>PVJD01000272.1:0-446899 GCA_004026545.1 Mormoops blainvillei | reverse complement strand
AATGTGCTAGGGCAGGCAGGTGTGATGCTTGCAGGAGAGACAAGGCTGGACTATTGGGTTTTTGTCATTGTCGCGTGCTTTTAAACATGAGTGAATTTTTGGAAGTTGATTAGAGTTGGATTTTCAGCTGAGGCTGAAAATTATTAGGAAATGGCGTGCTGGCATTCAATGTCATCCACAGCTTGTGACCCTTGGAAAGCTGAAGGGTAAAAATCATCACTTGGCAAAGGTTCCCTGTGCTGCCCTCCTCTGCGCCCTTCTTGTGTCCTGAGGCTGCTTTGCCAGACACTCCACCTTCAGAGACAGCTCTCAGGTAGAAGAGGTACTTCACCTTGAAGAAGGAACAGCTAAAGGAAAAGACAGCTCAGAGGGCAGCTGGACCTTCGAGCTGCTTTGGAGCAATATTTGGGGGCCTCCATTCTGCAACTTTTAGGGGTAGAACAGAGGAGACTCTGCTTTAAACATGAGCTCCCTTTCCTTGTTACTACATTATTATAGTCCAACAAAACAAAACAGAAAAACAGTGCTTTCATCAGCCATTTAGTTTTAACGAGTTAGTTTAATGATAAGACAGTGCCCTGGGCCCGTGGCCATTTATAACATGGATTTCGTTTAACCCACATGCAGAAGGCTCAAGAATTTCAGAAACAGAACAGCTGGTGTGCCTTTCTACATAACGTATCTTCCATCCGTGAATAGACTTACTTACCTTCTGTCAGACGAGGAGTCTTACCCAGCCTGAAACGCTAAGCATGTGCCACACTGGAAGAAATTGTTTACTGTCATCTTTTCCTGAGTATCATTTCAAAGAAAACATTTTCCATTTTTTTTTAAAGAGAAAATCCAGGAAACAAACAAACAAAAATTCACACCAAGCCATGGCCTTTTTCCCAATATATTTTGCATCTCAGATTTAGAAGTGATGCAAGTTTCTTTGCCTTACTGTTTATTGCCCTGGCTTGTACCCTAGATGTTTTTATCCCATCATCCAAAACAGTACAAATCAGGAACAAGGTGCATTCGAGCTGGGCTTCTACTCTGCCAGGAAAATAATCCCCTAATGACCGGTCAGCGTTTTCATCCCAGCGAGTTTGACCTTTCAGAAGCGGAGGTGGCTCTAAGTTTGCACAAAATAACCTTGGGGACAAATAAAACCCAAGTTTGGGGTGTCATCATCGCCTGCAGTGCCTAGTTTTCCTTTCCTAATGTGGGCATTGCAAACACAGCAACTCTTCGAAGCAGTATTTAGTTCTGAAAACATTTGGAGTTAAAGCATAATTTGCATAATTCTATTAAAAGGCTTATTCCTTAGCTTTGAAAAAGGTTTGAGCAAATGTGATGGGGGGTGCGGGGTGGGGAAGGAAGCCTTATCTTTTGGCCCAGAAGGTGCCTCATGGAACTAAGCTTGTTAATGTGAGGAGTGCATGGTAAGCACCAAAAGTGAAAAATAGAGACTTAAAGGGCTCCTTTTATCTGTCTTCAAGTCCCCCAGTGGTCTGAAATTTAAGATAGAAATGGATTTTCTGTTTCTTGTACTGTATTGCAAACTTAAAAATTGGAGTCCTATTACAGTGATGGGAAACACAGGTGTTTTCTGTAGAATTTAAAATGAAATTTATTGGCTCTTTTCAAATGAGGACAGTTCATTTTGTTGTCATTACAGACTTGAGAGGATCTTTTGTAGATCAAATGACTCTGTCATCATGCCTATTTTGATCATATCATCCTGCCATCACTCACAGGTTGACAGCAGTCTGATGCACATTTTCATATTCAGCTTCTAAGACGGTGCTTAAGGGACCAAACACCTCCGGCAGTGTAAATGGTACAAAACCGGCTACAATGAAAATGCCTCCTAGTGTATGTGGCCAAGGTCTCCATTAAATCAGCTGCTGCCCAGCAGCTGAGGGCTGCACCTCTAGGTGATTGTGTGCTGTGAAGAAAGGTGTATGAAGGCTACTGCGGCGGAGGCGTGCACACCGCCCTCAGAAGCCGCCATTCTAGAACTTTCCAGATCTAGAACTTAAGCAAGTCTACCCACCTCTATCGGAAACCATGTCTAAGCCAGAACATACTGGAACCTGGGAAACTACCCTGACATGCATCTTCATTTTCATTCCTTATGAGCCCGAATTGTCGCCAGGACCAGGATGAGACTTTTAGCACCTCTAGCCCTTAAACACAAAAAACAAAAATACAACTTTATTGTTTGAAATTACATCATAAAATTTATCAAGAGGATGATAGCACAACAAATTTGTTTTTCTAGATGGTTGCTTGATAATAAAATTCTGGGCGAATGCATTAAAGTGGAAATTTCCTGATGTTTATTTTTGCCTATAGGGTAATTCAGCAGTGACTGGGGCCACTTTTGTCCCCCACAATCTTTCAGGCCCACCAGCATAGCAGGATGATTCATATTTGCTTTTTAATACTGAAGATTTTACTGAGTCGTAATTGTATTTCACATCTAATATAAAGCCTTTTCCAGATGGCTTTGAGATTTTCCTTATCTAGCTACCTGAGTTTTCATTCTTTGCTGACAAGCAACCTTCCTTACAATGTTTTTCCCCACCTGGCTATCTGATTCTAGATGACATTACACCAACCTTTAACTTATTTAGGTAAAGAACATTTAGGGAAGTTTATATCTCATTAAAAAAACAATTTATATTTAACTAATGGTGGTTCTGGGAAATTATATATATCTGGCTATCCATATGTAAATGCACATATAGTGCTTTGGTGCATACGTATAAGTGAAATTCATATGCTGAAAATTATTTGGGCAGTAGTGAAACTCCGTTAACTAGCGTTTCCTTTCTAGGATTGATGCCTGAGAATTGTGTTCTTATTATGTAATACACAGGCAAAGTTATGTTACTGTACCTGACAAGGGACAAAAATTTATGATGTCCAGCCAAAATTGCCACCTGAGAACAAAGAAACAAAAAGTCCTAATCAGATTAGAGTTTAATGAATCTGTCTCAGGCCAGTTGTGAACCCACTAATGCTAAGCAATTCTGATGAATAAACAGTGGAACAGAACTTGGAGTACAAAAAGTCTTCTCAATTATTTACATTCTTTTGGTGGCTGTAATTACAGGATATTTTTCATGGTCTGTTACAGCTTGTCCCTATGTTGGTTATGTTTTTAGGTTGTGGTTTGTTCTCCGTTGTAAGATAGTAACAATAATCATTAAAATGGGTGGAATTTCCTTCTGAAATATATAAAGGATAATAGATAAAAAATTTTAACTGAACTAGAATTTTCAGATGAATAGCAGTTCCAGGTTAGTTTTTATATAATTTAATATAGCCATTACTACACTTAATATATACCAAACACGATATACCACATTACAAATTTTATAGTTAGAATAAAAAATATCAGAAAATCTCATAGTTAATATATATTTGGCCCTTATTCCCAAACACAAATTTTCAAGATAACATTATTTTTTTATGGCTAAAACAGTATGTATTTTATGAGACGGAAATACACAAAAATAAAAGGAAGTCAGTAAGAATCACCCATAATCCTACAACACAAAGATATCTGTTCTATTAACTAGGAGTAGATAATGAACTGGGTTCTGTTAACTGGGTTCATGTACCCTACTTCTAGTCTTTTTCTACTCATTTTATTTTACAAAATTGTATCATACTATAACTTTTTCATAATTAAGAAATATATATATATATTTTTTGCCAGTTACTATTCTTCCACATCACATTTTAAATACCTGTATAGTATTTTGTCAGGTATATGCTAACATTTTAAAAATGACTCTGACTTGACAGGAGTTAGTAAGTGATTATAGTTCTATGACATAGTTGCTATGGCAGGTTGATATTTGGGACTTAAGCCTCTTATTTAAGCCAGAGTTATTTTGTTTTAATTATACTTTGAAAACCTTTAGGTGCTCAAGCTCTTTTCTGTTTGTTCTGTATCATGTGCAGGCCCCAGCATTGCCCATTATTTTATTTCTGCCTATTGCATGCATTTTAGTCTCCCACTTGAGTCTGCCACATTTGGTATAAAATGTACAAGAGTTAGGGGAAATGTTAAAAGAATTAAAATAATTGAAAATGTTTTTTTTCTAAACTGCCAACCACAGTTTAAATGGAAGCTACATTTTTCTCACTATTAATCATAGTTGTTTCATCCTATGTAACTACCATGATTTGTCCTTTGTGGTGTCAAATGGTTGTATGTGTGCTGTTTAGAAGAGAAAGAGAAGAAGAAATTAAGAAAGTGGGTCATACAATGGCTTGGGCTTAGTCCTCTTGGCAGCACTTTACCTAAGAATTGCTGTCTCTGTTTAGATCTGGCCATGCTCTAGTAATGAATCAATCCTGAAGGGCCTGTGGCTCAGGAAGACAAAGGCTTATTAACTGCTCACATAGAGAGTAACGGAGCCTGGCAGGGACTCCCCTTCATCCATGACTCCGTGACACGAGCTCCTTCTATGCTGTGACAATGCCATCTCAAGGTGTCACACACACCCAAGATTGCCGCTACAGAAGAGAAGAGTTATGTAAAGTCACACCAGCCCTTCATGACCTCAGCCCAGAAATCACACGTGTCTCTGCTGGTCTCAATCCCTTGGATAAAACTAGTGACATGACAGTGTGTTGGGGGGTGGTGCCTAAGAAATGTCGGGAGTACGTGGATATTTGATAAGTGCAATCTCTGTCACCTTATCCCATATCAAACCATAGAAACAAGATTACTACCGCTTCTCAGTGAATAAGGACTAGGACAGTGAATCAAAAGGATTATTGGGAATGAGAATCTGGAGTAACCAATAAGTCCATTAAGAACTGAGAATCAGAACTGTCTGAAGAGTATTAATGGCCAAAGTGGGAACAAACTGACCAGCGTGGCTGCTGTATAGTGTTAACCAGATAGAATGAGACCAGTTGAGGCCCATGATACCATGACTTCATGGCCCTGCCTTGGTTTCTTTATTCCCAAACCTGGTTACTCAGGTACAGAACACTTTAGAAAGAACTTTAGAAAAGATGAAGTGCTGGCTGCACCTGAGACCTAAGGAATCAGGATCTCCTAAAGAATATCTCCCATAGATACTCAGAGTCAGCGATGAAGGGGGGGTCCCTGCCAGTCTCCATCAGTCTCTCTGTGAGTAATAAATAAACTTATTCCTTTTTTTAAAATTTTCTTTTTGCTGGGTCACAGAGATTTCAGGATTAATTTGTTACTACAGTATGGCTAGGACTAAACAGAGGTATTCCTGATTACTCTGATATAGCTAGGGTTTGAAAATTATGCTTAGAGGAGAAAGAGAATGCTCTTGGGGGAAAGGGGCAATGATGAAGTGGGTCTTGAGAAGGTAGTCATCCGAGCCGCACCAGAAGGAGTCCAGTATATGGTCCTATGGCCCGGTGATGGTTAGCATCCCAAAGGGAAGTGAATTTAGCTCTGAGTCATGCTACCTTGAGTAGAACCACCACAACCAACTGCCTGGTCAGACACTTAGTGCCTACCTAGAGACCATCTTTCACAGGCTGGCCAGGCTGGAATGGTCTGACTTGGTTAGTCAGCTGCCTCTTGGTCAACTGGTTATGAGGTGGCAGCACTGCTTAATATCCAGAGTGTCTGGAAAAGGCAGTGCAGATAAATATCCAGTTCTACCCAGAGCCCAAAAGGAAAATCTCGCCTTTGCCTAATGGATGGATTTTTTAACCTATAGTAACTGTTTTACATAATGCTTTCTCCAGATGTGTCAGGACTTAGCAAGGCCAAAACCTGAGGTGAGCACTGAAGAGGTTATATGTAAATTGGGGATCCAAAATGGAGAGTGGAGGGCAGAGTTTGGGATGATGTCAAGGTCAATTAATGGAGGCCCAAAGGTAGGATCACAGAGCTGGGTAACGAAGGCACTAAACCAGAGTTGTGGAATGGGAGTCAGAACTACAACTGGGCAAAGACAGATGAACTGGTTGGAGTCATGAATTCAAGGAGGAAACAGGAAGAGTCTGACTTAACTCTAGTGAAGTCCGGCTGCTTTGTAGTTGTTTTTCTGTTGCGGAACATGCCTTTCCACTTCATATTTTGAAAACTACTGGAAGCTTACCTGACTGTGGAATGTGCTCCTTTAGCCTTATGGTTCTTCCTAAAAGACCGTGTTTTATACAATTGCTCTGTTGGTTATAGCCAGAGTCATAATTCATTTAGACTACAAAGATGGATTTTGAAAGCAATTCATCTGTTTTCCTTTCACTCTGTCTCACCCTGTACTTGCTTAGGAGTCCTGCAGGTGGCTGGCTCATCAAGCTGGGAGAGAAAGATTTGGGTGATGTTTGCTTCTTATCCACATGCCAGGACATGGGGTTATTTTTAGGCTAAAGAAGAAAAGTCTAATAGCAGCCATACAGGGAACCTTCCTCATCCACTTGAAGGAACAGACTTGCTCTGTGTTGTTCCAAAAGGCCAATATATAAAATTTCCAAAGGGAAGGCTCGAAGTAAAACATCCTAAATGTGTCCAACATTGACATTGGCTTCCTGAGATGTTATTGAGTTACTTGAGCTCCACGAAGTTCTAAATGTTGGGACTCCTTGGATTTCAGTTTGGGGCAATCTTTTCTTCCGACGAACTTTTTCTTCAACACTACATGCATTTTCAGTGTTTCAAATGCCATATATGTATGATAATGACTGGATTATTTTCTCTAGCTAAATATCATCTCTAGCCTTCTCTATTCAATTATCTCAATGACCTTTCATTTGAATGCTTCATGAGCATTTTAAACTTAACATGGGAAAAATAGAACCCTCGGTTCCCCTTCGTAATGCCCTGCTGCAGGTCTTGCTGTCCTTATCTGCCCCAGCTCAATCAATGGCACCCTCACTCACCTGTTACTGAGCCCCAAACTCCTGTCCTTTCTCTGGCTGTCATATTCAGACCACATCAAACCAACTGCCTTCAGGCTTTGAATAGAGAATGTAAGTGAATTCTTCATTGGGTTCCCCCAAACCACGGGTACACAGTAATAAATATTTAATGAATCAATAAATGATATAGAATGATTATCTGGAAGAAATAATAATGACCCTTGTAATTTATAAAGCATCTACCACATACTAGGTGCTTTAAATATTATAAATTTATTCCTAATAAGGACTCTTCGAAATAAGTAGGCAATAAAAAAAAGCTCATAGAACTATGAGTTTTGTATGGTTTCACTTTTATTAAGTTATATTGAGCACTTACTGTGGCTAAATGTTTTATATGGCATTTATCAAGGCACATATAGGTATAGTGGTAAGTGCTTTATACATATTATGTCACTTAATCCTTACTAATACCTTTAGGGTAGATTTTGTTATTTTATTATTTTATTTAAAAAGTTTATTGAATTTATTGGGATGGTATTGGTTAATAAAACTACATAGGTTTCAGGTGTGCAATTCTATAATGTGTCATCTGTATATTATATTGTGTGTTTACAATTTAAATTCAAGTTTCCAGCTCCATTTTATGCACCATTTTATAAATGAGGAAATTGAGGCTAATAGAATGAATCACCTTGACCTAGGTCAAATAGCCAGAAAGCGATGGTATTTAAGCCCTGGTCCATTTGGTTTCTAAGGCTACATACGTTCTTCCCATATCATAAAGCAATATCTAACAAGGATGCAATTGAAGGGGTGCCAGTATTTTCTGAAATGTTGCAGTAGGTGATCTTATAAGTTTCTTCCAGTTAGAACTTTCATAATTCTATTATTTAAGCAGTCCTTTCCTCTACATCTTTAGAGTGTACTTCATTACCTTACCACTTTAAAGAAAATAAAAATAACTTCTTAAATTTCATAGAAAAGCTAGAAACTTTCTAAGCCCACACAAATTACACCTGATGTGATGATATTTTTGTAAGTTTTGGCACATTTCAAAATAGGATTCCTATCTTCTTAATATCTAGACCAAATGAAGCAGCTTGTCAAAGATTTTTAAGCAGCTACACAGTGCACGATGCCACACCAGGACTGACTCACCACACAGAATATCTGGTGACTCAAGGAGTATTGTTTTTAATTATCCAAATTTACTGAGAGTTATTCTAAGTATCCCTGAACAACAAAAAGACCTTATTACCATTAGCATATCTTTAAAAATAGTACACCAATGGTTAAATTCTCTGCCTATCTGTGTATAGCTCATATGATTCCTTCGTTCTATTCCTTATCGATATACAATTATATGAAAATCATTTTATGACAACTCCTCAATTCTATTATCACTTTAAAGAAGGAAATTGACAATGGTCCCCCACCCCCACCTTGGCAACCTTGCAATAGGAAAAGGGCATGAGATAGTCAAATGAAATAATGGGGAGAGTTGAAACAATGGGAAAGCAGTGATTATTTTCTGAGCAGGTACAGATGCACAGATTCAATAAGTGTGAAGTCAAGAGACTGAGACTGAGAAAGAAGCACCAAGAAGTCTTGACTCCCCTTCTTGCCCAGAGCTAATGGTCTTATACCTCTGAAGCATAAATGTTACCTTTCCTACATGTAAACCAGTATCAGGTTTTAAGTCAACTACTACAAATTGATCTTTAAATGCAGGCGAGAGTATTCTGAAACATTTTCAGAAATTGCTTGTACCCACGTGATGATAGCGGGTACTTAGCCAGTGCTCAGTAGGTGCTGTTCTAACTAGAGCTGGGGTTAGAATCCAGGAAAAACAGCTCCACACTGGGCTTTTATCCATCACACTGAGCTACCTTCTCCATGACAGGCTATTTTAATAAGGTCCCTAGTTACGGGACCCATCTGTTTGCAGCTCATATTGGTGGGAAAGTGGAACTGCAAATGGGAGCAGAAAGCGCCGTCTTCACCACCAATAAGGGGAACTAGAGTCACCAACATTACTCCCTGGCCAGCTGAAACCTACAACTTCAGAAAAAGTATGTCACAAACTTGGCTCTTTGCAAAGGTGAAGGGAGGATGGTATGAGGAGTAAGACCCTCTCGGTGAGGGAGGGGAGCCCGACCCTTTGTCCTGGAGGGTGGATGAAATTGTTAAGAAGGAGCCTTGAGGAGGGGTACAGTTCAACTTTCCCTCTTCCATTTTAGGTGGTGCTTCTAAAATTGTCTTTGATTTTTAAAATAAAGATGCTCGCTTTGCACTGCTCAATGGTGTTTTTGCTTTGTGTCACCTAAGTGGACAGGATGGAAAAGCAGGAAGGCCTATCCTGCCCCATCACTTCGGTGGTACCCATGGAGGGACATGCATCTACTGAGTGGACTAAGACCCCAAGTCTGAGAGGCATCTACAGTCCAAGAGAAGGGGGTTGAAGGGAGAGCCCAGGTAAGAGTGAGATGCCATTCTGCCCACATCTGTAAATCAGAGCAGATTTCTGGGACTTTGATGTGCACGTGACTCACCTAGGGGTTTTGCTACAGTGCAGGTTGTAATTCAGCGGATCTGGAATAGGGCCTGAGCCTCTGCATTGCTAACAAGCTCCCTGGTGATGCTGATGCTGCTGGCCTAGAGGCCACGCTTTCGGTGACACAGAGTTAGAGGACACATTAACCGCGGGACAGAGGGACCCCATATGCCTGGGTTACATATGCATATATTTTCATTGTCCTTCCCTGTATTTTCTCTCAGCCTCATATCCAATTGCTTAGACAGAGCCTCCATTCCTGTGGCCATGTGTTCCGAGGAAACCTTCATAAAAAACACTCCTGGCCTCTCTCTGCCTGTCACACTCAAATCACCTTAAAACAATTTCTCCATAGTTGCACAGGCAACATAAGTAGAGATCATTCATGGTTTCCCTTGAACCCCTGAGAGAGGAGGGAAAGAAGGGTAGCTCTCCTTTGGAGCCCTCTTCTCTCGGCTGCACAGTTCAAGTATGGTCAGGGAGCACATTTATCTTTCCCTAGGGGCATTTGCTTTCTATCCCTGGGACAGTTAGCTGTACATTTTGTCAACACCAACACTGTCCTCCACTGCTGTGAGTAATAGGACGCATGGTCTATTAAAAGCTGACCTGTGGCCCAAGCTGAAGCTCTAGTGATTCTTCGGTACTTAAGCAGGTGGCATGGGCGACCCCTCGGCCCCACATCACTGAGTTTACTGAAGGAAATGCTTCTGGTTGTACATCCATATCCATCTCCAGCTCTGGTTAGAAGAATAACTTAAGAATCTTTGCCACCTCAAAATATCAGCAGAGTATGATTATTTCATTGTTCACACTATCTTCATAAGAAATGCAATGGAATTAAGAAACCTAAGTTTAGATTAGGCACCGTGGAGCTATCATTCAGAGTGAGCAAAGGTAGTCATAGAAAGGCCTGTCAAAGAAAATTGGTGGAAAAACTTGCTAACATTTCCCAGAGATCTTCACAGAGCCACGTTATAGGGAGAAGGAGCTCATCTGATTAGCCTATTACTTCTTTTCCCAAGACAACACCATGACCTGAGCAATCACCATAGAGACTCAAGAAAATGAGTGGGATCAGACCACCCGTGGGGCCAAGGTAAACTGGGCTAATGCCCAGACTGTTCTGAAACACCTGATGCCCGGCCACCACAGTGAACACGGGCCTTCCAGACCCTGTCCCAGCTTCCTGACAGGTGAGAAATCTCCTCCACCTACCACCTCACAGAACCACATCTAGCGGGACAGAAGCCTGTGTATGTTGCTAGATTACAGCATTTTTTATAGTATTTCCCTGAATCATCTTGAGTTTATTTTCTTTAAAATTTTTTTCCCAACATTTTTGATGACTTAAATCAACACTGTACCAGAAGGTACACAGAGCAGTATTACACTCCTCTGTCCCCATTCACCTCCTCCACCCCTTGCCCACACTAACTTATTACTTATTTTCTGCTTATTTTATATTATTTCATTATGCACATAGGAACAAATTTTCTTATACCTCTGTTTCTTACACAAAAATACAGTTTACTGTTCTACACTTTGCTTTTTATTTCATTTAATAATACAGAGATTTCCTCCTCATTTTTGACAGCTGCACAGTATTCCAATACATAAATATATTAGATTTTAATTAATCAGTCTCCTAGTTCCTGGACTCTTGAGTAGTTTCCAGTCTCTCCCATTGAAAACAATATTGCAAGAAACGTCATTTTGTATATGCAATTTTGTCTGTGTACAGGTGTAAATAAAGGCTAGATTTTGTGATCATGTTTTACTGGTTTAAAGGATAAATGCATCTGTAATGTTAATAGACATCACATGTCCCCCTTCCATAAGAGTAGTAATGCTTTAGTGTCCCTTTGATAATGTACAAAAACGTACAAAGGTAAGTTTCTCTACAGCTTTGCCAAGGTAATGTGTTTCAGACTCCTAAACTTGGCAATCCAATAGAGGACAAATGTTGTCTTAGTGTAATTTTAATATATGATCTTTTATCATCAGTGTGACGACATATTGTCATACCTTTAAAAAACCATTTGGGGATTTCTGGTCAAGATGGCAGCATAGGTAAACACTGCTTGCCTCCTCACACAACCACATCAAAATTACAACTAAACCGTAGAATAAGCACCATTCAGAATCATCAGAAACTGAGCTAAATGGAAGCTCTACAACTGTGGAATAAAATAAGAAACCACATTGAGACTGGCAGGAGGGTCAGAGACATGGAATGGGCTGGTCTCACACCCATGTGAGCTGGATAAAAATTGGGAGTGATATCTCAGGATTGAGATATCCAGCCCAGGATTTCAGTGCCAGGCAGGTGAGTTTCTATAACTTCTGGCTGTAAAAACTAGCAAAGATTGAAGCTATGGAAGACAGAAACTTCTGGAATCCCAAGCAGTTTCTCTTAAAGGGACCATGTATGCACTTACTCAGACTCACTTCCTCTGAGATCGAGTGCCAGGGCAGCAGATTGAAAGGCATCAGAGACATACAGGGAGGAACTGAAATGTTCAGCATCAGGGAGAGAGATGGGGGGCAACTTACTCCCACATAGAAGTGCTGACAGAGGCCATTGTTCTTTTTCTGAGCCCTCCCCACACAGAGCCAACAGGCAGGTAAATATCTGAGTCTCCATCAATCTGGCTAACACTGTTTGGCTCACCCTCATGATTCCCTGAAACACTGCCCTACCCAACTTTCAGGCCCACCCAAGATGTTTCCAGTAACTTTTCCATTTGAATGGTGTGTCTTGACCCATGCTTCAAATTTTTCTAAATTCTCTCAAATAAGCAGCATCTGGCTTTAGTGAGTCTTGCACCCCCATACCTCTCATTAAATTGCCCCAGGCTTGGTACTAGCAACAGCCAGCCTTGGTTCACACCTTGGCCTCTCCTGTGCACATTCAAGCCCAGCACAGGTAGCAACCATCTGTAGATCGCTTTGCATCTTATGCTGTGTGACCCAGGATAGAACATAGGTGGCAGCTGACCTTGGACATGCCAATAGCAATTAAGGCTTAACTGTAAGAGAAGGGTATACACAACCCACACAGTAGATGCACCTTGAGTACCTAGCTTGGGTAATAAGGGAAACTGTGCCACTGGAACCTACAGGACACTTACTACATTAAGCCACTCAATCAAGCCTGGGAGATGTAGTGGCTTTACCTAGAACATAGAAACAAACACAGGGAAGCTGCCAAAATGAGGAGACAAAGAAACATGGTCCAGATGAAAGAACAGAACAAAACTCCAGAAAAAGAACTAAACATAATGGAGTAATCAATCTATCAGATGCAGAATTCAAAACACTGATTGTAAGGATGCTAAAGGAAATTAGTGAGGACCTCAAAAGCACAGAAAAGATACAGTCAGAAACAAAGCATACACTAATTGAAATAAAGAACAATTTCTTTTTGAATCTACTGGGACTCAACAGTAGAGTGGATGAAGCCAAGAATTAAATCAGTGATTTGGAACTTAAGGAAGCAAAATACAACAAATCAGAACAGCAAGAGGGAAAAAGAGTCTAAAAAAATGAGGGTAGTGTAAGGAACCATTGGGACAACTTCAAGCATATCAACATTTGCATCATAGGGATACCGGAAGGAGAAGAGAAAGAACAAGAAATTGGAAATCTATTTCAAAAAATAATAAAAGAAAACTCCCCTAAGTTGGTGAAGGAAATAGACATGCAAGTCCAGGAAACACAGAGCATGCCAAACAAGATGGACCCAAAGAGATCTACTCCAAGACACATCATAGTTAAAACACCAAAGTTTAAATATAAAGAGAGAATCTTAAATGCAGCAAAAGAAAAGCAGTTAGTTTCCTACAAGGGAGCCTGCATATAGGACTGCCAGTTGATTTCTCAAAAGAAACTTTGCTTGCTAGAAGGGATTGGCAAGAAATATCCTAAGTCATGAAAAGCAGAGACCTACAACCAAGGTTGCTCTACCCATCAAAACTATCATTTAGAATTGAAGGACAGATAAAGAACTTCTCACACAAGAAAAAGCTAACGGAGTTCATCATCACCAAACCAGCATTATATAAAATGTTAAAGTGTCTTCTTGAAGAAGAAGAAGAGGAAGAAGAGGAAGAAGAGGAAGAAGAGGAAGAAGAAGAAGAAGAAGAAGAAGAAGAAGAAGAAGAAGAAGGAGAAGAAGAAGGAGAAGAAGAAGAAGAAGAAGGAGAAGAAGAAGAAGAAGAAGAAGAAGAAGAAGAAGAAGAAGAAGAAGAAGAAGAAGAAGAAGAAGAAAGCCATGAGCAATAAAATGGCAATAAATATATATCTATCAACAACAGAATCTGAAAAACAAAATAAATGACAAGCAGAACAGAAACAGAATCATAGACACAGAGAATGTGTTGATGGTTACCACATGGGAGGGGAGTAGGGGAGAAGGATAAAAAAGAAGAAGAGATTAAGAAGTACAAACTGGTAGTCACAGAATAGCCATGGGGATGTAAAGTAGAGCTTAGGGAATAGAGAAGCCAAATAACATATATGTAGGACCCAAGGACATGGACGATGGTGTGGGGATTGCCTGAGGGAGTGTTGGGGGGAACTGGGCAGAGGGGTAAAAGGAGGAAATTTGGAACAACTGTAATAGCATAAACAATAAAATATAATTTAAAAAATTTTTAAATTTATTTTCCTGTGAATTTTTGTTCATGTCCTTTGCCCATTTCTGCTGAGTTGGCCAAAAGGTTTGTTTGGGCTTTTTTTCTGTATGATGACTCTCATTAACTCTTAGTTGTATTTAACTTTATACAAAACAATTTTGTTAATTGTATTTTGATGACTGTCATAACAGCATGTATAAAAATAAACACAATTGGTGAATTTTTATGTATCCATTTTAATATTTAAGATGGAAGAAAATACACAATATTTTCAACATATGCTTTATTACTTCAAGAGAGGTAAAAATTGCAACTGAAACACACACAAAAAAGATTTGCACAGTGTATAGAGAATGTGCTACAACTGATCAACTGTGTCAAAAGTGGTTTGTGAAGTTTCATGCTGGAGATTTCTCACTGGAAGATGCTCCACTGTCAGGTAGACTAGTTGAAGCTGACAACAATCCAATTGAGACATCAGTTGAGAACAATCAGCATTTTACCACGTGGGAGAAAGCCAACATACACAAAATAACCAAATCAATAAAGTTATTGGTGAAAAAGAAATGTGTCTTTTATTTTACAAAAAAAAACTAAATGAACTTTTTGGCCCACCCACATCATTGATGGTTTTTAAATTTTGATTTCTAGGAGCCATATGTACTAATGAGATCAGTCTTTGCTTATGAATTGCAATATCTGGTGAGTTTTTCTTTCTATTTCTCTCTCACCCTCCCTCTCTTTGAATTTTTGGTGAGTTTATTTGAACCAAACTGATAACAATTGCTGGGAAGTGAAATCTTAGTAGATTGACAAATGCTCTGGAGTATGAGAGGTTAACGCCTTATTTTATTCATTACAGTCAAAGGAGGAGCCATAAGGGGGTTACATGAAATCCATCGATGATAGATTAGGGAGGCAGGAGAAAGCAAATGGGGGGAACCTCTGGTATTAAATAAAAGGTAAAATGATAGAACATACTTGTTTTACATAGGTGGGTAAGGGATAGTTAACAGTCCACAGTTAACATTGAGGGGATTTGTGATTTCAGCTCTGGTCGTGCCCAGGGGGTTTGGAAGAAAGGGAAGTTACCTTGACATTCCAAAGATGTGTTATCACAGAAGCAAGAAAACAATAGACAGGCTCAGTTAAGATAAAGGCCAACCTTTGTTAAGGAAAAATAGTGCCTACAACATGACTACAGCCATGAACTGCTTTTAGTCAATGTATTAATTTCAGGCCATCTGTTGTGGTTACGTTAGGTCTCTGCATTTGTAAGTCTGTCTCACAAGCCTCTCCTGAGCTTGTCAGGTGAATATGCGGTCATTTTTTTTCCACATGCCCCCCTTTTGGTAGTAAATCAATCCAAAGGATGGATGCATTGATGACCAACCATTTAGCTGGACAATGAGGTCTCATGGTGCTAGGAAGGTTCACTCCTAGGAAGTCTCTGAGTCAGTGTTTGTCTTGCTGAACAGGGCAGACCACTGGGAATGGAGCAAGACCATAACCTTTAAGGTCAAATTGTTATTTAAAAAGGCGGGTGAATGGGAGGCAGTCAGGCCCTACATGTCCTTGTTAAAAAATATTCTGGATCGTTTCTAAAATTTTTGAGCTACCATGATCCGAGTCTTTCTGCTTCTTGTCTTAAGTTCTATTTTTCTGTATCTAGTATAACATTTCTGTGTTAGGAACAGGAGCAACAGTTAAACCAGTAACACTGATTAGGAGCAGAAAATGTCTAATACTAGGCAACGAAGAGTCCGAGGGAAACACGCATCCCAGCCAACCAAAGGTCCTTTACATGTAACATCCTTAGTTTTTATTAAGCTAATAATGTTTTCCTCCTTCAACCACTGTTGTTTTTACCTTATGATATGTTTGGCCAGATGAATTAAAAGACTTCCTACTATTTCATTATCCAGAAGTTCTATTTTTTTCTTTTGGTCAGTTAGATTCCACAAAAATGACTTCATGGGGAGGATAAAGTTCAATTTCCCAATATATTAGATTTCCAGTATCAATATTATCATAGGTTTTATGAACCTCAGGCAAAGTTATTTGACCTATAATTTTAGTATAACACCATGTCCCAGTAGTACTTAACGTAAGCTTGGGGCTATCACATTAAAAGTCACTTAGTGTAACAGAAGAATTCTCTAACCCTTCCCAATAAAAACACCCCTTTCTCATACACCATATATTGTTATGTGTTGGGGTAGATACAAGAAACCAGGATTGGGTGAATTCAGTATTCCATAGAGAATGGAGACATAACCATTCACCTTTTCAATTTTCACAGGTAGCTAGTGAATGGGTCCCCCTTGTTTATTATTTTTAAATGTGTTGACCAGTTTTCTTTTATCTTTAAATTTTACTTGTGATTTTTCTTGTTGCTGTTGTTCTTTTTGGGTTTTGACCACACTTGAATTTTTTATTTTTATGTATTTGATTGTATCATTATCTTTTTAGGTTCTTGAATTTGAATCACAGGTAGAAGGATCTTCCCCACTATAGTGTTATAAATAAATTCACCTATATCTTCTGGTACTAACTTGATTTGTTTTTAAATTTAAATTTTCAATCCATTTGTCATTCATCCTGAAGTATCTTATAAACTATTCATTACCTTTTACCCAGTATAGTATGTCATTTATCCAAAATAATTTGAGGTGCCATCTTTACTAATTCAAATTGCTACATGTGTTTGTACCTATTTGAGGAATTTCTACTCTGTCCTGCTCATCTGCCTATTCACAACTCCATACTAGAGTGTTTTAAGCAATGAAGTATTATACTCCGTTTTAATTTCTGGAAGTTTGCACATTTTCCTGGCTATTCATGCTTGGATCTTGTTAAAATTATTAGCAAGGACAAATGTAATGTTTTTGAGTTTTTTTATCAAGAAATATGATAAATATTTTCATTTAAGTGTCCTTTTTTTAAATTCCATCAACAGTGTTTTATAATTCTCCTCATGTAGGTTTTGCCCATTTCATGTCAATTTTGTTCCTGGGTATGTTTTTACTATTGAAACAACAGTAAATACAATAAAATTGTTTTTCTGGATATTGTTTGCAAATGTGAAAGTCGTTGATCTCTGTGTATTAATTTAAATCCTGCTACCTTACTGACATTGTCTTAAATTGTAATAGTTTTAAAAATTAATTCTCTTACATTTTTTACAAAAGAAAAATCACATACAATCATATCATTTGCAAACAGATATACTTTTTACCTCTTTATTTTTAATTCTTACACTGCTGCTTTTCTTCCCTTATCTGATGACATAAGTTAATACCCCCAATGAAATATCAAATAGTACTGGTATGATAGACATCCTTTTGTTGTTCTTGGCTTTATATATAAACACATTTTTTCCATGTTAAAAATATTTATCAAGATTCATTTTATTAAATTTCAAAAATCAAAAAGGGGTATTTTATTGTATCAATAGTTTTTTAATTTGCAGAGATGACTTGTGAACTTTATCCTTAAACCCCATTACAGTTGACAAATCAAATTAATTGATTTTCTGATCAGTATTCTTAAATTAACGGAGAAAACCTCACTTGGTTACAGTGTGTGTTGCTGGATTCTGTTTATTGTCATCTGCAAAACTAATCTGTAGTATTTTCTTTTTTAAAATTTATGTTTTTATTGTGGTATTATGACATATAACATTATAATAGTTTCTGGGCATAACATAACAGTGAAATATTTGTTTATATTCCAGAACATTCATAATGACAAGTCTAATTAACTTCCACAGTTTTTTTAAAATATAAATTCTTACTCAGATTTTGTACCAATATTACATTTGCTTCATACAAAGAATTTTGGTTTGGACAGTTTCAATAGCACTTAAATTATCTTCCCTTTAAAGGTTTAATAAAATTCTTCTTTTGAACTTGACCTGACACTCTATGTTTTGTTTTCTTGCCACTAAGGAAATCGGTGATACTTTTGTTTAAGTATAAAATTTTGTTTCTTGTCAAAAACAATCTTGTGGAAACAGGTATCATCAGAGTCAAAGTGTTGAAATCCAAAAATAAAGAACAAACCTAGAAAGTGGCAAGAGTAAAATACATTTCATGTGAGAGAACAATAATTCAGCTAATAGCTGTTATCTATGAGAAACCAGCAGAGTAGAACAACATCTTCAAAGCTCTGAAAGAAAAGAGAAAATTGACAATGCCAGAATCCTCTGTTCTTCAATGATGAAGGAGAAAGAAAGACATTCTCAGATAACAGAAAACTAAGGGAATTTGGTGCAAGTAGATTTATGCTACAAGAAATGCTATAGTTAGTTCTTGAAGCTGAAGAGAAATGATAAGAAATGGAAACACACCCACATTTAAGAATGCAGAGCATCAGAAATGGTAACAGCATAAATGGAAAAGACTTGTTTTTGCTTTTCATCCTAATTTCTTTATAATCAATATGACTGTTTAAAGCAAAATATATCATCTTGAGGAATTTGTAACATACCTAGCTGTAATACATACAACTATAGGATAAAGAATTGGGAGATGTCAATAAGGACTTATGCAGTTGCGAGTTTTCTACAGCTTATATGAAGCCATGATGCATAAATGTAAGTGGACTCTGACAAGTTTTATATCTATAATCTCAATCCTTCAAGCATCCACCAACAAAAATAATGCAAAAAAAAGCACAGCTAAAAAGCCAAAAAAAGATAAATGTAATTCTAAAAAAATACCTAAGGAGGATCAGGAAAGGAAAAGAGGAGCAAAATAGAAAAATAAATAATAAAATGGCAGAACCCATCACAAGCACACCAATACATACACTAAGGTCTAAGCACTCCAGTTAAAGCATATAGTTCCAGTGCATAAAGAAACATGACCCAAATATAGAGGGGTTGGCAAGAGTAGGTTTGCAGTTGTGGGTATACAAATATAGTTTATTCTTACATTACTATTCATTAACTATTGTATTACTTATTTGTATTACAATTGTAACCTACTTTTGCCCACCTCTGTATTCTATCTATGAGAGGCACTTTAAATATAAAGACATAAATAGATTGAAAGTGAATGGATAAAAAAAGATGTACCATGAAAATAAAATATAAGGCCAATAAACCAAATTAACTGTATTTTTTATAAAATGACAGTGAATAATTAGAAAATTTTTTAAATTTTACTTATAATAGCATAAGAATACTTGGGGATAAACTTATTAAAATGTGGGTAAGACTTCTATACTGAAAACAACAAATTCTTGCTAAGTGGAATAAAAGTAAACTAAGTGGAGAAATATGCATTGCAATGGATTAGAAGATTCAATATCATTAGGATGGCAGTTGTTCCTAAATGGATCTATGCATTCAAAGTAGTGCCAATCAAAATTCTAATAGGTTTGCTTGAAGACATTAATTGTATGCTTCTGAAATATACAAGGAGAAGCAGAGACATTGAGTAACAATAATAATTTTGAAAATAAAGAACGAAGTTGGAGGACTTACACTACCAAATTTCAAAATGTACTATAAAGCTATAGTATTCAAGTTAAATGGTGTAAAGAGGTACAAGTAGATTAATGGACAGCATCCAGAAATAGTGCAACATTTATATAATCATTAATTTTCAACAAAAGTGGCAAGGTATTTCAATGTGAGAATATTCTTTAAACAAAATGTGCTGAAACAATTACATATCTCTATGGTTTTAAAAAAATTAACCTTAAAGTTACCTCAGACTATAAGCAAAAATAAACTCAAAATGGATCAAAGATCTTAATATAAGAGTAATAAAACTCATAGGTGGAGGTATAAGAAAAAATGTGTGCGATATTGAGTTAATCAAAGGGTTCTTAAATAGGACACAGAAAGCACTGATTATAAAAGATGACACTGATAAAATGGATTTACACATAAACTTTATCACTATAAAATACAATAAAGTATTGCAGGAAGAAAAGGAGAAATAAGAAGCAGTGGAACATCAAACTTAGACTAGAACCCAATTCTCCTGGACTCTTTTGGTTACCATATTGGTTGTTCAATAATTCTTTAAGTCACTAAACAAAGGTTTACTGTATTGCACACTTATCTGTGCCAGGAATGTATTAGGTGCCTCCTGAGAAGGAATTCAGAGCCTAGTACAGTTACAGAATAGTAAACAAATTCTGATGCGTACCCTGGACAAAGAGAAGTACAGTGTGAGATGGGAGTGAGCCTCCGGGGGACTTCTGAAACTGATTAAGGGACTGGGAAGTGGGCTGGGGCAGGCAAGTCTGCTTGAAAGAGATGAGGCTCCCTGAACCAGCCAGGTGATGTAATGGGGAGGATGATCCCACAGGAGCAGACCATGCACAGACATGGCATCATGACACACTGGCCTTTTCTGGAATGGCCTATAATTTTGTTCAATAGGCAGATCCAGTTCCCCTGGTGAAGGTATGAAAAATGGAGACTGAAAAATTAAACAGAGGTTGACTCATAAAAGGTCCTACATGTTTGGGTAAGCTCTTTGAATTTTATCCTAAGGCAAAGGCAGGGCATTCAAGGATTTTAAGCCCTTAAGCAAAGTAACTTTAACAAATTTGTGTTTTGAAAAGGCCATGGCAGCAGGATTAGGGAGAAATGAAGAATCAAGCTGCTGTTGTAATTATACTGGTAAAACATAATGAGTGTCTGAAGCAAGACAGCTGCAGTGAAGAAAGATGAGAGAGAGATGGAGAGGACTGAGTTGGCATATCCACCCACCTTCTCATTATAGTCAGAATAAGATTTCTTTGTCTGCTGTGCTGGTGTTAAGAGGAGAAAGTGTAAGGCACTGATGGGTCCGGGGCTTGGACCTAGGTAAGTTGGTGGTGCTTACTGAGATGAGGATGTCGGAAGCACAGGGCTATGTAATACTCCATCCATACACTGGGTAGAACCTACAGCACATGCACACCAGCTGCACCCAACTGGATGGTACCCGACAGTTTATCCAAATTGCTCTTTCACATTAATTTTATCATTTTTCAACAGGAGTATACTACACTTTCGTCTAGTTCTTTGATCACACCACTATGCATCCATTAATAACCTCTGATATAAATTTGTTGATTCAGGCCACTGGCCAGATGAAATTTATTGATTCTCCAACCAAAACCGTCTTACTGGCCAAGTAAATTAAATTAGTTCAGGCTTTTTTTTTTTTTTTCCTGTTCTAAGAACAGGAAATACACATACACAAAAATCTCTGTCCCTTTTTTCTTTTCTCTTTTCCTTTTTCTCTTCTTTTGCCTCATCTTTTTCTTTTTTCCCCTTTCCTTCCTCCTTGTCTTCATTCTCCATTTCTCCATATCTTTTCTTCTCTCTCTCTCTCTTTTTCTCTCTCTCTCTCTGTCTTGCTCTCTTGCTTTTACTTCTTTCTTAATCTGGGAGACATATTTCTCTAGACTTAAACTCATGCCACTGATCGGTTCTAGCACAAACATTACCAAATCTGTTTGACATTGAGCCTGACATTTCCATGGAGGGCTGCATTAAATTTCTTCTTACTACCTCTAGCTCTTCACATGACCTGTGGTTTAACTTCTGCAGGATGGATTACATTCTCTCCCCCCGCTGGTATGCAGCTACCACCTCATGGAAAGGAGTTTAAAAATAATTGTAAGCTCATTTGATGTGGCAGTATCCGGGTGAGAGGGAAGATACTGGATGAGGTGAGAGCAGACACAGGAGATGACAGAGGGCACATGTTTCCACTTATAAGCAAGGGTTTTAAAACTGTGCCAAGCCAATCTGCTGGTGGCCCGATGGAGAGTAAGCACGTGAACACAAATCACAACATTTGACTATGACAAAATATACTGGCTGAAGCAACAAAACAATCTTAGGGTGACCTTTGGGGGGACTTTCAATCATTGCTCCACTGCAATCAACACGTGATATACCAGGCTGATGAAAAGAATAATGTACCAGGAAATAAGCCATGAACTCAAATTATGAGTTGTTATAAGAATTAAGTTGTTATAGGAATTTAAAAGACTTTTAAATTCATCTGGCCTTCAATGTTCTGACCCATTGAAAAGTAAAACAGTAAGTACTGCCACAAAAGGTTTTATAAGGATATACTGAGATAGTCTTCATGGAAAATTCCCACATATAAATGCATTTCATTATTACCATTTATAATATTTACTGAGAAACAATTTTCAGAGTCAGGTAGTTTTTAATTATAAAAGCAAGGAGCAAGAAAAATTAATTTGTGGCAAAAAGTTTTTCTATGAAATGCTGATTTTCTCATAAAACTTTACATAAAATAGCAACTACATTAGTCCTTAGTGGAGACCATGATTATTATAACAATATCTTCTTGCACAGAAAACTCTTTATTTGACTCTTGTGGAATAATCATCACATAGAATAGTTAATGGAATAAAAGTCAGAACTATGAAAATAAATTTTAGTTTCATAAAATATCACAGAAGTCATTTCTTGCAGTGGAAGAAACTTCATGGCCAGTACAATGGTATTAGACCTTTGCTCGGATGGAATTGTATCGAGCGTTTTAAAATTTTTGCTCATTTTGGAATTTGGATTAACTTTTACAGCATGTGTTCAGTTGCTGAAAGCCGTATTACCTACTCTTGTTTCAGCTTCTGCAACTCATAATAAAGATTATGGTGCATATGCAAATTTACATAAATCGCGATACAGAAGGTCATAGGGAATTCAGACCTTTTCATACTTTCATCACCAACCTGGAGCTTTTGCTACATTCTGTTAGTGGATGTGGACAACTTTTAAATTTCAGGTTTTGCTAACAAGGGCTATTAAAATAAACAAACCAAAAACCTCTGAATAAATGCAGTACATCCTTGAACACTGCCTCCGGGCAGGCAGATTTGGTTCCCTGGGAATAATGACTTGATCAGTGATAAGTAAACCATTATATGCAGTCCATATAACTAGACTCTGAATATAATTGTATTTAAATATTAATGGGGTAAATATTAAAACATTTCCTTCTAATAATGACTAAATCTCAAACATATTAGTAATAAATAGCCAGGGTATAATTTTTGTTTAATTTCATATGCAGAGGTATAGGTTGTTTTTTCCATAAGACACACTAACCTACTTAATGTTCAACTCTCTAGAGAGAGTTAGCATCCAACTTGGCAATTAAAACACAGACACATAAGCACACACGCAAAGAAAGTATGCAGCTGTTGCCCTTTATCATTTAGTCAGCGAGTTGGAGCAGAAGACAGTTAGCTGCAGACCAATTTGCTGGATTTAATTAAACTTTCTGCAGGCGATACCACATAGCGTGATCTTTACTTTGAAGATTTCAGAGGCAGGGAGACCAATTGTTCATCTCCTTCATATTGCCATCTATATACTAACCAGTGGTTCTCATTTAATAACAGTAGGAAAATTACTGTTATGCTAGGGACAAAGATAGTCGATTTTACTACATTTATTGTTATGGGTGAAACATAAAAAGACATGAACAAAGCCTGGAAAAAAGAACATGGGAAAAGGAAAAACAGTTGGTGTTGGAGTACTGGAATTGGGAATGAATTTCTTTTTTATATTTCTTACTATTGTTTTTAATGTTATTTGTATTTTTAAACTCCTGATAGAGTAACAAATGCTCATTAACCTAGAAGGCACTCATGGAGAGTTTTTAGCTATGTGAGCATAAACTAGTCTTGTTTAATTTTGTACCAGCTGTGAAAGAGATGTTACCACCAATTTTACATAAAAAAGAAGTTTTGTATGGGAGTACACGGTTTGCTTAATCTGAGAACAAATTATTTTTAAGCATCACCTTCACCCATTTCTATAAAAGCCTCATGGTAGGAACACACAATCTAAATTATTTGCTGCAGCAGATTTGTCAGAACCAAAGGTAATGGTTATGTTTTAATCCTGAGATCACATTATCCTAAGTACTTGGAAATTATATCCTTAATTTTCCTTAAAAATCTCCTATCATTGAGGATTGTTTCAATGTCCCAGTAACTTGTGTCCCCGATTCTGGCTTCTCGCCCTCTTCCTCCATTCCTGGCATTACTGCCTCGAATGCCTTGCTCCCTCATGACGCTCTCCTGCTGAACACGTCAATGGCTCCCCGGTGCCTTACAAACACTTTTGGTTTTCTTTTCCCCAAGGCTTTCTATACCGTCCCCACACAAACTATACAACTTTCTCTTTTAAATCCCCATCGAAGAACTTCAGTTCCTCCCACTTAAAAATCCTTATTATTCCTTTCAACTTATCTAAATCTTACCTTGTCTCCCAGTTTAATTTCTGTATCATCCAGTGTAAGTCTTCTTCGAGAATCACTGCCCAACTTGGTATTCTTATTTCTACATTCCCATGAAAATTTATTACATATACCTCTATTTTTAAATACTTAACATATAGTTACATATTATTTCTATCACATCAGTGTGTCTAAAAACAGCTACTTTTGTCTTTATTTCGTATCTATCGAGCACGTATTATATACCCAGGAATTGTTAAAGTGTAATGATGGGGCCTAGAGTAGACACTCAGTGAATGCTTGTTGGATGAATGAATGTAGAGAATACTGTTTTCAGACAGGAAGCAAGATGCTGGTTCCAATCTTGCTCTTTTTTAACCAGAGTGACATTGACCATGTCAGTTAACATTTTCAGAAATCCATTTCCTCATCTATGACAGGAGCCAAATAAAAAAGATGATCTTTCAGTTTAGGTTCATCCTACTGTCAGTGAATATTTATCTCACTCTATCACCAAACCTCATCTTTCCATCAGAACATTCATCCATGGTGACGTAAGAACCTCCTTTCAGCAATCCCTCATCTTGCATTCACAAGGGAAATTTGTTGAGACTATTTTCTCTCTACTACTCTCTTCTCCTTAGTTGAAAAGTTTGTCCTAAATCTGAGATTTCTTGGAATCTGGAAACACACAAGTAGCTGCAGCAAACTTGGGAGCTAGGCACGAAGAGACTGACTGCAGGGGCTCCGCCAGCTTGGCTGTGTGGCCAAGGCGCCAGGCAGGCCAAGGCAGAGCTAGAGCTCAGGGCTACAGGGTAAGTTCATGAAACACATGTAGAAACATGAAGCCTGAGGAAGGGACACGGCTGAATCCTGGGGTGCAGGAGGCCAAAGCTCAGACTTCATGCCGTGTGGTCGCTCCAAGAGCGCCTGAGGTCAAGATCCACTGTGGTAAAGTTGGGGGTGTGGTCACGGGCTGGGACGGGGGTGGCGGGGTTTGTGGGAGGAGGCGTTTTAAGACCCAGAGATCCCAGCTACCCTGACTCATCATGCACACCTGGCAGGATAAAGTCTGAGGGCTTGGGCGTGTCAGGATTCGGGCTAGCCGGCCTGTGGAGCTAGGGAAAGAGTGGAGCTCAGCGTGGGAGTTGAGGAGCGGTGCGGAAGCACCCAGGAAAGCAGCTCAAGCAAGTGTGGTCCTGACTCTGGTGAGGCCTGCAGGCCGCAGCCCCGGGGGCCTGGCATCAGGCCAGGGGTTTGCAGATAAGGATGAGCGGGGTGCACGGCAGGATTCCGCTGGTGCTGGGGAAGGCAATGCCCTCCACATCACCAGGTAGCTTTACAAGTTTTAGAGAGTCTTGGAGGGTACGATTTCCCCCAAAGTCCTTACAGAGCTATTGGCTGATGACAGTTCCAAAAGAGGTGAGGCGCACTGGTGTGCCAGGGGCATGCAGTGGGCAGTCCTAATCACTGCAAGAGCTTCCTGGGCTATGTTCTGGGTCAGCACGCCTCAACAGGCGAGGCATCTTGGTCATGATGGGCTCAACTTCTAGGTCCTTGGACAGCACCCAGATTAATTGGGATCACGTCCTCAGGCTCCCAAGGGTGCCCTGTAGCCTCCCTCTTCTGGTGCCTCTTGCTTGCTTCCTGGAAAACTCCAGAATGGAGGAAATGGAGACTGTGAGGGCGTGGAGAAGATGGCATTGATCCCACCTTTTCTTGCTTAAGGCCCTTAGCAGGTATCCATCTGCCTTCAGGGAAGCAAACATTGTTCACTTTAGTCTTTCAAATCCAGTGTTCATGACTAAGTGCTATCATCAGCAACCTGTGCCCCACTGCCTTCCTCAGCAACAGCATTTTCCCATGAACTTACTTTCAAGTGTTCTTTCCCAAATAGTCCATTGAAGATGACAAAGAACCCACATACTTGCCCACCGCATTTTATTTCCTTAGTGAGTAATTATGATATTTCTTTTCTTATGAGTCAGGTAAAGGAGATTGCCATGGTTAACCAACAAGTAAATCTTGGATACTTAACAATATTCTAAGCACTTAATCATACTTAAAATTGACTGTTAATGAAGCTTATAAACCATTTTGCCCCTCTGAAAGTGAATTTCTCTGCAGGCTTAGAGAGTATTAAGCCATTTAGATTTTACCAAACAAATATTACTCATGCATTAATTCCTGGGAAAAGAGATTTAGAAAATGAGGTTAATACTTAGTTGTCCTCTGCTGAGTTTAACAGTTACTTCATCTGGGAAACCCTGAACTCAAACCAGTTATTCTAAACTTAGGGAACATTAGTGACCTACTTTTAAAATTATTATTATTAAAGAAAAGAATGAGAATGCAAATCAAAGGCATTAAGGAATACCTTTGCTTTAATGTTGGCATTCCAGGTAAATGGATTGTGTTTTCCTCCAAAACCACGGAACCACGGAAAACTGAATTTTAAAAAATAGAGTATTTTATTTTAGTGTTTTTTTAAATAGTAGGATTAATATAAATCACCTTTTCACATGTTTTTAAATAAAGGACTGAACGATAGAATGTATTTTAAAAATACAACAATATACGAAATACCTTTAATTCAATAGCCTGTGAAAGCTAAACAAAAGAATAAATGAGGAGCAAAGAGAAAAAAGAGTGGAGAATATGAATGTTACTGACCACTCCAAGGCAGGACTAATGTTACTTTTTAAGAATACATATACTTAGGCTGTGAAAGTCTTGAACTTGATTCAAATCAGATGACTTATTTTTCACTTTAATGGTTAAGCCTGTTTAGGCAATTATTCCCTTAGTTTAAATGTAACCTAATCGCTGACTTTGCATTCACCTGCTGTGCTGGACTCCCACTTAACATAATATCAGTATGCCAGAAAGTATTTTGAATATGTGGATTTCTGTCTATTTTACTTTTCATACCTGTAACTTGGAACTTTGGTTTCAACTTTAAAAACAAAACGTTCCTTTGGGAATTTCAGAATTTTCTGTTTCTTTTCTTTTTTTTTTTTCTTTTGCAATGAAGAGATAAATGCAGTCCCTCTTTAGAGTTGCCACCTTTCTCAAGGAGAAACAAGCATAAAAGCAGTAGCTCATCTTTTGGTCTCAGGTTGCCTTTATGCTTTTAAATAAATCACTGAGAAACTCAAAGTGTTTTTGTTTACTATGGATTTTTAATTGTGGGTTTTGTAGATTATGTAAATTACTATTTACTATATTTGAAAATAAAAGTGAAAACATTCTTTAACTATTTATTAATGCATGTAAAATAATAATAAACTCATTACCTCTTAATAAAAATAACATTCTCCAAAAAGTAATTTTTTTTGTAAAGGAAATAATTAGGGAGAAGCATAGATTTATTTTATGTTTTTGTAGATCTTTTTATGTCAGGTTTAACAGAAAATAGCTGAATTTTCATATCTGCTTCTGCATTTGATGTATTGCATTATGTTGTTTTGGTTGAAGTATATGAAGAAAATCTTGCCTTATAGAGACAAGTATTTTTGGAAAAGGGAGGAGTATTTTAATAGCCTTTTAAGATCATTATAGATATACTTCTTTTATACTATAGCAGAACTCAACTAGCAGTAGTTTCCTGAAGATTAGTTGCAACACAAATTTTAAAATAGTATCAATGAAAATTATGTAATTGGTTACACTAAAGTTCATGAGTCTAAAAAATTTTATTGATCTATCTTGCACTTTAAATGAATATTTTACTCATAGTCTTTGTAATGTTAAATATTTGTCTTCTGAAAGATTTGGTTTAATAAGATACATATATATTGTAATGTTGACACATGCCATTGAACAATATCAAAAAAGAAATCACATCTGTTGATAGCATCACCAACTTCATTAGAACAACAACAAAAAAATGTGTTCAAGATTTGGAAACCTCAAGCGCAAAGGTAGCTACAAGTTTTCCAAAATTCTGATTTTTCACTTGAAATTTCAAATTTTATCATTCACAATAAATACTGCCAGGTCTTTTTTTGAAATGACAGACACACTTTGGTTATTTTCAAGAAGATATCTATCAAATACAAAAGTCTGAAGAACCACAGTTGTCTGTCAGTTGTTCTTTTAAGTAAAAATAGTGTTCCATTTTAAAAGTGGCTAGTTCAGCTTGCAACTCATCTCATGAGTGATTTTCTTTGAGACACTCATACGTAAGTAGGCAGTAGTAGTGATTCCTATAACTCCCACTGCATCACACAGAACATTGCTCTCAAAGGTTGAGGTTAATAATGTTAATTGCTTCACCTAGGACAGCCTCAAATAAAACTAGCTTTTTTTTCTGTTTTACATATGAGTGGAAGGCAGTGAGTAGATGGTGCAATGATTCCTAGTAGAGTTTGTTGCCACAGTTTTGCCTTAGCAGAGCACTGCCCATCCTTGCCTTTGCACGAACGTCAGCAAATGTCAAACAGAGAAAAAAGATTCTCATACATGAAAATAAATTTGAGGTCTGATAGAATATTGGTGACTTTAAGGGCCCTGTAGGTCACACTTTGAGAACTGCTGCTTTTGACTACAGGAAAATAAAAATTAGAAATTAGGAAGGAGAAGAAATAAATAGTGGAAAATACGAAAATACTGAGAACTCGAAATTTCTTTCTTCCTGGATATTTCTGCGTACACTTGAAATTCCTTTCTTTCTAGGTATTTTATTAATTTATTCATGCAACAGACATTAACTGAGCACTTTCTGTGTGCTGGCTCTGAACTGCATGTTTGGAACACAGAGATAAATCAGATAAATGAGAGTTTTCTGACTCAAAGTAACTTACAGTTTCGAAGGGGAAAAAAGGTTAGGCATGCACCCTGGTCCAATTGTCTGTGGACAGCAGGCAATAGGGAGCAAAACATGGCCACCTATGCTTAAGGAACTTCCTAGCATAACTTCCCCAGCAGGTGCTGTGGATTCTTCCTGCTGAAGAGGACTGTAGGCACGGCAGTCCTGCTAAGGTCCAGGTGTCTTGTGGACTGGTAATTTTAACAAACGAAGACTTCAGGGGACTTAAGAGAAAGGATGAGGAAGCCCTCTACCTCCTCTTTGGGGAGCCACTTCTCTTTTAATGCTTTCTTTATCATTCTTCTTCCATTCCACTCCATCCTCCTCCTCATCTTCAGTGCCCTGAACAGATTCCAGATGCCAATCATCCCATGCTCACCATTCTAATTTCACTTTATAGCAAAGCTCTTGTCCTCTCTCTGATTTATTTACCCAGAATTCTGTTTTCTGTGATGATAGCTAATGAACAGCTCACCAATCCATGAAAGCATCATCAGCAAGAACCAGTAGGAGAATGAGCTTCCCCTGCCCTCTACATAGTGAATCTTCCTGCAGTTGGTGGCAGGCCAGTGTAGAAGCTGAGGACAAGGAAACATCAGATGGGGGTATTTTGCTAGGCAGTGAGGAGGAGAGCTTCAGATAATACCACACAAACGACCCCTTAGGCCGCCTAGGTGTTACAGTAGGCCCAGTTTGGGCTCAGTGGAACCTAAGAAAAAGTTAGCAAAAAACTATACCATTATTTTCATCATTATACCTGAAGCAATTAAAAAACAAGTATCTTTTTATGGTTCATTATAACCCTTAATTCAATTATTGACTTGCTGTTGTATATTATTACATATATAAAACGATCCAATGGGATCTCACTTTCAGGTCCATTATTTTCTCCTGTTATGCATCACAGGTAATTAAGGTAAAGAATTGCTTCATTGTCCTGACATTTAATAGAAATATTCAATAAAAATGTTAAAGCTTTAATAAAAAGGTGACCAAGTATTTAACCATAGATGATTATTTTCCAGATGCACCTATGCAATAGATAACCTGATAATTCCATTGACAATTAATATGATGGTTATTGTTAGTTTAGATCTTTAATCCACACACTTGGCTCCAAGATTAAAAGCTTCTGTAAGCAGAATAACAACAGTTCATCCTATGTGCCACTTGCAGAGTTGGAGAGTGACCGAGGAGGAATAATTATACATGTAACAAAAGAGGCTGCGATGCTCCAACACTCAGCATTTAGCAAACTTTTCGCAGGTCCCCATTACCTCTGTAGTGTTCAGAGAAACTCAAAAGAGAAAGAACATGTTTCACACATTAATGAAGCTCTCAGTGCAGCCTCGTGCTCTTTGTAAGGAGATTATAAAGTCACTCACTAAGCACTATAAATTTTCCATCTATTTTTTAATTTCAAAAAGAGGTAGATAAGAACGTGGGCATATCTAATATGAAAAGTGTATTATACACATTTGTGTTTGAATTCCACATGAACTAGCCATGGAGAGGTCATTACAATGTCTCTGGCTTCAGTTTCTTCTTATCTCAAATTGGGATAATACTTTTTATTATCTAGTATGGTGGTTATGGGATTAGAGATAATAGTGTTATGTCAAGTGTCTGGCACATGGCAAGCACTCCCGGTATTGTTATTTGGAGAAGTGCTATGGTAAGCTGTTTACATTGAAAAGACATTCACATTCTCTGAGTAAGATGTTGCTTGAAAGCCTTCTTTCCTGCCTGGTGACCGACTTTCCCTTTTCTTATTGTTCTAAGAATAGTTCCCCATTTGGCCCATTGTAAATAGTAGCAATTGTTTAGTTGTTCCATCAGAAGAGAAGCCTTCCTGGAGCCCGGCTGACAGAGCTCCCTGTCTGATCTCACAGCTTTGGAGCTGGAGACAAAGCACAGCCTCTCACTTCCTCCTGGAGGAAGAGGACAGTGTCCCCAACCGAAATAGATTCTCGTTGTCTTGCAAAAAACCACCCAGAATACATACAAAGGAAATGAGGGCAAAAACCCACTGTAGTGAATAGTAAGACAGAATGCTTCTCCAAATAAAAAGGTTTTCAAAGTTTGTAGGAAACAGCGATGGGTATTACAACACATGAATCACTGTTACTGCAGTTCCAGATGACAAATTAGTAATGTACTGTGTGCAGGGTGGTTCTATTTGGATTCCTTGCATGTGGATAGATACCATATCTAGAGAAAGATGCCCACGAAGCTACATTTACAATCAAGGATAGTCTAGTCGAAAGTCCTCAGAACCAACCCATCTATGGAATTTAGTGGAAAATTAGTTAAAATCTTGGCATGGAAAAAATAATAAGATCTCATATCTATAATAAAGCTTGGAATAAAAACCATGTGATGCTTTCTGTAACTTTATATTTTTTAAAATTAAGGCCGGATGCAAATTAGTGCAAAAGATGGGGCAGTGGAGACACCAAAGATCCATTACCCTGCAAGAGTAACAAGTATTTAACTTCTCAGTTGAATTATTGCTGAATTCAATTTTTTTAATTCAAATGAGAGAATAATATTTATCAGTCATGACATTTGCTAGGTGTTTTCCTTTATTGGCTAATTTTCCTATTGTCTGGACTTCAGACAATGTCCAGGGCTGGAAAAAAAAATGCAAATTCTAATTTCAATTGAAGGTCAATTTATTGATAACGTTATCTGACATAATTTGAAGGATGTCAAATCATATATCTTTTCAGACATAAAGACCTTCTTTATTTGCCTAAAACTGCACTCTTCCATTTATGAGAAAACCAATTTATAGGACAGTAACATCCTTGCCTATAGGGATATTGTTAAATGTCTGGAGTGTCTAATGAACATTATAGTTCTATTTCAGAAATGGGGGAAATACTTCATTTATCAGATATTAAAACTCACAATAAAGCTACTATAATCAAAGCAGAATGGTACTGATATTATAACAGTTAGATAAATGGAAAACGCTAGCCCAGAGGTAGATTCCAGTATATCTGGGGGTAGAAGTCATTGGAAAAATATATACAATATTCACTAAACAGTAGTTCCCCCTTACCTGTGGTTTTGCTTTTTGCCGTTTCAGTTACTCTTGGTGAATGCCAATCTAAAAATATTAAACAAAAAATTCCAGATAAATAATTCATGAGTTTTAAATTGCATGTTTTTCTGAGGAGCATGATGAAATCTTGCTCCATCCTGCTCCGTCCTGCCCAAGGACACAAATCATCCCTTTACCCAACGCATCCACACTGTATACACCACCCGCACGCTGGCCACTCAGTAGCAGCGTCTTGGTTTTCAGATTCACTGCCATGGTGTAGCAGTACTGGTGTTCAGGTAGCCCTTATTTTACTTAAACATGTCTCATTCACCTCATTTCAGCTAATTACGTAGCCATTTTATATCTCACATCATCACAAGAAGGGTGAGTACAATATAATACCATGTTTTTGAGAGAAAGACCACATTCTCAGCTTTCATTACAAAATATTGTTATAATTATCCTATTTTTTATTGTTTTTGTTAACCCCTTATGTGCTAAATTTATCAATTTTATTTTAGGTATGTGTGCACAGATAAAACACAGCATAGACAGGATTTGGTGCTATTCATGGTCTCAGGCACCCCTGCCAGTCTTGGGAAGTAACCCTCATGTAAACGGGAGACCACTGTATGTACGTTTCAAAGCATGCATTATAAATGGAATTGAGATAACTGATTATACAGAAGCAAGACAATAATGGCAACATCTATCTTATATCTAAAAGTATATTCCAGATAAATTAAGGAACTACATATAAAACAAATGAAACTATAAAGGTATTAGAAGAAAAATTAGGAAAACATTTGTATAGTTATGGAATGAAAAAAGCTTTATTTAACAAAGTAAGAAACTGAAGGTAAATAACTGATTAAATTTTTTAAAATGCCATTCCCGCTATAGAGCGCTATGTAGCTAGTTTATAAAGGAAAACGGGAACAGCAGATTAAATAAACATGCATAATTTCTGTGTAGGATGAAGTAGGTAACAAATGATCTAAGAGAAAATTTTTACAACTCATATAACACAATGGCTTAATGTCCCTAATATGCAATTAATTAATTAGTAAGCAAATTAATCAGAAAATGGCATCTGTGAACAGGCAATTCACAGCAGAGGAAATACAAAGGGCCAATAAACATAAGAAAAGGTGTTTGAGATTTATATTAGTAATTGGGGAAGTGAAAATGGAAGCACCTGAACATCAGTTGGGGTGCAAGGGCAGTGTTCCCACCAGCACAATATAACTTCAGACAAGCCCTGGTGTCCAGTGGTGGGAGGGTTGCAGGGTAATCGTTACCCTTGGACACCAGAGATGGTTGTGCAAATTACTTCAGTCCAAAAGTAATCTGTCTGCATTTTTTTAACTATAAAAAAGCACAAGAACTTTACCTACAACTGTCAGTTCTGAGTAATTATCTAAAAGAAACAAAAATAAAGTATATAAGCATGTGCTGAAGTGCATTTATTAAAGGAATGAGGCAGAACTGTGTAACAGATAAAAGTGTGGCCTCAATAGAGAGACTCATTAGGATTCAAATCCATAACTTACTATGATTTCAAGTTATTTCATCTTCATGTACCTCAATTTTCTCATCTGTATAAAAATGGTAAGTCTTATGCAATTTTTAGGAAGATTCAGTGCATGTAAAGTGTTTAGAACATTGCCTTGTACATTTTAAGACCATGATAAATTGGTTATTGTTATCATTATTGGTAATAAGAAAAGAAACCTGGATATCAATTGAGAAGGAACATAATTAAACTAACTGTTCTATGAAACCATTAAAAATAATGGGATGGACCTGTATGAATGTATTTGTCCAACATAAGGTAAGTGAAAAAGTGCAAGTTATAGTTTGATACATTGCATCACTTCAATTTTGGAATAAAAGCAAATTTAAATACTTCCCCTGTAGACATGCCTACTTTTGTGGTAGGATAATAATTTGAGATATTAACCAGTTTTTTCCTTCCAGTAGTTCACCTTTTCCCTCCTTACCCCCTTTTGCCCCTTGGCTACTCTGGGCTACTTGTTATCAGGAAAGTCCAAACAGACCAAAAAACCATTCCAGTAACTGGTTTCTGAAAGGTTAAACTTGTAAATGTTTAAGGCTGTAAGAAGAGAGGGGTTCCCCACTGACCAAATGGAAAAGATACCTGACAAAAATAAAAACGCAAATATATAAAACACATCTATAAGGATGCTTATTAAAGGTTAGAGAGAAGATGCTTCCAGCTTGGGGAGGGGTGAGAGGCCATAGGGAGGAAGGCAGCAAGTGTGTGAGGTAAACTTAGAAGAACGGGGCCTGGTGCCAAATGCCACAGAGAAAGCCTGGGCAAGTGGAAAACTCCAGCTAGGCGGTGTGATCTGCGACCAGAGGAAACTTGGGCCTCAATTTCCAGGTGGAGGCCAAGAGCCCAGAGAGGAAACAAGTATGGTGAGTGAGGGCAGGTAGGGCCTCAGGCAGCCTGGCAGAGACTGCAGGGCTCAGGTATGGCACAGAATCCAGCACACCTGACGGGGTCTGACAACAAGGGCCAGTGCATCTGTGGGGACCAATGGCCAAGGCCCAGATGGGGTGAAAGGTGTCTTGGCATCACCATAGTTACCAAGGATCAGATGCTGTCCAGACTCTACCTCCCACTCAGTTTCCTGGTACTCTGCAACTACCACCCGCCCCTTGAAATACAGGCACAGCTACAGGAAAAGAGAGGGTAGTCCAAATTAACTGAGATTGAGTGGTCACCTGACAAATGTGAATGAACCTCAAACTAGAAATGAATTTGAGTTAAAGAGAAATGAAGTTATATTTCTTCCTCATCCAAGTTACGGTCTCATGTTATTTATATACATGGGAAAGGCTATACACTATACAGCTGAAAGGAGAAGGAGAAAGAATTTGTTTTACTTTAGATACTTTTGTAATATTTAAATAGTTAAAATGTATAGATAGTACTTTTGTAAATTAATTGACTAAAATAGTATCAAATGCAAAGACAAAAATAGCAAGCTCAAAATCATTTTGTAATACATGATAAAAGTCCAGAGTCAAGATACCTATTTTGGGCAAATTATTAGTATCTCTATAACTCAATTTACTAATTTATAAAATGAGGGGATTGGGTTAAGTGATTTATATAATCCTTTCCCTCCAAAAAATTCTATTAAAGCAAAGAGTTTCCTGTTCTTGAAAACCTACAACCAGATATGGTAGAAAAGGATCATATTTGTGAAAGGTCTTAGATAAGTAAAGATGCTATTATTTAATGTTCTAAAGATAATGACTACAGGAACTATAATGGAAAAACAGAACTGTTCCAGAAACGAGCTTTGGCTGTCAGTCTCAGCTCTGCCAGTTATTTTTATCATGACCTTGGGCAAGACAGTTTAAACCCTCTGGATTTAAATTCTGTAAACATCTGTAAAGCAAAAGTTTCCAAGCCTGTCTGTACATTAGAATGCCTGAGATTAAAATATATATGTATATATGTATGTATATATGTCACATATTCAGTAGAAATGTGTACATTTGTCACCAAAAGATATATACCCATATGTTCACAGCTATACTACTTGTAATAATGCAAAACTAGACACAATCCCAATGCCAATCAATAGTAGAATAAATGAAATGTTGTTATCCTTGTGATTGGATACTACAGAGCAGGGATCAGGAAACTTTTTTCTTTAAAGCTCCAGATAGTAAATATTTTCAGCTTTGGCAGCAATGCAGCCTCTGTTGTGACTAAACTCTGCCATAGCAGTGTGAAAGCACTATAGATGACACAGAAACAAATTAGCCTGGCGGTGCTCCAGTAAAATTTACTTACAAAACAGGAGATAGACTCCCTACCACATAGCAAGGAAAACAAATAAACTATGACTACATGCAATAACATGGGTGAATTTCACAAAGATACTATTGAGTAAGAGAGGCCAGATGCAAAGAGCACACTTTTAGTGGTTCCATTTATATAAATCACAAAAATAGCGAAAGTAAGCGAGGATGATAGAAGTCAGAATATAGTGGTTATCTTGGGAGAGTGGTGGGTGCAAAGAAGTGTCTTCTGGACTGGATTGCTCTATTACCAGAGCAGGGACGGTGTTCATTTGGTGAAAGTTAATTGAACTATACACTTATGTAATTTTTACCCCCCTTTTTTTTTCTGATGTAAGCTTTATTTCACTGAAAAGTTTACATAAAAAAATATATTTTCCAGGGTCTCACTCTGTAAGAACCTGCATTAGTTGGCAGGGGCTCTGGCCTAGGGATCTGTCCTAATCTAGACTTGAAGAGGTAAGTGAGTTGCCCAAGGTCAGGTTGTTGGCAGAGTTCACACGGAGTGAGCTTGAATGGTGTTGGGCATGGGATGAGTCAGTGCTACAAAAAAAAGAGGACACAGCACCTGTCCTTGAGGACAAACTGGTAATCAGCTCACGGGAGTCAAGTTTACGTTCCAGATGTCAGCCTCGAGTGATATTTGAGCTATCACCTGAATATTCTCATTGGCTTCTGCCACCTGGGCAGCACCCTGTTCAGAGCTTCACAGATTCTTAGAATTGCCAGGAAGCTTCCAGAAGTCTTTCAGAACTCAGCATGAGCACAGCCACCAACTCTCAAAGTGGATGGACGATCTCGAGGTGCTTCCTACCTCCAGCTCGTCTCACAAGAAGACATTGTGGTAGAGCAGACACAGTTTGAACTCGGGGTTCAAACAGATACAACTTTACATTCTGATTTTGTAACTTGTTGGCAAATTCTGAATTTTACTGAACCCCAATTTTTCTCATTTGTAAAATAGGCACACACCTTACTCCCACTTCGTCCTCCCCACCACTATGACATGCAAAGCTTTTTTCCTTCCTTTTTCTTCATTCAACATTTCTTGAGCCAATCTTTTGTGCCAAGTACCGTTATGCCTTTTGCAAGGATGATCTCATTTAATCCTAGTCAGGGAGGAAGGTTCACTGATGATCCTCACTTTATACATGAAGAGACTAGTAATCAGTGAACTTAAGCGACCTGAGATCATGCAGGTAAATAAGATGTGGAACCAATTTCACATTGAGGAAGTCTGATTGGGAGCCTAACCCTTAACCACTGCTGTGACAATGATGGTGCCTGGCAGCCATCACCCTGTCTGGCCTGTGGATGAAATTCAATAGATGTTAATCCTGCATTCCCTCTTTCCTCAAAGAGCTATGAATCAGAGCACAGGCCTGGCAGTCAGACAATCTGGACTCTAGTGGCTTGATCAACCACTTTTATTTCCTGGACAGTGTAATGAAGACATTGGATTAGGTCAATCTAATTTTTTCTCCTAAACTATAAATGAGTAGGTACTTGTTTTCTCTGTGAATACTTGCTCCAAAAGGAAAACTTCAAAATACTTTTGTCCTAACATTTTATGAAAATTTTGCCTTTGCTTCCATAATCTGAGTTTGTTTTAACATTTTCAAAATAGAAATTAAATTATTTACCAGCTAAACCTCTCTCCATCCCGCACAAACTCACCTCCCTCTTTCCTGTAGCTTCTGCACCCCCCTTTACCCCAGGCACGCCTTGCTCATGGCTGCACGAACCTCCAAGTGGAACTATTGACTTGGTTTGAAAATCAGAGGTTTTTGTTGATTTTTTTCCAAGCCTACTGCACCTATAACATTCTATTAACCTATGCAATGTGGAAACTTATAACAAAAAAGCTCTCCCAGACCTGACATGAGTCCTTCAAACTCACATACAACTGAACAAATTCTTCTCATTGAAATAGTTGATACACTTTTGACATCTTGCCAACTTGGCAGATAATGCTGGATTCTCTGCAAATTGAAAAGTGCTGATGGTGAAGCCGCTGGTAGTGTTAATGCTGATAAAATATAAATCCATCTCATATGGATGGTTTCTTATAAAAGCAAAGTAGAAACTTATGTATCAAGTTGGAACCCATTGGGCCAACAAGTACATGTAGAGGGCAAGAATGATAAACTTAAAGAATAAACTAAGGATTGTTTTTTTATGGCTTCCCCATCATTTGCCTACATCTAAAACCCCATTAGTATTTGAGGGAGAATGAATTTTGTTAAAGCTTTTTACAGAAGTAAAAACAAAAGTTAATTTGAAAATAAGCCAGTTTTTTCTTGATGCAAGGATTAGCAGAATTTCAGAATAACATTTAAAATAACATTCAGAATAACATTTATAATACATATCCCATCATTATAACAATTTAATTTATATCTATAAAATAAATTTTATTTATATATAACATTTAAATTTTATTTATATATAACACTTAAAACACACATATAACATATTTAAAACATGTATATAACCATTTTATTTATATATAACATTTAAAAACAAATCATTAAAAAAGCTGTAAATTTTGAAAGGCACAAAAGCCAGTACGGTTGAAAGATTTAGCATTCCAGTAATAAGAGTTTGGAATTCCAAAACACATACAAAAATGTCATTTTTATTGTTTTGCTTAGTTTGGTTTTATTCCAGGAAGTTAGGAGACACTAGGCTAGACAGTAGAGATGACATGTCATGCTGTGAATGCTTCCTATGAGACAGGAAAAGCTCTCAGACCCTGCACATGACCCCACAAAATTTACTCTCTGCTTTCAGTACATCCACTTGCTTCTTTGTGCTTAATTCTGTATATTTTGTTCAGATGGGATGGAGAGAAAACTGCAATCATACGACAATATGCCTACTACATAAATTGCTCTTATAGCACCAGGAAATAAATAAAGATGCTTATCACTGATTTATGAAGAGATACTCGGTATAAACGAAAGGACTTGTTATAGTACCTCTACAAAGAATCTCATAATAAAAATTTTCAGTCCCCAAAATGCTCATTTCACACATACACACGTGTGTACATATATACACATATATGATTGGTTTTCAGGCGATATAAGATTCTTGAAAAAGCAATCACTAAAAATCATTTTTAACAATGAATAAATTTTGAATTTGTATTTCTGAGCTATTACCATTTGATCATGCAGACCTTGGGAACAGCTAACTCAGAATGTTTTCATCAATTATCACTGATTCATCCAGTCATTAAATCTGCCCACCTAGAAGTATGCAAACTTCTCCTTAAAAACTGAGGCTGGCTTCAGTTCAACTATCAGATTTCATCCAGTGCCCCAAAGGTATGCTCCTGTGGTTGCAAAAAAGGGAACACTACATACATAATGCATTTAAAAATTTTATAGTAACAATAAGCACAAAATAATGGCAAAAATCTTCCTTCTTATAAGTATTTCTGACAAAATTATAACAATATTATTTCAAGCCATACTACAGAACTGCAATAGAATGATATCTTTCTGCCTATATACTATAGAGCTTTTTATTGCAAAAATCCTATTTTTCTTCAGTTTCGTTTTTGAGGCATATATTTGACTACCACTGGAGGGAGTGAAATGTCAGCTCTCAGTATTTGAAAAGAGAATTCAGGTGGTAGCAGGGCCCTACTCCTTCCAGCCATTTGGGAGAGGATCTCTCCTTGCCTCCTCCAGCTTCCGGTGGCCCAAAGCATTCCTTGGTTTGTAGCATAACTCCAATCCCTGCCTCTTTCTTCACATAACCATCTTCTCTATGTGTCTGTATCTTCACGTTGTGTTCTCTCTGTGTGTGTTTCTTCTTATAGGCCACATGTGTTTTTGGCTTGGGGCTCACGCTACTTCATATGATCTCATCTTAACTAATTATATATGCAAGGACTACATTCCAGATAAAGTCATCCTGAGGTGTTGGGGGTTATGATGACAACATATCCTTTTGGAGACCACATTTCAACCCATGACACCTGCCCTAGTAGGTGTTCTAGATGCTAGGATTACAGAATAAATAAGAGAAAGTTTATGTTCTCTAAGTGCAAGGAGATTACATTAAACAAACAAAATCCAAGAATATCAGTTAGTGATAAGGGCTACATAGACAGTTATATAACAGGGCACATACTTGGCTTGGGTGGTCAGAAAGGTCACTCTAAGGTGACCTTTTAGCTGAGATCCTAAGACAAGGAGGAGGCTGGAAAAAAGAGAACTCCAGTCAAAGGGAACCGAGGCTCCCAGGGGGAAGAAGCCTATTGCACTGCCCACAGCCAGTCAGCACAATGGGTTTCCTTTTCCTCCATGAATTTATGTGTTAACTTCACAAATTATCTACCCAAGTTTGGGCGTCTGGTAGATAAGTTTCTGCGAAGTTATGGACAGATGGGATAGCAACTCAAGCAGTGGGACTTCTCATGCTCTAAAAAAAGAGTCTTTATCTTTAGTTTGAGGATGCTATATTGTTTTTTGGACTCTGGAGCAATTTTTATAGTTTGAAAGCTGCTTTTAAAATATAACTGAAATATTATTATAAAGAATTATAAAAAATAGAGAAATTATTAGTGCTTACATAAGTCCTATTCATATCCCCTTAAAAGAGATCAGATTTGATTTACAGCTATGCTTTCATACATGCTATTAGTATCATTTATTAAAAAATCATCCTCAAATCTATCAGAAATTGTAGTGATTTTTTAAAATATAGCTATATTTCAGAGAAGCCACATTTTTCTAAGAGCCCTCTTCCCTTATTTAATTCTATAAGTTCCACACTATAAGATATAGTATTCTAGAGCTGGGCTCGAAGTAGTTTCATCTCAAGGAAAATGAAAACATTATATTGTTGGTGGCAAAACAGCACCGGGTTTAGACCAGTGGAATCAGACCCGACCTTGGTGCTATAACTTCTGTTTTTGAGATCTCGTTAAGAAAGAATTCAGAGGCAAGATTCAAATTATAAGACAAAGTTTATTGAGAAAGTCACAGAAGTAGAAGTGAGTCTTAGAAGAAACGGGCTCAGGAAACAAGTTACAGAGGCAAAAAGGGGGCCCTTGGAGCTTAGGAGAGAGAGAGAAGCAAGGAAAACACACTGGGGGGAGGTGTGTCCTTTCAGGGTCATGGTCTCTGATCAGTAGGCCCCAGAGCAGAGGGTCATTAGTCAACACACCTGGTCCTTATGTTAGCCATGGTGTCACTTGTCTGGTTTTGCTGCTTTTCTGGACCTGGAGCTGAAACACAACTGAGGCTCAGATGTATTTCATGTGGGGCAGACCCTCATTGTCCTTGGGGCTTAATGCTTATAGGCTATTCCCCAGCCTACTTGTTCTGTTTCCCCTTTAAGAGGGTCTCACCTGCATGACTAGCAACATGCCAGGGGAGGAAAGGTCAGGGGATGGTCCAAGCTACATGATCAGTGATATGAAAGGTCAGGGGGCCTAAACCACATGACCAGCGATGTGCTAGGGGAGAAAAGGTTACCCTGGGGGCCAGGTCCTTGCTTCCCCAGTTTTGCCCCTTGCTAGGCACCTGGGGCTTTCCACCCTGATGACCTTCTGTACCTGGTCCACGGCCCTTGCTCTGCTCATGTCTGTGTAACTACCTACTATACAATGACAAAGAAAAACTGCTGAGAAGGTTTCAGGGCCAAAATCTTTTGTACCTTTCCTATGTCAAATTTGGGTTTACATTTTTAATGCTTATAAAAAGATTCATGATAAATATAAGGCAGCTTTTTTCATTTCTGTTGCTTGCAAATATAGGCATATTTTTCTCACTGAATTATCAACTTTTCCATATGTCTATCAATGTTTAGAAAAAGACCAAGGACTTGTAAATTAATATGTGAGAATCTGTGATTCAGAGAGAGAACAAATGTACCCAGTCCCAGAATAACCTCAGAAGTGACCCAATTAAGTTTTAAATAAGGGGCTTTCTAAGAATATGGTTGTTACACAGTAACTGTCTATGAATTTCTCCGACAAAATTTAACAAGGGCCAAGGCCTCTCTTAAGATATTCAAAATTTTAAACTGCTCATCTCTGGAGTTGTAAAGTACAGCATAGATGTGGAGAGCAGGACCAATAAAATGGCATTAGTCTGATGATGATAGCATAAAGTATATTAAAAAAGTGGAGTTACTCATATCAACCAAGGTGGCTGCCAGTCAGCCATGACACTTTGGTTCAATAGGGACACAACCTAAGTCAGAACAGACACATCTGGCAAGGAGACACACCAAAGCTATCTGCACATGTGATCAGAACAGCCATGTTTGCAGAGTGGGACCACCCACAGACAGGCTCCTGGGAAAAGTCCTCACTTGCCATCAGGGAAGCCAAGGCATTTATCAAAAGACCCAGAAGGGTGGAGTACACCTTTTCAAGGTATAACTGAGGCAGGCTCCAGACCACCGCTGAGAGAGCTCAGCTCCACACACCAGAGCGCTGCTCCATGCTATGCTGCTCTCCCTTGGCATCGGTCGCCGGAGGCTCTGTCCTGCTGGACTGAGGACTTCACCTGCCCTGCCACCTACCTGGCTCAGGAGGTCCTTCCTTGCAAGACACTGATGACTCCCTTGCCCACCATGCTGTCTCCCAGATCTGCAGACTGAGACCCTGGGACTTGGTTCATTATTCCCCATTGAGTGTTGTGTGTGTGTGTTATAATTCTCTTAGATTGTTAGAGCGTGAGTAGGATGTTAATGGATGTTGATGGTCTAATTTGAATGAATCTGCGTTAATAAAAGCTGAGTGAATAACATGGTTGCCTTGTGTGACTCTTGTCTATTCCTTGGTGCCAGACCACTCAGTAGGCAGCTAGCTGAGCAGTTGCCCCACTGACTTATAGGAAAGACTGTAGCACAAGTATACACTTGTGACAATAGAGTCAATGATATTGTAATAACTATGTATGGTGCCAGATGGTTACTAGACTTCTTGGGGAGAGCACTTCATAAGCTATACAAATGTCTAATTGCTATGTTATATGCCTGAAACTACTAATATTGTGTGTCAATTGTAACTAAATTAAAAAAAAATTTTTTTAAATGACCGTTTTTTCATGCATTTTGTGGTGGTGGTGGGTGGATATCATGCTACAACTCCTTAAAAATTAATCAGTTAAGCAAAAACCTTTCTATGAAATAAACACTTCAAGAAACTTATAGGAGAGTTGCCCTTTTCTATTGAGTATATTTCAAATAATTGTATTAGAAGAAAGGCATTAGGAGATTGAACAAAGGCAATTATCCCTGTCCCCTGGGGTCATTCTAGGCTAGCCTAAGCAAATTAGATCAGCATTCATTCATTTATGGGAGGCGGAAAGCCGGTCCCCATTCTTTCCCCACTCTCTACCTCCCACACCTGTGGTGCCCGGAGGCATTAGACTCAGGTACAGGGCATCTTATGTCCTAGCTCAGGGCACAGGCACCATAAAGTCTGCAGCTACTTAAACACCATCTACCAGTGTGTCAGAAAGGAGGTCATTTTTTTTTTTAATTCAGTTGAGTTTTTTGTTACTTCGTAAAGGTCCACAGTGATAATTTTCAGAAGTCTGAGTAAAATACTGGCTGCCTGAAAGAGTTAACAAATGAGCTATAAATCCTTGGTTAATACTAGCTCACCAGATAATTAATGGAGGTTGGTAGAATCAAAGCTCACATATAAATAAACCATCAGAGTCCATTGGCTGTGGTTGCTGAGAGCACACGTCTATTCTGTAGCCTACTGCAGTGAAAGGGTGTGTGTATGAATATGATTTCAGATATAGGGGGGTGGAAGGAGGCTTTGACCTTTTTTCTAAACCAACTGTAGGAAAACTATTGCTTTTCTCTTCTACCTTTTATATCACGATCAAAACACACCTCATTCCCTTGGTTCTAGAAGTGTGTTACAAGAACAGGTACCCTCTTGGTAAGGTGTTTGAGCAAACCAGGATACTGTGGGGCATTTTCCTCCTCAAACCTTTTATTAAGACACTCTGACTTGCTACCAAGACTGCCAGGGCATGTTGATTCCAGTGAGTTCTCTGCACAAGTAGGGACTGATGATAATTTTTTTTTTAAAAAGAGGGAAGAAACTTTATAGGTGTGGGTCGTTTCAGAAAAGTGGAGAACAGGAGGGAGGTCGTAGTTCCTAGAAAAACGTTAATATTATGAGTCAGACATACCTGAAGTTTCCATACTCCTTGCAGTTTCAATTTATGTGGTGAAGCACATATCTTTCTTTGTTTACTCCTCCAGATTCTCCCCTTGAGTCTTCCTCCCACTTGGGAATTTCTTCTGCTAGATTTTAAAGCTATAATTTTAAAGCAACCTGCTCTGGCTTAGCCAGATTGATTAGGTCATGATGATTCTCTAGACAAACTAGAGTAACCAAATAGGATATTTCTAGTGTAAGCACTGTTTTAGTAAAGAAGACTGATTGGGGTGAATGGACCCCAAACTGACACTGGAACTCTATTTGAAATTGGAATTTAAATTGGTTCAAATTCACCAAATAGTTGTTTGCCTCTATACTACACTGGATCACACAAGGACCCATAGCTTAGTACAGAAAAAACTAAACACAGTAAAAAGTATTGTTCCCTTTAGAATCCAAGTGAATCAGTTGCAGAGATGAGGTGGGGGATGGGAAAAAGGGGGAGGGAGGGTCAGCTTTCCATAGACATTTTGAAATCCAAGATCTTCCCACCTTGTGGAGCAGTCAGCAAACCACAGTCCAAAGGTCAAATCCAGCTCAATTCTGGAAGCTAATAAAGTTTTTCATATTTTAAAATGGTGCAGAAGCAGCATCCGCAACAACAGAGATGTTAAGTACCTGCAAATTCTAAAATATTTATGATCTGACCTTTACAGAAAAACTTTGCTAACCCCTGATATGTCAGCAATTCCCTGCAGATTTGAAATCCCCAGCAAGCAACCACTGATGAGAGAAGAAAAGGGGGTGTGAGGATTTTGTGGGAAGTGTTAGAACCAGGTCTGGAGAAGGTATATTCATATATGTCTGGTGTGTGTATTCCTTTGGGCAGAACACTATCACGTGTTCTCCAGTTACCTGCAAGGAAGGATAAGAAATACAGTCTAGCTCTGTGCCTAGGAGGAAAAGGGATCTGGTTGGCAAAGATAAATGTGTTACAAGTCACACAAGGTTAACTGCTAGAAGAATGACATAGGCAGCTATTAAGAGTTCAGGGAAAGGCCAGAGCACCTCAGCCTGAGTTATGAGGTTATCACGGTGGTTTCCCAGAAGAGGTCAAACTATGACGGTCATCAAGAGGGTGAGAAATGTAGGTAGCTGGAATGAGATAATGAAAACACAAAGGTGGAAAATGTAAGGCTTGCCCAGGGAATCATATTTAACTAGGGAACTCCAAAGGGAAGTTCTGGGAAATATGTTTAGAAAGATTGAGTTTGGCTGGTACAAGCCCTTGAGTGTCAAACCATTGTAGCTAATATGTGGATGCCAACTTTTAAAAATCATTCAAGCAGGGATTTTTTTTTCCTGATTCTTATTGTATTTCTTTACTTTTTGCTATATGGCAGCATTGACTACAAGCCTGGAAACTCTGCATCTTTAGTTTTATAGGTATCTCTGGGTGAAGGTTAACTTTAGAAGATAGGAATAATAGGATTTCAATAAGTGAAATGAAATGATAAAAACTGACCCAACTCTTTTATTTAAATTTACTGATTTGAGAGAGAGAGAGAGAGAGAGAGAGAGAGAGAGAGAGAGCGAGAGAGAAATTTGTTTTTTCATCTCTCCATGCATTCATTGGTTGCTTCTTGAATATGCCCTGACTGGAGATCAGACCCACAGCCTTGGCATGCTGGGACGATGCTCTAACCAACTTAGAAACCTGGCCAAGGCCTAGATCCAACTCTTTTTTTAAAAAAATCAAATTTGAGAGTCATACCTTTACAAGAGTATATGATAACATTTATACTCAGTCTAAAGAATAATAATAAGATGACCATTCAGGCACTGGTTAAAGAATAATAATAAGATGAACACTTAGGCACTCATGACCAGATCAGGACTAACAGAACATTGCCAGTAGGTATGACACCCCCACCCCCTCCATGGCCTCCTTGATTCCAGGGTCCTCTCTCTTATTGCCTCATTTCACAAAACAATAATCCTGAATTTTATTAGTTGTTCTTTGTTATTTTTGATAGTCTTATCATCTACATATGGATTTCTTTGAATACATTATTTATTTTTATCTACTTTTTACCTTCGTATCAATGGAATCATATTATATATATTCTTCTGTGACTTGCTTTTGCTCAATATTATGTTTTTGAGATTCATGCAAGTTGCTACTCCTTGTAGCTAGTAGTTAGTTCATTTATAAAACATTGTGCTCTATCTTAACCACTGTACACTTGAGGGCCATTTCTCTTTCTTTTTAAATTGGAGAAAACTTATCTCTTTCAAAGGAGTCATTACAGTGAACACAAAACAAAACAAAACAAAACAAAACAACCATAGGAAATAAGATACTCATGCGGGATGCATTGCTCTTTGTAGAACATTTGAAAAGCCAAGCATATCTCTCCTTGGAACTCCTTGTTCTTATAGAGGTGGAAAATTTGGCTTATCATGTTCAACTTGATTTGCTATGACATTTATCTGTATTTTTTTTTTTGGTGGTTTGTTTTTTCAAATCACCAGTTCCTGCATGTGATTGAAGGGCTCTAGTTACTTTAGAGATAGCCCCTCTCCCGCTGTCCTCCTCCTGCCAGTTAAGAATATTTGAGGCACTTTTGTAAATACTAACGAACCTCAGATTCCATCTCAGGACATTTTTTTGCAAGGGTCTGCCATCATCGGAGAATTTCCTTGCATACCTCAGGCTGTTGGCAACACATGACTTGGTTTTTATAATCCAGTTCTTCTGGACCTAATGTAAGTCTGACAGTAATAATTCTGTGTTATAAATCTTTAATGTTAGGCTTTTGGCCTTGAGACTATTGTGACTCAATTTCATAAGGGAAATGAGCCACTGACTGTCCCCTTCATGAGTTGAGCCTGGTTGAGGGCGTCTCTCAGCTCTGGTTGATACACCCATTCGTCCATTCACCAAGCTAAACCTGGGGACCTGGGGTCAGCAACACAGGAGTTTCTGGTCCAGTTCATGAGAGAACCTCACTGCTCAAGTCTCACTAACTTTTGAAGTTTTCAAGGGTATTGACGACCATCTAATCTCTATAGAAAGAGGCAAGTATTTCTGAGTGGTGGAATACTTTATTTCTCAAACATTTTTAAAGTTTCTTTTCCTTTTGTTGTATATTTTATGGTCAGGACTCAATTCTGAATAATTAGCATATGTTTGCCTCATGAGAGCAACCTGAGTTATAAACAGTCATTTTTAAGCTTCTGTGCTCTAAGCAATCACTCCCATAAATTATACATCTGTTACTTGATATGCATTTTTCAATAGGTATCTAAAGCCATCACCCATCATGAATACTCACTTTCACATTAAAAGTAGAAGAGCCTGGAAGTCAGATTTTGTTTCCTTTCTGCTCTTTCTTCCTTTTTTTTTCCTGAGAGGCAAATATTCTTCTTTTGCAAATCGTATTTATCCCTGATGGGGAGTTTATTTCTATCTTTTGAAACATCATTTTAGATTTGTATAATCAGTTCAGTAAACTGCTTCCTAAATAGATAAATAAATAGCAAATTAAACGTGCAATTAAAGTTTACTAAAAAAAATAGGTTGCTATAATTTTGTTGGTGATAGAAGTACAAAAGTAGAAATGATTAATGATGATTGCTAATTATGCAGCTGTGCCTACAGACCACGGGTTTAGCTAAATAAGGGCTTCATCCTAGGAAAAACCTTTGTAGGCAGGATCTAAATGCAGCTCATTTCTAGTCAGTACTCTGACGTCTTTTAGCCTGACAAACAAAACCAGAAACATAGTTCTAGAACGACCACTTCATCTTTTCTTCCTTTGCTGTTGTTTTATTGACTGTTAGAGTCTAGTTTTTTTAAAAATGACATCAATGTGAGAAATTATATAACGATGGGGATGAGAGGATCTTCTTAAAATTCTACCTGTTTTTTTTCCCTAAATTTTGAATAACCTGTCTTGGCATTTCATATTAAAAATGGCTTATTGGTGAGGCTAATGAAAATCACTATAAAAACAAAATCACTAAATATTTGCCTTAAGGACAGAAGAAAGACCTGGGTTGATCTCCACATCTATAACTTAAAATAAGAAAACCTATTGATTAGGTAGCTCTCAACTTTTTTTTAACCATATACATTTTTTTGATTAGCACAAAGATCATATTTGCCCTTTTCTAGTCTTCACTCCTGAAGAAAAATTATTATTCTAGGGAAAGAATTTGCAAATAAAAAACAGAGATACACAGAGTTTATAAGAAATTATAATAATTCAAGCTTAACTCATTTATATTCCAGTCCTGTGTTATTTCAGTACCCACACAAGGAGCAAAAAGAGAGAGAAAGAGAGACTGGGACAGAGAGAGGGAGAAATGGGAAGAGAAAAGGAGAAAGAGAGGAAAGATAGAAGAGGATGCTATTACTTTTATAAATGTTAAATAGAGGGTGCTGGGTAGGGGAAAATGGTAACAGTGGTAGGAAAAAAGAATATGGCACTATGGAAAAAGTTGTCACTTACTGAGATCAGCAAACTGTGACTATGATTTTGCAAATATTTGACCCGAATGTTCAATCAGAAAGATATGTGCACGTTTCCTTCATAAAGATGGCCTAGTGTGATGAAGTAGATTGAAAAAACAAAAAAACAAAAGCCTCCAGATAGACGCCTATGTTGTAATCTACTTTCACCACTGAAGCGGAGAGTGACCTTGGCTGTGTGACGTAACTTACTGACTCTCCTTACCTCCTATGAGAAATGATGGTGGAGGATCCATCAACCCTACCCGCCCTCACAGGGTTATCTGAGGACTCATTGAGATTATTTTGGGGTAAAATATCTGTGAAAGCTGTAAAGCACCAAAATAATATATAACATAGGACCACAAATAAACGGCATGCTGTTCCTGGGCCTGGAGCTGAAAGTCAGGTACAAAAGAAACTGGAAGAGATGGGTTACACCATTTTCAGGAAAAAGGTAGCTTATCCAGTAGCCAGGTTTTTAAGATCATATTTGACGTATTCAAGTGCTTAGTATTAAGCAACGGAACTTAAGCAATTTTATTTTAGTATCATGATCATAAAAATCTGCAGACTTCTTTTTTTCTTTGACAAAGTGGTTCAAGAAGGTGTTGGGGGAGGAAACGGGGTACTCGTGACTAGGCCTCGTTCTCAGGGGACCTCGGCCATTGGCTCCTATCTGGCTTTCAGGGAGATGAAGGAGATAAGCTGACACGGGCTTGCCTTTGTCTCTCTCCGACTTCTGCGTGACGCAGAGCAAACTGCAGAGTTAGACACAGCAATCGCCCGGGAAACTGCCAGACAGCTCCTCTTGCCGCAACCCGGCTAAGAGCCTCCCATCAGACCCAGCCAGTTAGCGGTGGCGGAGGACGCGGTCCGAACAGGGCGGATGCAGGATCAGCGCTGCCGACTCACGGATTCTCACATTTGACAGCAGCTCACACTTCTGAGGCTTCAGAAAGGAAATAGACGTTTGGAAACAAATATGACCAAAGGTTTTTCCCTTCAAAAGTTTGGCATGTGGATTTTGGAGGGTGAAAAAAACAAAACAAAAAAAAACAAAAAAAACAAAAATGCATTGCTGTCCTCTCAGAGCTTATCAAGTATTTTATCACATTTTTATGAAATAAAGCGTTAGCTCGAGTTTTGTTTACATGAGGGTGGGTCCAGTCCATGTGGGGAAAATGTCCTTGATTTTTTCCTTTCTGTCCCACGTCCCTCGCTCCTTTGGTCCGCTGTTCGGGGCCTTCGTGCACTGTAATCCTAACGCACTCTAATGCTGAGGGTCAACTTTATTTGAGATTTTAAAGTTCGAAGGACCAAAATGGTGGGGAAAAAATCAAAATGCCTTGGGATAAGACCAAATATAGGCCAAAATGGCTGAATAAAGAGCAAATATGACTCTTCTTACTTAGTCAATTACCCAGTTACATTTGTTAAGTGATTTTTCAGCCAATACTATGTTAAAGACACCATATATCTTTTTTGTAGTCCTTCAGCAAATTAACTAAGAGGTCCAGTTTTGTCACTAAAATGGTTACATCGTACGCTTCAATCTCTTTCTCACTTGAGGTCTTTCCCAACTCTGAAGTCTGAGGCAGGTGCTGACAGTTTTTATCCTGTGATGGGAATTTTTAGAAATGCCAGCCCCGTTGGGTGGACAAACGTCTTCATCAGGAAGTCATGAATTGGTTTGTGATAAGGAAGGGTCAGTGCGAAAATCGTCCTCCCCTGGCTCTCATCTGTACTTTCTCTTCCTTTAGCTTTCCTCTGTTGCGAATCCTGTCCTTTCCATCGCTGCAAAGCTCATCATGCTGGCATGTGCTCAACACACACACACTCCATCCTAGCACAGCATGGTCATCTCAACATTTTCTAAGAGAAACTGATAGACTCATAAGAGACAGAAGTTGAGGTCAGCTCTCGGTTAGGAGATAGACTTTAGAAACACAAGAAAAAGAGTGCCGTCTGCATGGAACCAGGTCCACAGATCGGGGTGCTTTCCCCTTCTGGCACAGCCAGCTCTCAGACCACAGTAGCCCTTCCTTCACAGGCAGCCTGGAGGGCAAATTCAGAGGCTTTCCTTTCCTTGCAGTGCAAAGGCACATCACACTGCCTGCCTCTGGCCTGCAACACACGTTTTACCTTAAAGGCAAATTCTAATTCTTTGAAAGTTAAGCCTTAAAAAAAAAAAAAGAAAAAAGAAAACTTAAATCTAAACAAATTTTAGTCTCTGGAAAAGCAATTGATAAACACACTCAAACAGTGTATTTTCACACTGTAAAGCATTTATATATTGAAAAAGAATAGGTGTTTCTGGAAGCAGCTTTCTTTTGATAATCTCCCCAGGGGCAGAACACACACACGTATTCTGCGGACTCAAGACTTGTAGGTAAGGGATGTCATCTTGTCACATAGATTCCTCAGGAAAGAAGATCACGCCAGGGTAATCATCTATTACCCTTAAAAAAAAAACAAAACTGAATTATCCCCCTTATAATAACGTATTATAAATTGTATTTGTAGTGGTTTGTAATGTGCTGGCTTGGCTAGGGTGAGCCCCATTTCCCAGAATTCCTGTTCTTGGATGTCTCTGGTTAAGGTGGGTTGTAAGAAAGATGCTCATGGGAGATGTGAATGAAAGAAGAGATGTGGCAGCCATAGCTAAGTTCACTCACACCCTTGCGTCTCCGTTGGCTCTCCTCATGGCTGTGGGGCTTGCACCCACTGTGTCTTCTTCTGCGTTCTTCTTCAGTTTCTGATTCCTGCACCCGATAAATAGAAAGTAGCAACTTCTCTTGACACAGTGATAAGATATTTGCATGCCAGAGGGTGCGGAGTAAATCCCATAAAACAAATCAGGGACCCCAGATCTCAATAAAATGTCTAGGGGTCCAGTCTGAGTCACATTGAGGTACCCCTTCTGACCCACTTACTGAGCGACCCAAAAAGGCTAGCAATTATGAGTGGGGCCCAGAAGGAGAGAAATCACTTTCAGGAGACCAGGCTGCTGTCCAAGCACCTCTGCTGCCATGCAATCCAGATGATCCAATGGTACTTGAAATGTCGGTGGCAGGGGTGCTGTTTCGAGCCATTTTCAGGCTCCTATAGGTGGATCACAAAGCAGTCCCTTAGGATTTTGGAATAAAGCCCTGACACCCTCTGTGGATGATTCTTCTTTTAAGAAATAGCTTCTTTTTTGCTGCTGGGTGTGAGTAGAAATCGAATGCATGGCCTTGTGTCACCAAGTTACCATGTGACCTGAGCTGCCTATTACTAGGTATTATCTGGCCCACAGAGTCAAAAGTTGAGCACACACGGAAGTACTTCTTTCTCAAATGGGAGTGGCATAAATGAGATTGGGCCTGAGAAGAACCTAAAGGCACAGGTATGTTGCATAAGCAAGTGGTCCGTATATCCATGGCCCTTCCCCCGATACACTGCCTTCTCTCTCCTAAGCTGCACCTGTGGCCTCCTGGGGAGTTCCTGTGACCATGTGAGGGAGGATGGAAAATCTCTCTTGGGCTGTACATGGTCCTAAACAATAGGCAGATGCCACTCAAAAGTGGACAGCTAAAAACCAATTTAGCAGCTGAAGCACCACATCCCCACTCTGAGATGGCCCTGAAGGACAGTGATGAAGGGGAACTCTCCCAGTGGCAGAGCTTAAACAGTGTCTATTTTCCTTGGAAGGACAGATGTCCAGAAGGATAAGTCTACATTAAATCATGGGCCATGGTTAATATTGGACTGGAAGTTTAGAAATTTGGAAAGAAGGTGATTGAAAAATTGGTGACAAAGGGCTGTAACAGATCTTTCCCAATGAGCATGGCAAGATATTTGTGTTCTATGTGAATGATCACCAGGGGGTAAACTCAACTCAACAGAGGAATATTTTAATAATCAGGGGGACATTGGTCAGTCTTCCCTAGAAACTCCTGTCACTTCCCAATTGGCCCAAGAATAACATGTCCATGGTGGTAGGGATGGAAGTTTTGCATGAGCTCAGCAACGTAGACTCCTACTTACCAAGGCCTACTTGGTATAGCCACTGCGGAGTGCCCAATCGGCTAACAGCAGAGATCAACACAGAGTCTCTGACATGGTCCCATGACTAGCTACTGGCTAACTAGGTTGATTACATTAGATCAGATCTCTTCTCTCATGGAAGGGGCTGTGCTTTGTTCTTACTGGCATAGACACACTGGATACATATTTGCTTTCCCTGCACACAATGCTTCTGTCAAAACCACCACCAAAACCATGTACAAAATGACTTATTCACTATCATGGTATTTTACACAGCATCACTTCTGTTCAAAGAACTTATTTCACAGCAAATGTGGTATAGCAATTGGCTCGTGCAGTTCACTAGTCTTACCATGTTCCCTGTCACCCTGAAGCAGCTGTCTTGATAGAATGATGCAATGAATGACCTTTTGAAGATTCGGTTATGGTCAGTTGTCCAGAATGCAAAGTATGCTCTAAATCATCATCCAATATATATTTCTGTTTCTCCCATAGCCAGGACTCACGGGTCTGGGAACAAAAGGAAGTCATGGGAACTATTATCCATAGTGATCCGCTAAACTTTTGTTTTACATCCTTATGAGTATTAGACTTTGCTGGTCTAGAGGTCTTAGTTCCAAAGGGAAGCATGCTTTCACCAGAGCGACCCAATAATGATTCCATTAAGCTAGTACACTCCTGGACACTTTGACTCATGCTACTGAATGAACAGGCCAAAAAGAGAGTGATTAAAGCAGGGCTGCCTCTACACAAAGACATAAAAGGGGAGGGTATTTCCAATGCTTCAGGTTCTCCAGGCTGCCTCTCAGTATTCCCATATCTTGGATTAAGCTACATCAGCTCAATTGACAAGACTTCTAATAATCCAGGCCCTTTAGGAATGAAGATTTGTTTCACCCCACCAGGCAAGGGTCCACAACTAACTAAAGTGGTTGCTGAAGACAAAGGAAACATGAAATGGGTAGTAAACAGAAGTAGTTATAAATACCAGCTATGATCACATAAGCAATTGCAGAAGTACTGTAATATTTATGAGTATTTCTTGTTGTGGTATGACTATATGTGTAGTTATATATACATACACATGTATCGAAATATATTTGTATATATTGAACTAATTATTTTTGTGGGTTTTTTTTCATTCCCCTATCATCTAACATAAGGTATATTAATAATAGTTAACTTGATATCCAGTATATAAGTTATAGGATAGCAAAGAGAAATCAGTTTAGGATGAATCAGCCGGAATCACACCAAGAATGAACATCACCCAAGAGAAGAACTTCGAATCCTCTTCTGTGGAAAGGTTAATGTGTTTTTGGGTTGCACTTGGAATAGATGTATCATGTTAGCTGGAGACATGACTCTTGTTACCTTTATTAGGAGACTAAGTTTGATTTATAGAGATGTGGATGACTGTCAAGTTGTCAAGGAGTGGTTTTGTAATGAGTGAACTTGAGCAGGCTGAACTATGTTTCCCAGAATTCCCTTTCCTGTATGTTTCTGGTTAGGGTGGGCCAGAGGAGACATTGTTGTGAGAAATTTGCAGGGGGAAGTGAAGCAGCAGCAATTTTATAGCTCATTAATGTTGTTTCTTCTCTGCTGTCTCATCTCCCATATGAGGCAACAGCTGGGTTTGTAACCTGCTCTACCTCCCCTTGAGTGCTCCGCCAGCTCCTCCAACGCCTAGGCCAGGCCCAGGTGTTTAGGTCTCTGAGGAGGGGCCCTGCTTCTTCAGGGTATCCGTGAAGTCAAGGTGAGAAACGTTAAGAACCGAGACAAGTTTTAGTCTGACCTCGTGTGCTTATGCTTGTGGGCTCTAGAGTGTTCTGACTCTTTCCCAATTTATATCCATCTTCTATTCCTGACAGCCTCTCCTTGCACTTCAGGATCCAGCATCAGAGGTGGGGACAACCTTACAGATGCGACTTAAACACACATCGCAATTATAGGAGGTCAAATTCCTATAACTATATGACATATAAAAATACGCATTCTGAGGTTGTACTTCTGTCATTGAACACTGACAAATGAAGTACTTTGGTTGAACTTTAAAAGGATACATTCCTTAAAAAAAAAAACAACCTCAGTTTTATTGATGTGTAATTGACATGCAATAAAGTACACATACTTAAACTATACAATTTGATAAGCTTTGACATATGCGTACATCCATGAAACCATCACTCTCAAAAGTTTACTACTTTTCCTTTCTAAACCCCTTCCCCCTGCCTCTCCTTCCCACCTCCAATGCACACATTGATGTGCTTTCTCTTACTTACCCTAAAATAGTTTGCATTTTCTAGAGTTTTATATAAATGGAATCTTGCAGTATGTGCTCTTTTTTTTTGTCTGGCTTATTTCACTCAGCATAATTATTATGAGATTCATCTGTGTTGTGATATGTTCATTCTAAAATAGTTTAATTGAAAAGATTAAATTCTTAATGAACAATATAGGTCAATCACATGCATTTAGACGTAGGGTGACTGGGGATAATTCAGAGAAGCAGAAATGCAGGCAAAACAGGTGATATGTTGAGAACATTTCCTGATAGCAGAAAGGCTAGAGATGACATCTTTATTTACATCAGCCTCACCTTTGAGTGAAGAAGCATAACATTCTTTGGAAAGGACTTTGAAAGACTGGGCTCTGCGTAAAACAGAAATGTTCGCTAGTGGAGCAGGGCCGGACCATGCTATCTCCTAAGGCTATCTAGGAGGCTAGGGAGGGAGCAGGACATCCCCCACTGACTTTTGAGTATGGCATATTCTGAGAGAAACATGGAATGACATCAGTGTAAATAAAGATGAGTCATTTCTGTTCTTACCTTTCTTCAGCACCATCCATGTAGGAATTCAGCAGCCCCAGGGTATGAGTCCTTTCCCCAAGTTTTGCTCTAGTCCCATTTTCCCTCTCACATTGTTCAGATAATTCAGGAGTGACAGATTACTCCAAAAGATCCCTCAGAGTCTCCAAATATGAGTCGTGGAAAGCAACATAATGTAGTAGGCATTTGACTGAAAAGCAAGAGATATGGGTTGTAACCCAGATCTGGCACTTACTTAACTAGCAGTTGAGACTATGGATAAATCAGATTCTCTCTGAGTCTTATTTCCTCAATTGTAAATTAAAAGAGTTGAAATATGTGATTTTTAAAATCTTTCCATTCAATGCACCTAAGACTGAGATAATAAAGGCCTGGAAGATTAACAGGTGTGGTTATGTCAAGATCCACATAGACAACCAGAATCAAATGTTCATTTGTAACTGTGGGGACTGCAACATAGTCAGCCAGCCATCTACTCATCCATCCATCCATCCATCCATCCATCCATCCACCCATCCATCCAATTAATATTTAGTAAACACTAATATGTACAAGACATTTTGCTTGGCAATGGAGACAGGGAATCAATATGATTCAGCTTCTTTCTTCAAGATGCTCACAGTTCACTGAGAGAAATCAGATTAATACTTAACTATTACAATATTTTATAATTTCAATAATAAATATGTTAAGAACAGAGATGGTATTTTGGTAACATCTTGATCTTCAAAACTTTGCTTTTTTGTTGAAAACTGAATATGGGTACATTTAGGGCAAAGGGTATTTCAGAAAGTACTACATAGAAATATAGAAGGGAAGGATTAAAAATGTTAACTTAAACATTGTCCTTTTAGAGAATTCATGGTTACTTTTTTTCTTGGCATGTCTTACTGACAGTTATATAATTCTGATATGTATTATTACTGCAGCAAACCTTTAGGAAAAAAAGAGGAAAAAGAAGAAATCCTAAACTACTCTTCATATATATGAACAGGTAACCATTAATTTTGCTGTTAGAAAAGATCCAAACTGAGAGCCATGGACTTCCTAAGCAAAAGAGACATTATTTAGAATTGGTCAAATTTAAGTAATCCAATATTAGTAACTTACACTCAAACAGAAATATGATGATTTTAAACCTGAAGTTCATCCTCATAAAACAAGCATGTATTTTTCAGGTTTATGTCATAAATGCTAAAATTTTATGTATTACCATCTAAATTCTCCAGTGGTGGCTTTAAATAAAAAAAAAAATTCTGCTTTTAAAAGAATTCTCCCTTATTTTTTCAATTTTATCAGAAAAAGCTTTGAGTGAATTGATTCAAAGAGTAGAAACAGCTAATACCAGCAGAGAAACCCTGGTCATCTCTTCTATTTTTTTGTTCTTAACTGTACAGTTGAAGATACTAGTAAGTAAACAGCATATGTGTATTGTAATCGTTTAACTTTGAATGTTCAGCTTTCCAACAGACCTGGGTGAAGTTTGCTCTTCTGCTGACTTCCCCGAAGCCAGCAAGCTGGGTCACATGGCTGGCTGACCTCCCAGTACCACCTACCTCCACTCCATGAGATGCCATCAGAACCCACCCAAAGGAGCCAGTCGTCCCCCTGAAACAATGAGCAATTCTTACAAGACACAACTGGAGCTCTGTTACTGTGGCACAGGAAGGCTTGATAAGATCTCCCAGCCACAGCATTCTTTTGTGTCAGCAGACGCAAGTGGGATGTTCCTTCTGCAGCTCTTACAGAGCAAGAGGAAGCAGGCTTAGAAACACAATGTTCATTGAAATTGGCTTTCATCTGAGGAATCCCGTGTGGCTCCTGCTTCAAGATGTGCGTTCTGTCTGCAGCTGAGCTCTCCTGATGCATTTCCGTTGTTTGTTCTGTGGGGAAGGCAGCACCTTAACAAGACTCACTCTGTACTAGGTAAAGGGCATCCCATTGTGCTGGGCAAAGCATTCTGTCTCAAGATGTCTCCAGCGAGTCTGGAGCCTAGAAAGAACATTAAAAATAAAAAACAATCAAAGCCCCCGCCACCCTGGCTCACTGATATGGCATTTGCTACGTTAGGGGAGGAACAGAGAGCAGCCCTGACGACCCCTGGGCAGCATGTTCGTACTTGGTGACTATAGGAGCGGGAAGTATTTGTTGCTTTAGCTATCACAGAGGGCACAAAGTCACGACCACAAATGGTGGTACTTAAATATAGGTCTGAGGGCTGTGGGCCTATTAGAACTTGCCCAGAAGAAATTATCCATCAAGGGGTAATTTTGGTTCTTAAAGGACAAAAATGGGGAGGAAGTAATCCACAGTGTCAAATCCTAAATCTCTTTATCCCATTGTCCTAATTTTAAATTTAGCAGTCTAGGTTCTTTACAGGGGAAAACATCCTGGTTCCGGTAAAGGGTCTCTCTGACTAACTAGGGGTCTAACCCTGTACCTGGAGAAACAACTCAATACTGTTTAGTCCTTTGTTTCTTGCTAGACACCTCCTCCCATCTATCACTTGGCTAACCATCTTTTAATGCAAATGGACCTAAGCAACTAACCCTCAGTAAGGAAAGAAGAGTAAACAACATTTCTCTTTGGCTTCATGGCATTTTATTCTGCATATATTTTTTCCCCTCTGACTCTGAAAATAAACTGGAAAAGTAAAGTAGGTGTCATCTATTTCAGCAGCAGAGGGAATGAGTAGAAAGAACAACGTTAGAGCCTGAGGGACCTCATAAACAGCTAGTAGCTGTACCTGAAGAAAGACTTATGTGTCTGTTTCCTGGCCCAACCATGTTTATTAGGTTAGATTCCCTAGACATGTGGACAAATGACCAGTCTCTAATCTGACCATCAGTGGTAGCTTTCATGACCACCGGAGGGCTAAAGTCTTACATATGGCCTTGTGTTTATATGAAGATAGACGTGAAAGATAGACAAGAAGATATTGATACTGGAAAACTTGAAAAACCTGGACACTGTTTCTTGGAATCCAGTGTGCTTGTTCTAGTTTAAAAAGAACAGACGTCAATCATATAATTGACGCAAGATGTTGATGAAAACAACAATCCAGGTAGTCACCTTTCCCAAGAAGAAAAGAATCGAAAGAGCACCAAGAAATAAAAAAATCTAGCTAAACCCCATAAAGAGGACCAAAAATTGCTCTCTAAAAGGCTTATCTTAAACTGACCTAATAACAGAACTCTCGAATACCTGGAAATTGTGTGGAATCTTTTTTGAGATATCCCAGGGAAAGGGTTTGTCCAAACCAAGGTATACCAGAAGTTTCTCATGACCTTTCTGCTGCCTCTGACTTGAGTAGTTCATCACTGATTGCAATAGGCTTCTGGAAAGGAGAATTTAAATTATTTGTTGGCTTTGGATAGAAAGGTAAAGTGTGAAGCTATTTCTTCTTCTATCATACTCTTCCCCCAACCCTAGTTAAAAGAATAAAATAAAATTAAGTGATAAAATAAAGTGGATAACTATTAGCCAAAACACTATAAAGAAGATTCCTGCATTGAATTACAGTGGGATATTCAGGGGTTCTTTCCAATTCTAAGATTCTATGACTTCAAAAATCTTAGGAGAATAACGTATATAATCTGCATACATGTATCGGTGTCCTCTGGACTAGGACCACATAAATAATGTCCAGAAGAACATCACCTATTAGATCAAAGCACATCTAATCCATTCATTTTAATTTAGGGAAAAAAAAAAGAAGTTGTATGCTCAGGACTATATAACTTGCAGCAAATAAAAGGATACATTCCTGCCCTCAAGAACATGGCAATCATATAAACAATTGATTTTGATATAACATAGTACATGCTCACTCGAGTGGTGCCCACAGTACCATGAGCCCTAACTAGGAACCTAACTCACCTTGTGAAGAGCAGTAAAGGCTTCTAAAAGGAGCAATGTCTGAGATGATACTTAAAGCTTGAAAAGCAGTTGTCTAGGTGAAGAAAATAGGTAGGAGATTCTAGACAGAAGAGAAAAGTAAGGGGGCCTGAAACACAAGGCATATTTGAAGAACTCGGGTAACTTGGTGTTTCTGATATGTTGAGGGTATGGTTGAAGAGGAGCAGGGCACATCTTCAGGGGCCGGGCCTGAACACTGTCTTGAGATTTTAAAACTTCTGTTAAGATATAGCTAAAGGAAATCAGACAAGGTTTAGGTCTTAGTATCAAGATTCCAGGAATTAGGTAAAGTGAGATTAGGTGTCAAGGAAACTGAAAAAACAAGGCTGAGGTTGTGTTAAAATCAAAAGATTTCTTTAAAGGCGAGGAAAGGCAATTAGAATTGAAAGCAGGGGTAACACATTATTGATACTTGGCCAATTTGGTTATGGTTTTTTTAGGAGAACTTTAAAGAGCATTAGCAATGTGACTTTTTTTTTCTTTTTCTTTTTGTTAGAAGCAACCAATAGGACATCTACAAAGACCTGGGTCCTAAAGACGGTTCTGTGCATCTAATAACAAATGAGAAAGGAATCAGAACATGAGAAAAAAGGGAAAGAGAGAGGATTAAACTCTGCAGGATATGTGTAAAATATTTTTAGTGACCTCAAATTATGAGATTAAAAATGGAATGAAAGGGACATGGTTTTGAAGGTAGATGATTGAATGTAAACTCTTGAACTTGCTGTACAGGAAGTAACAACAGTGACTTGAGTTCAACCAAGAGTCACGTGCATTTAGAAAATCAGAAAAGCAGAGGAATACTGGAACTATTCTTCAGCCAAGAAAGTGATAGGAACTACTATTACTAAAATAATTGCAGAGTAAAGCAAGAAAGACCTTTATTAAAACAATAAAGAGGAGAGCTCACAGGGCCTCAAAAGACAAGGGGTTTGAGGAGACCCTCGGTGCCTCACTTCCTCTTGCATTCTTCCCAATCTCCATCTGTTAACGGCTTAGCAAGGCCAAGAGGCAGACAGATCTGGAGCAACCAGGGCTTGCTGTATAATTCGTCGGGCCCAGAGCAAAATGAAAATGCAGAAGCTCATAGTCAAAAAGCAAAACATAACATGCTATTAGGGGTACTAAAATATAAACCCTTTCCTTTCTCCCAACAGTCTTTCTCTTGAATCATCATGGTGGGTTTTTTTAATTGTTTTGTTTAATACCATTATAAATAAAGAAAAAAATTTAAGTTATTATCATACCATTTGTCTTTATATTGCTCATGCCTAACTTAAATACAAATATAAAAGCATTTAACTCATATATAGAATTATCAAAATTATGCAATTTGTATTTTGCAGCTCATACATGCATATATATTTTCTTCTTGCTGTAAGAGTGGAAATACAGCAGAATACTAACTTCACTGTTTTTATTTCACTTCTCAGTATAGATTTATTCTACCAACAGTCTCCTCCTTCAACACACAGATGGGGAAAGGAAGGACTAAGAGGAAAAGTAACCATAGATCACTCTATTTTTCTCTTTCCTTTAAGTCATAATTTTTAGCATATGTGATTGGTTAATATAGGGAAGTAACATGAGTAAGAAAGGATATGACAGAGTTTGCGTTTCTTAGAACTCCATTGTCTTTTATCTGCATCTGAAGCAAGTTCTCATTCAAAAGGAGAGCGTGGCCTCTCAGGTTTGTCAGGTTGCCACATCCACCCCGCATTCCATCATAGGCCTAACACACTTACCTTGTATTTGCTTTGAGTCTCAGTGATCTCCCGTGCATTGTGGGTCTACAGGAACGCCGTGCTACGGACTGCAGTGAACACTGTATAAGAATAGGGCAATAAGGAACCACAGCAGCCGTGTATATTTCATGTATGTTCTCTTCTCCTGCACATGTTCCATTGTCCTATTTGATTTCACTTTAAAAAACCCCACAAGTTTAAGGATAACGTTATTAAGAATCTTAAAATGGCAATAATAGAGTATTAATCCAAGTCCTAGACCCTCCTGAACACCTGTACGAATTCACAGTTTGCTTGCCCTTAAAGCCAGCTGTGGGAACAACGGACTAATATTTCCAACTCTCTCTTAGCCATTGTTTAGAGAAATTGCTTCTCCCAATAATTATTTCTTATTATGACCACAGAGCTATTTCAGAAAACCTTTTGGGATCAGCAAAATCTCCTCCAATTTATAACCCCAGCCTCACAGAAATAAGGCAATAAGATTAACAACAGTGTAATTTATAATAACCTCATTGAAACTCGGCAACAATGCAGAGAAATACACCTGGGGAAATAATTTAGTTGCCTGAGCCAGACTTTTTATTGAATTAAAGATGAAGATTGAAATAATTTGAGTTTACATCTTAGTAGCTATTACCAATTTTAATCACATTCATTCAAGGTCCTACAACAATGAGCTCCATAGCTAGTTTATTGTCTATTTTTCATTTTGGGAGGAGGGAGTTCCAGCCCAGAGGGCTCTCTTGTCAGCCAGGAAGCAAGATGACAGGAGTAGTGCATGACGGAATGGACTAAATGTTCCCCTAGGATCTTCAATAGGGGGTGTAAGACACTGGGACACTGCAGGGCTTCTCATGGGATACCATAGGGGTATTTAAAGATTACTTCTTTTCCCCCTTTGAGTGGCAATGGCACCATGTTGAGAAATACTGATTAGGAATGTGACTCACTTTGAGAAATTTCTTGGTGATAATATCAATATCTTACATAGCTTTTTAGTATGCCAACTAGCATCTATGACTTTGCAGGTGTTCAACTAGAATGCCCTGCAAATGTCCTTTGCAAGTGTTAAACTAGAATGTTAAACAAGACATTTCTTGGTGATGGTATCAATATCCTACATAGCTTTTTAGTATGCCAACTGACATCCATGATTTTGCAGGTGTTCAACTAGAAAAAGAGTTTATATTGAATACTCAGCATCGGGCCTGCTGGACACATTTCCTTCCCAGTAAAAAAATGGGACAGCACTCATCTAGGAACTCATAAAACACTGCAGAGAATGTTGATTGGCAGTTTTAGCCCCTGCATCTGGAGAGTTATTTATAGCTAAGTCTTGATAATCAGTTGTAAAGGAAAAAAAGGAAAGAATAGATTATTAAAAACCATGCATCATTCACACACTTTATTTTAAACAGTTGTTTTGAATTGCCACTTTTCAATCAACATTTCCACCAGACTTATTAACAAAGAATCAATTTACAGCTTGGTGTTTAATTTCTTTTTATGTCATTTGCTGACCAACAAGAATAAATGTCAAAGACTGGGTCAGAGCATTGTTGGGTAGCCACAAACAAAGGATAACAAATGAATGAACTATCGCTATGAAAAAAATGACTAATCTGCTCTGACCCTGTATGACTACATCTTGCAACTATAGGAATTCACAAAGACCAAAGTTGAAGCACTGAGCTAAAAACCTTGAGGAATATTTACATCATTTAACATATATCTTTTAAATTCCAAGTCATACTTTAGAAATCTGAGTTCACTCAAAATTATCAAGGAGCCATGACAGGTATGCTTCAGTTGGTTGGGCATTGTCTTGTAAATGTCACCAGTTCAATTCCTGCTCAGGGTACATGCCTAGGTTGCGGGTCTGGCCCTCAGTCTGGGTATATGTGAGAGGCAACTGATTGATGTTTTTCTCACACATTGATGTTTCCCTTACTCTCTTTCTGACTCCCTTCTCCTTTCTCTGAATATAAATAAAGAAAATATTTTTTTAAATTAGCCAAGAGTAATTGGCTAGAAAATAATTACTGATCCCTTGTTTTTACATTTTTTTGTTTTTACTACATATTTTATTGTTGTTCTAGTACAGTTGTACCAATTTTCCCCGTTTGCCCTCCTTTGCCCAGCCTCCACCCCACCCCGTTCCCACGGTCAACGACCTCACTGTTATCCATGTCCGTGGGTCACTCATACATATTCCTTGAGTAGTCCCTTCCCCTTCTTTTCTTTTTATCCTCACCTGAGGACATATTTATTGATTTTTAGAGAGAGACAAAAATAGAGAGAAAGAAACATGGATCAGTTGCCTCCCATAAGCGTCCCAACCAGGGATCAAACCCACAGTTTAGAGATGTGCCCTGACTGGGATTGAACTCTCAACATTTCGGTGTATGGGAGGATACTCCAACCAACTGACCCCCCAAGTCAGGGTATACTTACTGATTCCTGAACTTTTTTTTTTTCCTGAGTCATGATGTGTAGCCGAAAGACCAAGTCTCAATGATTGTATAAGGGAAGTTTCTAAAAGATCTATTCTATTATGCCAGTCTATAAGAAACAGGCTCACAAAATCTATCATTTGTTTTTGGACTTGTTTGAGAAAAGCCTTAGGACCTTACTTGAGTGGCAGGAACTGTCCCTGGCATGAAACCCAACCCTAATATTTAAATGAATTAATAATGACTGACGTTAAGAACACCACAGGTTTATCTGATGCGGTATTCTTCATTTATGTTCAGGTTCTATCACCTATTGGATTCAAAACTGGCTACTATTCTATGCCCTCTAATTTGTGGCTGCAATCCAGAAAGCTGTACACTCAGCCCATAAATTTTAAGAGGCCTTAAACTCCCAACCACATTCCCAAGGAATCACTTTAAACAAAGTACTGATACTGTATTCAATTTCTTTCCAGTTAGAATAGATTTGTACCTTCCTTGTATGATGACATTCATTGAGTGTCTATTTTATCCCATGTTCTATGCTAAGTTCTATTTGGGGAGGAGCTCATTTAATATTAACTCAAAACTCATGAAGCAAGTTCTATTATTATACTCACTTGCCAATGAGAGAACAAGGACTCAGAATAAAAGCACTTCACTGAGAACACTCATCTATAAAGCAGTAGAGATGGGGCATGACCCTGTGCCTTCTCTCATTGGAACTTGAATGCCTGAACCCTATTTAACTGTACCAGAAGAGGCTGTGTTCAACAACATCAAACAGGCTAGGAATAACTCATTTTCAAAAACCAGAGTGCTCAATTACATAGACTTCTTTAGGTCCAAATTGTAGCAGTGTGCCACTACTGATTTGCAAAAAAAAGCAAAATCATTAAAAAGAGCTCCAAGGAAACAAAACATTGGTTATGAACAAAGCCATATACTTGGAGGTGCTGACACATAGTCAGATGGATCAAGGAAAAAGAGAGGGGGCAATGAGCCTCCAAAAAGAGTTGGTGACCTGCTAATTATGTGCTTCACAAGGTACCAGCATTAAGTTTTACTGGTACATGGGTTGCTTGTGACTACGAGTCCTTCCTAACTATTACATCTGATATATAACGTGCGTCTCCCTTTCCCCATTCCTTTTCGTGTTCTACCCTTGACCCTAGGCTTCTCAATAAAACAAACCTCTGATCCAGCCCATAGATAAAGAGTTGACTTATCACTGATTGAAAGTAGTTAATTCCCAGTCTATAAATTCACAAACTGAATGTAAGTCCCTGAATCATCATGAAATTGACTAGATTCTCATCAGCAAGACTTCTTGTCGAAAACCTTAGGGTTAGGGTGCATTTGGCAGGACTATTCATCCAAATGGCACCATTTTTCCTGGTATTGTTTCTCTCATAATAAAAAAAAAATTGTAACTTTTTAGGATTGAGAGTTTTCTCTGGAAAGACATTTTCAATCTAAACCAAGAAAGAAGAGAAAACGCATACATTATAGTTTTGATGAGATAAATATTGAAGTATAACATTTAGTAGCATGAGAACCTTTTGAAAAACTTCTTTTTGACCTGAGAAAAGATATCAGAACAAGGGCAATTCCTGGTGACTGAATGTAGAAAATATTTTAACTATTATTGCTTATTTGTACCTGGGAAAAATTCCTCTAATCCTCAGATGCTGGTTTTAAACACGAGTTGTAAAGTGGTGATTTCAGTACATTTTCCCATTCAGAAACTGTTAAAACAGAAGCAGAGAGATTTGAAAGCGAAAGGCCTTATGTTTCTCTAGTAAGCTTTCATTTTAGTGGCTAAATATACTTTTATTGGCTGTATAATTTCTTTTTTAAAAATAATGCTTATTTACTTCAAATCCTTAGGTCCTGAAATAGTTTTTTGTAGAAGACAGTGTATGTCTAAAAGAATTGGATCAGTATCCAGGTTTTAATTTTTGTCGGATGGTACTTCAAACTGCAAGATTGATAGCCTTCTATGGCCGACAGGGTTGAACCTGAATTAATTTTAAAAAATAACTTAAATATTAACAGTTTTCAACATTGCTTATAGTAATATTATCATGTAAATGTGGAAATAACTTCTTAAGTTTGTCCCCAAACCTCAGCATCTAGAGTGACTTATTTTGTTTTTTCATCCTCCATGCCATTAAACGATAACATTTAGCTAAGTCACATTTCACCATGGCTGACAGTATCTTACGAGCACAGAGCTTAACAAAACAAAGCCGCAGTAAGAGCTTTGGCTTTGCTCTCATTTCAATTTCTTTCCATAAATTTTTGCTTACCAGGAGGTAGAGTCTTTTGCCATTTCTTAGAATATAGGATTTATTTACCATCAGTAGACATTTGTACCAGAGTGAGTGAACAAATGACACTGTGGCTCTTAACAATAATTAAGTAGCCCATTTAAAATAATCTTTATTTCTTTCACTTTTGGAGTTTGAGTTTGGGTTAAGGTGGCTTGGTTATTCAAAGGTACTTGATTTTTTTTCTTTTTTTTCTTTCTTTCTTTTTTTTTTTGACCCTGAAATATAGACCAGACTTTACTTTTTACCCATTCTGTCTTACACCAAACATTACCTGTTTTCAGGATAAAAGTTTCAGTGATGTAAAACAATGGTTGAAGAGTTGTATTCAACAGAAAGATTATTGGTTTGCTGGGATTTTGCCATTTGCTGGCTAAAAAGCATTTACAGGACTTTGAAGTATATTTTCCATTTACAGAAAAAGCATTTATGGAAAAATAGCATTCGTGTGGGAAAAGAGAAAATCTATTCATTGGTGCTTCATCATTTCTACAAAGAAGGATAGATAGGGGAAAAGTGTTCATAACTTTCCTGGCAATAATCAAGGAAACTGAGAGAAATTCTGGTGGAGAGTATTTGTTTTAAAAAAGAAAAAAGAGGGCAGGTTTGAAACTATTGGGGATTGCTTCCTGTGTAGAAGTCAGCTGCAGGCACACAATGGCTGAGCTGTGCTCCCTCCTGGAGCCAGGCCAAGGTCAGAAATTTCAATTTTGATTTATTAACTTATGGAAAATTCTGACACATTTTATATGTGTAAGTCCAGGTACATGCACACACACCAGTTTCTTAGCAAAAGCAGTGTTCTTGCCTATTACATATTTTTAACGAAGTAAGAGCACAACTGGAGGAATTCTTAACTTATAATACATTACAACACAACCCATTTCATCCACACTTCCTCCTTCTTTAGGTCAAACTAATGAGTCCCTTTGGAAATCAAAATAGACAACTATCACCACTACGATAAAATTTAATAAGATATGTAAGTGCATAACAAAATTACATGTGCATTGTGAAATGTAATTTCTGAGACTTCAATATCTACTTTCTTAGGCTATGCCTCACAGTCTCAAGGTTGAATACTAGCAAGTATGAATGCCAAGGTATTTACAAATAATTATATTTAAGTCATTGCAGACATTATTGATGCAATATAAATTACTAAAATTAAGAATATAAACCAGTCAAAAATTTTTGTAAAGCCACCTACCAATATCTATTATAATATCTCCTCTGCTGAGACTTCTAGTGTCAGCAGTGACATGTAAAGACCTTGAAAGTTGTCATGCCCTTTTTTTAAACAAAATAAAGGTAAGCAAACTAAAAACGAATATGTTTTCTTGAATTCATCAGAGAACTGAGGTCACACGGCAAATTTGCTCCCTCAAATCTGGATTCCGGAGAGTCACAGCTGAGACGGGCTTACCAGGAGCAGATGTCTCTGGAACCATAAACTGGTAGGAACACTTAAGTGACAATTCTGACAAATTGTTGGAGTCTGAGTGTAGTTTAGCCTGAGAGAGATAAACTCCTGGGGGCCAGAGCCTTAAAGCTGAAAGGTGCAAGTCTCTCTGAGGGGAAATATTTAGGGGCCAAGATGCAAGAGAGGAGTCAAGAACGGGCATAGGAATTCAAAGCCATTGGCACCTACTGCTAATTTAAACATTAAACATCACACAACTCCTAGTAAATTAACATAAAACCTCACACTAGAGGTCAAACTTATCTCAATTTTTATTACCCAAGATAACATACCTGGCTTTCACCAAAAAGTTACAAGGCAAGGCAAATGCAAGAAAAACACACTGTAGTGACAAGGAAAACATCAGAACTAGACTCAGATATGTCACAGGTGTTGAAATGATCTGACAGGGAATTTAAGTTAACTATGATTAATACATAAGGGAAAGTATGGAATGTGAAAAAAGTAAATAACAGGTAAGGAGAGATGTAAACTCTAAGAAAGAATAAAAATTAAATGCTAAAAAAGACTGATAGAAGTTAAGACTGCCTTTGAGAGGCTTATGAGTGGACTGGAAATGGCTAAGAAAAGAATCACTGAGCTTAACAGTAAAACAATAGAAACATTCAAATCTGAAATGCAAAGAAACCATAAATAAATAAATAAATAAATAAATAAATAAATAAGAATAAAGCAGAATGTAATATAATATCCAAGAACTGTAAGACAATTTCAAAAAGTATTACATACATGCAATTAGAATACCAGAGAAGAATGAGAGTATGGATTAGAAGAAATATTTGAGGTAATAATGACCAAGAATTGTCCAAACTAATAACTGATACCAAGATCACAGATCTAGAAAGCTCAGAAAAATCCAAAAAGGATAAATACCAGGACATAGGCACCTAACATATACAAACTACCTAAAAATCAAACACAAGGAAAATTCTTGAGAGAAACTAGAACAACAAAAACAAAAATTTCCTCATCTACAGAGGAACAAGGATAAGAATTACTTTGGACTTCTCAGAAACACCTCCAACTTGCAAGAGATAGATTAAAATATTTAAAGTGTTGAAAAATGACAACAAAACAACAAAATGCCTACCTAGAATTCTACAACCAATGAAATTTTTCAAAAGTAAAGAAGAAATAAAGACTTTGTCTGAAAAAAAAAATTATTGCCAGCAGACCTGCCCTATCAGAATTGTTAAAAGAGTGGGAAAATAGTGAAAAAAGTATAATTTTACAGTAGAAAAATCTATATTTTTATTAATACCATGCTATGGACAATAAAAATCTAACTCTCTCACACTTTTGTCCCACTCTTCATATATATTACATTTCCTTTATTTTCTCAATGAATTGAGGAATAGTAACAATTTTTCATATGATTATGTAATATAATGAACAGTTAGTTGTTCTTAAACAGATGTTCATCAGTCTTTCTGGTTTCAGCTTGACGTTGTCTCTGTTTTTGGATGTTCTGGATCTTTCGGGGGGTTATGTATGCCCCTATGCTTCTACTACTACCAGCTTCGATTTAAGCTTAAGCTTTAAGACCCCTTACTGTTTGCACGGGCACCTTCTGTGTTGTTGAGTGAGCAAGCACTCATCTGTCCGCTCTCCAAATTTTATTCCTGAGTCTATTCTCTTTTCTGGGGACAGATCCAGTTTTCACTAAAGTTTATATAATATTGAGTACCCTTTAAAAAAATAAGGACAAAATTATTAATATAAAACTCGATCCAAAAGTATTTATTTTAAATAAGAAAATAAGCCATAAAAAAATTTTAACTTATAAATACCATAAGTATCACATTTTAATAAAACATAATATTTTAATTGATTAATGGCCTGACATACTTCTATAGTATTTTTCTCCCATATAATTTCTGGCTACATATTAATTGTCTCCTCATATGAAAACAACTTTATAACACAATATTATAATTATTTTTCTTTTATATTCTTTGGAAAAGTAGAAAATTACTTCAATCTTTTTGCTAGGATGGGTTTTTCTTTTTGAGAGTTGGGATGCACAAAATGGGACTTCACACACAGACAGGGTTGACATTATAAACTATATGTATAAAAATATTGGTCTGTGTCCTACAAACACAATAAATCTTTTATAAATCTTACTTTGTAAAATTCTCAACACAAAGGAAAAAAATATATGTGGTCTATATGGCACCAAATTATTCATTCACAATTTAATATACCTGATGTTTGAAACAATTTTCCAAACGTGAGTTTCTGGTTTTGTATATTTTGACTCATCTCTCCTGCACTGCTTGGATGCACTGATGCATGGCACCGTAAAAAACAACCTTATTAGAAAGTGGTCTCTAAATGATCTCTGACCCTGGGTATCTGCATCGTGATGCCTAGTGTGTTGGTCAAGTGAGTAGCAGAAGTATTCCTGGAACTGTGGCCAACACTGCATGCTCACGATGGCTTGCAATACTACACACAGAAGTAATTCTATACGATATAAACATATCATTATAAACTAAAACTCAATGTATACCCAAATAAATTTCCCTTAGACCTCAAAAGTGACCAGAACCACCATCTAATGCAAGGCATACTGTGGTGAAGGAGAAGTTGGGGTAGAAATACACAGCAGTCTTAACTAATTATGGGTGCAGACGCTTACCCTCGCTAATATTACAAAGCGCTATGACCATGTGAGCACATCACTAAGGTCCTTCCCAGAGCTTTGGAAGGCATGCATGAAAGCAAAAAGGGGTCCTGGGACTTATGCTCCATTACCTTTACAGTAAATTTACCTGTGCTCTTTGTCCTTTGAGATTTTGCCCTTTAAAAAAATCACTTTATTTTTGGTTATTATGACTAAAGTTACTATAAACATTCATGGGCAGATTTTTGTGTGAACTGAAGTTTTATTGTTCTAGGGCAAATGCCTAAGAGGACAATTGCTAGGTTACATGGTAAGCACATGTTTAGTTTTGTAAGTAACTGACACATTTCTTTTTCAGGATAACTGTACTATTTTGCATTCCCAGTGATGAATGGGTGGTCTAGTTTGCCCACAACCTCACCAACATTTGGTATTATTACCATGTTTTATTTTAGCCATTCTGATAGATTGGTGTGATATCTCATTATGGTTTCAATTTGGATGTCTCTAATGACTAATTACGTTGAATATTTTTTCGTATATTCATTTGCCATCAGTGTATCTTCTTTGCAAAATGTCTCTTCATGTCTTTTGTCCATTTTCTAATTGTATTGTTTGTTTTTAATATTGAGTTTTGAGAGCTCTTTATATATTTTAGATATAAGTTTTTGTTAGATATGCAGTTTGCAAATATTTACTCTGAGTCTGTAGCTTGTCTTTTTAGTCCCTTCACAGAGCCTTTAGCAGAGAAAATTTACTGTTTTTGTTCTGGAAACAACCCAAATATCATTCAATGGGAGAAGAGTTAAATTATGGTACATCTATGCCATAAATACGACCTGCCATTAAAAAGGAATAAATTATTGATATATAAAAAAACTGAAGCGAATCTCAAAGAGAATTATGCTGAGGGAAAGAGTCAATCTTTAAAGATAACATACTGTATTATTTCATTCATAATGCAACTTTTGAAATGACAAAATTGAAGATATGTAGAATAGATTAATGACTGTCAGAGACTGAGGAAGTGGGAAGTGGCAGTGGCTACCAGAAGGTAGCATGAGATCCTTGTGATGAAACTCTTCTGTATCTTCACCGTGGTGGTCGTCACACGAATCTACATGGGATAAAATTGCATAGAACTAATACACAGTCAAATGAGTACATCTAAAACTGGTGAGCCTGAAAAAAGTTAGTGCATTACATCAATATCAATGTCAGTTACACAAGATGTTATTACTGGGGAAAACTAAGTGAAGGATATACAGGATCTTTCTGTATGATTTCCTACAAATACATGTGAATCTACAAGTTTTTCAAAATAAAAAGTTTTTAAAAACCGCTTTGTTGTCACTATATTCAGTATAAACTAGAGAGCAAACATTATCATGCTTAACTGGAATTCTGTGAAAAAAGGTTTTTAAAGGAACACAGTTATATTCAGAAGGCTAAAGAAAACTTCCAAAGAATTTTTTAAATCGTAACTTTGGGTGCAAAAAGTACATGTGAAAAATAACAAAATGTTTATGTAACAAACAAAATAAAGAACAAGATGGTACATTTAAATTAAACCACATTAATAATAAAATTTAACATAAATACTCTAATCACACCTAGTTAAATGCAGAGAGTGTCATATTGAATAAAAAGCAAGATCCAAGGTGCTCACAAGAAATCTACTTTACATATGAAGAAAAAAAAGTTTAGAAATAAAAAGATATAAAAAGTAGATTTAAGAGCAAAAATATTACCAAGGATAATGAAGACCATTTATGATAAAGTCATCAATTAATCAAGAGAAAATACTAGTTCTAAACATTTATGCACCTAATACAAAACTGAAAGAACCATAAACAGAAAGAGACAAATCCTCAGTATAATCAGAGATTTTAACACCAATTTCTCAATACTTAATAAAACAAGTAGACAGAAAATCAGGAAAGATAAAGAAATTTATGTTATTGAATAAATTTATCTAAAATTGCACATTTTAGGGTGATGTCTTTATTAAACATACGTGTATTGACTGTGTCCATGAAGAAGTTATCAAAATAGAGATAATGTGTACAAATAATTTATACTATTTATTGCTGCATATCTTTGTTATTACTATGCATTTCTGTGATTGTCTTGATCATCGGAAATCCAAAATTGTTATCAAGTCTGCAATGGCTTATCACAGGAGTTATCTCTATAGTTTTATGGCTGTTTCAATGCCTGTAGACTTGCAAGATCAGAATCTGAGCCAAGTGAGCCTGGACATTCGCATCTGCTTTCCCCAGTCATGGTCATCTACTGCCTTTCAGGCCTGGGACTGAGAGAACTCTACTGGTCAAAGCTTGTCAATGTGTGTCAGGTCCAGAAAAGGGCCAAGAGCCCAAAACATCTGGGTAAAATATTAAGATAAAAAGTGAAAAATAAAGGATTGGTGGAAAAGTGACACGAGCAGAAGGGTCCAAGATATGAAATAAGAAACAGGGGGTAAAATTCAACATAATTTAGAAGCAAGATGAAAGGAATGTGATGGATTCTATAACCACATGACAGTCTTCCCGTTACCTGTAACAATCTCATTTAAGAAAGCCTGACCAGGACAGACTGGTACATCTCAGAGGGGAGGAGAGCTGGAGGAGACTGGAAGAGATTAGCCAAAGAATATTAATGAACATGTGCATAGCCCACGGACACAGGCAACAACGTGGTGAAGGTCAGGGCAGTGGTTGGGTGGGGGTGGGCAAAGGAGGAGAAAAAGGGGGGACATCCCTAATAGTGCCAGAAAAAGAGAAAGAAATCCTAAATGGAGAAATGAGATTATTTGGGGGACGGAGGTGAAGAACCAACTAACTGGTGCTTTGCCTTAGGTGTTCATCACCGACGTTTCTGTGCAAGTACGCTCGATAGAAGGCAGGTGACTCTCTTCAAAACTCACTGAGAGTCTCAACTCTTTGAAAGTCCCTGCTCACTGTGTCACCTTGACAAGTCATCTGACCCCTTCCAATCACAATTTTTGCCTATAAAATACAAACAGTGATACCAGTCTACTGATGAGGTTGCTCAATGCAAATGTAAAATATTAGAAATAATAATCTATACTGTAGAACAGCACTGTCCAACAGAGCTTTCTTAAATAATAGAAATGTTCTATAATTTTGTATTCAATATAATGCCAACTACCACATGCAGCTACTGAGTATTTGAAATATGACTAGCACAACTGAGGAATTGAATTTTTAATTTTATATACTTATTTAAATTTAAACAGCCACATTTAGCTAGGGACTACCATATTGGACAGCACATGTATAGAGCTAAAGAAAAATTTCCAATTCATTTTTATGAGTCCTCTTTTACATGCAATATCAGAAAATCTATCAATCATGGCTTGTATTACCTTCCACTTATATGAAGAAACTTAAAAATACTGGCTTCTAATTTCCTGACTTCATGCTCTGGAATGTGGTATTAAAGATTCCCTCTAGAAAAATTCCACGTTTTCCCACTGTGTGTGCTGTGGTTATGATCTTGTATCTAGAAAACAGGTGAAGTACATTCTCACCTGGCTGCAAGTGAGGGCCTTCGGGTGTTTTTCTTACAGGTCTAAGGTCACAATCAATACCTTGACCACAGTACCTCTCCCAGCCCCAACTGCAGTTCCAGGCCACCACGTAGAATGACAAACAATTTCTGGGCAGGTCCCTAAGAGAGGTGCTGAGGTTCCTTTTCTTGCAAATGTTAAATTTACCCCTGTACAATAACCTAGGAATGGTTCCAGCCAAAGGTAAATAAATACAATTGCAGCCTTCCGAGTCAATGAAGTGGACTTCATGTTTCCGGAAAGGTTAACTTGACTTTTAGTCATGTTCACTGTTGCCCTTTATTTTATTGGAATGTTCTTTTGACAAGTACATTTTTCAACTGTGCCTTTAGATATTATTTAGCTGTGTCGGCAGTGTTATTTCATATCATGTTAGTGGGATAATTTCCATATGATTTAAAAATACTTGGCTAAAGGAAGAGGCCAGAGAGAGTTAGCAAGGATAAAACTCAGTGTTCATCTATACTGCTACGTTCCTTTTTTCACCTGTACCTTAAAAATGGAAGTAGGATTTTCTTTTTATAGTTTGTCATCTCGAAATGAGAGAACCTGAACAGACACATTAGCAGATGAAGGAGCTTCGGAATCACCTTTCCTGTGGGTGCGCAGGCAGAATTTTAGTTCTTATCTGCGCATCCAGTCCTAGGTACTTGGTGTCAAGTAGCTAAATCATTTCAAATAACCAACTCAATTTTCAACCTTTCATCCTGATAATATGGTAAAAGTATCTCTGGATTTGATAGCAGCTTGAATTTCAAAGGTTTGTATTGTTGGTAAATTATTCCATTTACTTTGATTCTTTCATACTGGGAAAGAAAATGAAAGGTGCCTTTCTCAACCTCTCCACATATTGTTGCTGATTATTGGTATTTACTGCGTCCTTTTCCAATGGTCTTATGTGCTGCAATGAAATCAATTTAAAATGCTTTCAAATAGATTCTTATTTACTAAAGATTTTTGATAACTGCTTCCTGTATTATTTTGTGCATTTACTTCATTAAATAATTGCACTGCTTTATTGTTTCTCATATTCTTATGTAAGATAATGTTACAGAGATTAAGGATGTAGTAATTAGGACATATTCTTTATGGCTAATTTAGGTAATAGATTGTTGAATTTTTCTTTCAGCATTTTTATTGAAATTTTTATTAGAATGCCTTTCTTCTCAATCAGCGATGGCACAGTCTCCTTTTACCCCCTTTATGAAAATGTCAGTAGAAGAAGCCTTAACATTTCCTTGAAGAGTTATTGGAATTGTAGCATTTTGGTTATATTACCCTTTGTCTCTTCAGAATTATTCCAGAATTGCTGTTGGCTTTTAATTACTCTGATCAACAATATTGGAAGATAACATGGCTGGTAGGCATAGTGCTGTTTCTGTCACTAATCACCATGTAGGTGGTCCACAGCAAACACATCGTCTTGAGGACAGAAACTCTTGAACCGAAGGCCATTCAAGCAATGATTAGGATATTTCTTAGGTAGTTTTGTTATGTACTTAAAGTGTAAATTAGATTTACTAGGAAACACTCCCTTCCTCCCACTTCACCACCTCTCACCTACCCCACCTGTTTATAGATGTAACCATTTCATGATGCCTTCTCTGTATAAAAAGCATAGCCCTACATCTTGACTAAAGAGACATCTAGTATCCATGGAATGCTGTGGCCAGGATACAGATAAGGACAGAGGCGGATCAGCTGTGAGTTGTAAACAGCCCAGGAGGAGCGCTGTTTATACAGGCTTTCCCTTTTTTGGCAGGATTTATTACTGCGAAGCTAGCATGTCACAGCACTGTACTCTTAAGTAATATAATAATCTCTACCATGTTTACTTAGAAGGGAACAGCTTCATGTAATTGGTCCCTATTCTTAAACTAAAGCTCATTGTTAGACCACACTCTTATACTCTCCTATCAAAATATAAACCCATTTGGCCTTTTGAGCAGAACTGGGCAGGAAATGACATGCACACGCTAATGGTAGAATCCTATTCTTTGCCTTCCAAGACCGCACACAGAAAATAATTGTAACTGATCACTGATTGAACCCTATGTCATATGTTTTCTTTACTGGATTCGTTTTATTCAGTGTAGTACTTGGTAGAAAACTGTCAGAAATATCTAAAGTATTAGGTGTTCTTTTTCTCAAATCTCTGCAACTTTTTTGTGATTATGATCATGCCTCCGGACTTTACTGAGAAGCATTGCTAATAAGTTATGGAGTAAATACTGAATTGCAAGCTTAAACATTAATCTCTGGCCCCAAGTAGGACTCCTTTTCAATCAGGTGTCCCAGCTGTCATACGCTCTCCTTTTCCCTGTGTCCTTTACATTGACTCTTAAATTATACTAGCCTGAAAAAGATTCAGCCACGGAAACCTTTTAAGTAACTGTTTGAAGGCATCCTGGGGGAAGTAAAACTACTGTGGAGAGAAGAAAGAGCTTAGTTTGTTCAGTTCAATTGATGTTATGGAATAGAAAAGGGAATCTAAGTCTTTCCATTTCGAAGGAGTGGTTCACACTAAGCACAGACATGGGTGACAGAGGTGATGAGTGAGGTGGCTTTAAGACAATATTGAGGCAAAAATTACTACCTCCTAAGTATTCTGCCAATAGAAACATTTTGTATTTTGTTGTACAAGTAAACTTTTGTTAATCAAAACTCAGCCCAGAGGCCTGGAGTTACAGGAACCAACCCAGTGTACTTTGTGCAGTTGGCCAAACCTTGTAGATGACATACATGTTACTGTGGGGAGGAGAGCAGTTTATGGTTTTAATTCATCAGCATTACTGCCTGGTGCATCAAGGAGCCTTTGTAGAATACTTTAGGGTTTTCACACAAGATGAAGCCACTTTTCTTCCCTTACGTGACAGATACACTGAGGCATTCCGTGGACTGTGCAAATTTTAAGAATTGTAGTCTACCTTCAAGGACAGTGGCTTAAAGTTTTGTACAAAATAGTGATATTGTATTTGCAGCTAAACTGGTTTGGGCCTAGGTGGAAGTTGGCTGGGCAATAAAATAAGAGTATTTTCCCTCTGCAGATTCCTTCTTTACAAAAACTGTTGGTAGCAGAGAGGTGTGTCTTGTCTGAGTTCAGCCTCACATCAATGAAAGAGCTTAGAAAAATAGGGAACAAGGGGCACTAGTGATAAAAAAGATATATGCTCTTTGGGGTATCAAAACATGTTTACTTGAGCTCCCTTTTCTTTAATCCAATAAAAGTATTGGCAAAGTGTTTGGGATTTGAGGCATAGTTGTGGGAGTCCTGTCACGATGTAACTAAAGATGGTGGGAAAACCAGTTTGAATAAAATGAGATCCAACTTGAACCTTTGCCCGTGCCTGAGTTAAACCCAAGTCAACCCACGGGTAAGTGTCAAAAACATTGAGTCATTAGCCTCCTTTCTGGTTCATCTGTTTCGGAATATCTGTATGTGTCAGCTTTTTTAATACTCTTAAAAAATAGACTCACTGTGATAGTCAGGATGCAATTCTTAGCTTATTCTGTCCTCCTGAAGTTTAAAGGGATAAGTATGAAATAACATTCTCATCAAAATATATGTATGAATTTAGATGAATTTTGTTTGATTCCTGGTACAATTCTCAGAACCCGTCTTTTGGTTTTTCATATAGAGTCTGAAAACAGCTAACTGCTTTGGAAGGCGCTATTTCAGAGAATATTGGGGATGGAGGTGTGAGACATTTAATAGCAGCCCCAAAGCCGTTCCGTAACCACTTATTATTCGTCACTACAAGGTAAGGTCTAGGTTTTCAGCCCATCTCATTTTGTCACCCTCCTCACTTCTCCTACATAAGGACATGGTTTTTTAAACTTTCCAAGTTCCCTTTAGACCCCTTTGGAGAGACAAACTACCTCAGAGATCACCTATCCCAGCCTCGGGTAATCATGACTATAAAAACTCTTACCGGAATTAGTAGAGAAACCTGAACCATCTGAACCATGTGAGAGAAAACCCCTGGGGGAAAATGATTCATGTCAAAACAGAATTGTAGTCATGGACATATTATGCCTCAGAATATACTAAGTAACCGGTTCATTTATTAATGTGATAAACACCTTCTAAGAGTATACTGCCCATTAAAAGAACGAATACATCTTCCAAAATGGGAAGGTATAGAGGATCCAGAGGGTCAGAGGTACTTGTTACATCCTATAGAAATAGGATGATATATGGCCAATTTTATTTTTGCACATTAGGATACATTGAAACTCCAACACACACACACACACACACACAGTTCTTTTCTGTCTTTCTTGATCAAAAGAAGAGCTAAGACAATTGTTTGTAAAGCCTTCCCTTCCCTTCCCTTACTGCCCAGACAGAATTTGTAGGAACTCCCTTCTCTGTGCGTTCTTTGTTCTTCAGGCATACCTCTAGTATGGAACATATTTTTTATTATAATTATGTGTGTATATTTCTGCCCACTTTTACCTCCAACTAGACTGTGAAAGCAAGGAGCATATCCTATTCAGATTTGTTCCTCAATGCTTAGCACAATGCTTGGCACATAGTAAGTGCTCAATGAATGCCTGTTAAATGCACAGGTGAATAAACAGATTAATGAAGCTCCTGTGAGTCCAAGAAGCCATACGTGGGTTCTTATGAAAATCTTCCAACTACGCAGCCTGATATCTGCAACTGAGGATACTGTCCTGTGCTTCCAGCACGGATCATTAAACAGAACCTCGTTTGATATCATCAGGGTTGAAAGACACTTAATTTAAAGCAGAGCTGAATGAATTGGTTTTCCCTGGCTACCCCGAAGAGTCAATGACTTCAAGATGACACAGATAACAATAATCTTTGCAATTTACCCAGCACAGGGGAATTCTTTACTTAATATTATTAATTGCTTTCTATACCTGAGAAAGTTAAGATTCAGACAAGTGAAATATTTCCCCAGATCACACAGTTAAGAGGAAGAAGACATTGTTAGAACTCAGACCTCTGGCTTCAGATCCCATCATCTTTCTCCTACAATGCCCATCTAATCTCAGAGCTGCCTGGGTGAATAAGAAACCCACAGACATACTTCAAACTCCCAAGTCAAGGTTGTCACAAAAATTGCCCAAGCTGTTCTCATAACAGGCAGACTCAGGAAAAGTATTTTATTTTATTTTTAATTGAGGTAACAACCAGGAAAGTATTTAATGTATTTTTAATTGAGGTAACATTGGTTTATTATATCACATAAGTTTTAGGTATAAAACATTATGTAATTTGACATCTGTATATACTACATTAGGTGCTTACCACCAAAAGTCTGATATCCATCTGTCACCATACATTTAACCTCCTTTACCCATTTTGCCCTCTCTTCTCCCTGAACTTTTCCTCTGGTAGTCATCAATCTTTTATCTGCCTCTATGAGTTTGTTTCTGTTTTTTTTAAAATATATATTTCACATATAAGTGAAATCATAATGATATTTATCTTTCACCATCTGACTTACTTCACTTAGCATAATACCCTCAAGGTTCATCCATGTTGTCACAAATGGCAAGATTTTATATTTTTTTATGGTTGAGTAGTATTCCATTGTGTGTATATTTGTGTGTATACACATCTTTATGAAAAAGTATTTTAGAATCAACATAACCTGTGTGCATATACAAGCCTACATCTTTCTGGAAACAAAATAATCTACGTATTTTGACTTCATTGAAAAAAATACTGGAAAGTTTACTTGTTATGAAATTATATTGCATCCATACCTAAAATTTTACTATGTTTAATTCTTTTTTTCTAGTCTTCAAGAAAAGCATAGGAGAACTTTAAAATATCCAAATCACAAAGATGAATAAAGGGGATGATTCATTTCTACAGATTTGATAAGTAGGGGTTTATTTCCCTAATTCCTTCATACTAGAGGAACTTTTAGAACTTATGAAAATTGAAATAAAATTCTACTTTCTGTAACAATAAGAATTTGTAATTTGTTATCCTAGGATAATAGGTAAATATGACATATAAATAGACTTCAAAGAAAACAGTAAAAATGCATGAATAAATTTAATAGCAAATTATGAAGTTAAGGATAATGTCTTCATCCTTTGAGATTATGGAAAAAATTATAATATGATTCTTGGTACCCTTGTTAAAAGTGAAGCTATGCTGAGCTAGATGGGTTGTTGACTCAAAATGATATTTTTAAAGTAACTCTGCCTGATCCAGTGATCAGTTTCTCAGTATGCTTTGTCTAGTTCTTTTTCTAATAAAATAAAAAGAGCAAGGCTAGTTCAATCCACACACCATTCTCATAGTCCTAAGCACTCTGTGGTTCCTCAAATAATGGTGGCTAAAGCCAATAAAACCAATAAAAACAAAATTACTATGCCAAAAAAATTTTCTTAAAAGAGAAAGCTATGTTTTTCTTCCTGCTTCCTGTTTCCTGACCTTTTCCCTTTTAAATCAGGTAGGCCTTTTTCTAGAAATTGATGACACAGCAGAAAGCAGAGAGCAAGTGGGTCAATTCTTGGCTTTGGGTTTTAAAATTTAGACAGTATCTAGGAGGAAGTTTTCCTAGTCCTTTGGATTCTTGGCAAGGCCTCTGGTTTGAAGGAAGGAGGAGAGAGACATAAAGACATTGTGCATCCCTGAGAAAGATGAGTCTTATGCCTTGTCCCTTTCCAAAGGCCAAACCCTGAGAGGAATGACAGCTAGGCCTTAGATAAGTTGGTGGTTTCCAAAAATAAAGACACCTGGGCTTTCTTCCTTGGTGTAGCCCCAGGAAAAGAGTAAGGCCAGAGACAATGCTGCTCTACAGTGTGCACAGGAAGAGGAGATCCTAGAACTTCAGGCATCATGGGTCCATTTGGGTGGAATAACAATATTTGAGAAGAACAGGATGCAGTCCAGGCCCAGGGAGCCTCATACTCCTTCCATATCCCGAAGTGATTCATGACTGACAAGGTCTCCTTTGCATGTGGGGGTGGCACTGAGTGGGCTGACAGATGTTGGAGAGACTTGGGACTTTCCCATGGCCCAACCAGGCCCAGCAGCAGCAGAGTGTCTCCTGTGCCCCCTAGAGGGCCTAGGTAGTCACTAAGAGAGAGCTGGATGCCGTCTGGCTTTGTGTTTGGGAACACGTGACAATGCAGCATGGGTCTGCATGGAACAACGATGAAAGGCCAGTAAGACAGGGGAATTTTCAGGAGATGCTTTCATGAGACGTCCAAGGACCAGATGCCACTAGGTTCTCGAAGCCTTGGCCCAGGAAAGGTCTACCAGGAACATAGCAAATCTGGGAGAATGGGGGCTAAAAATAGAGATGACATCAGCATATAGATAAATGCAGTTGTTATTTATGCACATCTGAAGACTTTTAACCCACTGTATGCCATAATTAATATTTCAAAGAATTGGGTCTTCCTCAATTGTCCTGGTTTATTCTAATCAAAAGTTAGAGAGATGTGTCAGCAGCTTACAAAACCTCCATGTATTCCTGAGTCTAAATCTCTCCTCAATCTATGCAATTTGGTACTCTAATTTGGAAAACTTTTATAAATTTAATGATAATGAATGGAAGGTAGAAATTTTGTACTTTCTAAAATGTTGGAAAGGGCATCTCATGCTTTATTTTGTTTAGTTTATTCATCTTCTGAAATGAGAGCTGCATATATATTTAATTTTTTTTATTAAAGCTCATCCTATTACCCCAGAAGCCAGGAATGAGAATTACGCATAGTATAGACTTTTTGTCTTGTGGCAATAGAGATTTATTCTGTACATGGGGAACAAGATTTGGCTTGCAACAAGTCAAATCTGTTGTAGAGAAGAACACTTTAAAACAGACTTGTATTGTATTCAAAAATAAAGATCACTAATAAAGACACCAATAGAAACTATTCAGCCTCCCGTTCAAATATTTTCTAAATTATTGGTCTCTCTGTGAGAACATTTCCCTCTGGTATAAACAGCAGCCATGAATAGGATGAGTGTCTCAGCAGTACAAAAGTACCAGGTTTCTTCCTGTTACCCAAACAGCAATAAACACCAATGGTACAGCACCCTACACAACAGCCCTTGTCAGACAATGAGGCTTACACATGAGGAGCCGACACGTTCAGTTCTCTGATAACATGAATGTCTAGTCCCAGCTGGGGAGACACCAATAGCCAAAGTTAACCGTTGCAAAAGAGCCATTGAGGAAAAGTGGAAAGGCTTCCTTTCCCTCCGAAGTCATTGCAGAATGCAACAAAGCTACATCTGGGTGTCTGGGAATGAATCCTGTTATTGTATTACAGAACTGAGCACATGCTCTGTTACCTTCCCCACCCCCACCACCTCTTCCCAAGGATGTTGTACTATTGATTTATCTTATCAGGGCCACCTGTATCTGCACATGTCAGCATCGATGAATAAAGAAAACAAAGAATGAGATTTGGAAACATTGATTTTCTTTAAAGTGATTTTGAAGAAGGGCAGAAATGATGACTTATATAATCTTTAAAAGGCATTAAACATTTAGGTTTGTTCTTTTAAAATTTAAAATATCAGAATATATCAGAGGTAACTGTCATTATTTTCTTCATTTTTCAAATGGGGAACTTAACCACAGAGAGATTAACTAAAAGTTTTATGTCTGTGATGCTAGCTCAGGTGTGTCTGGCTCCTGATTTTCTCCTGAGAATTATGAAGATGATAACTAGGACAGTGACTTCCACACTTTTCTGTGAGCAATGCACAAGAAGAAATTCAGTTTTTAACCGAGACCTAGAGTATAAGTCAGTGTGTATGTGTAACAAGTTTCATGAGGCCATAACAAAAAAAATAGGCAACTTTCCTGCAGGCCCAGAACACAAATATTTCCTATTTTACTCTCTAAAAAAAAAACAAAAATTTTTTAAAAACCTGTAATGACCCACTTTTATGACTCTCAAACAGGTCTTGAAACACATTTGAAAAACTCTTAGGTGAAATATCTCCAGTAAATGCTTCCCTGACTTTTGTTTGAATGAGCCTGTTAATGGAAATTGAATTCTCCTGTAACTATTTTATTTCTGAACATCTCTACCTAGGGAGGCAGGTCTATGTTTCTGATGTCTCTATGATGGCCTGCTAGGTTCTAAAAAAGACTACCAATTTTTCATGAGTCACCTCTTTTCCAAATTGGACATTACCACTTTCTTTGGTCCTTGTATGATACAGTTTCCATTCCATCCACGCTTCTTAGAATATATACCATTTTAAGATATCCTAACTATGTGAGGTTGATTGGGGTTCCCATCTTTTGTCTTCAATGTATATCAAACCTAGGTTTTGCTGCCCAGAGCTATTTTTTTCTTTTTTAAAAAATCGTTATTGTTGTTCAAGTACAGTTGTCTCCATTTTCCCACCACCACTTTCCCCCACCCCACTCCCCCACCTCCCACCCTCAATCCTACCCCCCTTTGGCTTTGTCCATGGGTCCTTTATACATGTTCCTCGATGATAATTCCCCTTCTTTCCCCCGTCATCACCCTCCTGCCTCCCCTCTAGTTATTGTCAATTTTTCTTTATTTCAGTGTCTCTGGTTATATTTTGCTTACTTGTTTGTTTTGTTGACTAGGTACAGTTTAAAATCATATTAATCTTTTTTGGTGGCTACAGTCACACTGTTGTGCTTAATGAACTTATCAGACACACCAGAAAGTCCATTTGCTTATGACAATGAAATCTGCTATAGCCTAATGCCAACCTGATAAAATTATTTTCAATCATAAGTTAAATATTGACAGATTCAGAATATAGACATGGTGCTACATGTAAGTCACAATATGCAAAGGACAGTTCTACTGTTCACTTAAATAGTCACCTTATTTTTGAAGGTAAATAATGTATATTATCTCAGAATGATAAGTTAAAACGATGCCTGCTGTTTACACTATTTCTTTGTAGGTCAACACGCATTACTTCTTTTGTGTAAATATGCCTTTGATATGCTCATGTGACCTAAATATGATTTGCTTTTTTCCCTTCAATCAAGATTTTACTACCAAGGCAACTTTATTAGCCAGTTGTTTCTATTTTGACATTACAACATTGATTAAATATTTCATCTTAAGGGCTACAAAAAAAAGGAAGAACTGACCAAAAATACAATGTGCTGTTTCTGAGAGTGGGCAGATAAGTGACATGGATTTTAAAGAAGGGGATAAGGAATTGGTAGCTGGACTAGACTGGTATTTTTCAAGCCCTGCTTTCTGAGCAGGGAATGGGGGCTAGTGAGGGAAAGAAGTAATCTAGCAGAGCTGTAGGTTCTCATGCCCAATAAACAATCTCTTTCTTCATCCAAAGCAGCATCCTTGTGTCTTTTAAAAGACATGTACACATTGTATCCCTGTATAAATTGTGTTTGCCCATGGTTTAAAGAATTTTCCAAATCAGGGGACAAAATAGTTTTTAACTGCTCTTTCAGTCTGATATTTATCCACCGGAATTGAAATGGTTTCCATTTGGGCACCATTTTTAAAGTGTATATTGACCTCTAAGGACAGAAGAAAAGTTCCTGCAGAGATGACTGGTCTTTTTACTTATCAATGTCCAAAAGACTCTGGAAGATTAGCCGAAGAGTGAGTTTAGGAAAACTAACATCATAAGAGACGGAGGAAGTTGAGTTTAGCAATAGCTGTTTTAAGGATAAATAATTTTGCAAACTGATATGGGCATCTGCTCTTAGTTGACCCTGTGCTTCTCTGCCTCCCCAGTCTCCCTGCAGACTCGACAGTTTCACCTATACTGGCAGGTCTTGGAATTAAATGAGTCCTTTAACCTTCGAAGTGAATTTCAGCCTCGATTCCCCTTTCTGCCAGGTTGACCTTGACCCAGGACACTGCTGACTACGGGGCTCCTTTTCCGCAGATCGCTTGCTCTGTAGGCATCAGTGTATTGGCCCTTTCTGAATTACTCTTTCAAATGCCAGACGAGCCCCCTATCTCCCTGAGACCCAGCTCAGCTGTGTTTTGTTTTGCTTTTTGTAATTTTGTTTTAATAAGAAAATAGTTTACATGGAACCATCTAAATTCCTTATACTTGTACTATAGGTCAAATACCAGCTCCATTATTTAAACCTAGGTAAATGCAACTATATTGACTCACAATTTAAATAATTGATATCTATATAAATTTGTCTTTTTATAAAAAACTTAGGTAATATTGTACATTATGTGAACCTACAGAATTAACTCATTTACACTGTGTAAAGTTTTTATTTTTGTTGTTTGTTCATTTTTTCTTTTTTACTGCGGTAGTCAGATGCCAAACTGCAGTGAACTTGGTGCCCAAAAATCAGTCACCTGAAACTAGTTATTTCTTAATGCCTACCTCTCTAACCCAAGCCAGTGCCCATGAATCCCTAGAAATATTCTCACAAAATCATAGAAACCCAATGTTGTGTGTCTAAATGATCTCCTGGGTGAAAACACAGTTCCCTTCTAGGAGATGTGACTTGGAGCACAAACAGAGTGTTAGCCTAGTTCTCCTCTAAACTGTCTTTTGTGATGCTGTGACACCTGCTAACATCACTCGGGAAAGTCTGGCCCGGTTGTGTCCAGAGCTGCTCCTTCCCCATCTGTCCATCCCCTGCTCCAGGGTTCGGGTAATGGTTCTCTTTCTACCTATTCTCTGATTAACTAAAGAATTCTGAAAAAGGTAGACTGAGAAGAGTTTAGTTGTTTTTTTGGTTTTTGTTTTGTTTTATCTATCAAAAGTGGTCAAAAGAATGTCTCTAACATGATTGGGATTCTGTTGCAGGTCATCTTTCTATTTTTCCACCTCGTTTGGTCTGTGTTCTGCTTTTATTGCTTCCCCTTCCCATGTCCTGTTTACATAGATACCAGTTGAAAATAAAGGTCTGTCACATGTCACCTCTTAGAGGCCAACAGAGCCCATGTCAGCCAGAGGCAAGAAATACACACATGTTGGCTCTTTTATACTTCACCACAGACCTGTGAGGTGGGTTTCATCAGCGCCCACTCCCTTTTTTTAAAGGAAAGACAAAGTCTCAGAAAGCTAAAGTTACTTTCTCAAGGAAACGTAACTTACGTGTGATTTCTACATCTGAAACTTAAAAGTTCATGACATGTCACTGTGTATACCTCCAATTAAGAGCAATTAATCTTCCTTTTGAGTGCTTGAAACTTTAAACTATCAGTATTTTTAAGGGTATGTATTTTTTAGGCAGTCTAGCTCATGTGAAAACCAAACTTTTAGATAAGCACCCACCAAAATAAAACTATGGAAAAGTGAAAGAACAGTGTATAATCTTCACAAGTATTCACGGTGGCAGCCACTCCTGCACAGTTACCGTGTGGCTGTGTGGGCCGTGCATGGCCCACGGCAGCTCCTAGTGCCCACACCGCCTTCCCTCCCGCCATAAAGCAACTCAGATCACAAGTGGGAGTGTGACACCCTTAGAAGGACAACTCTGAACTTGTGGTGATTTGTTTATAGATTTTTTAAAATTTCCAAATTTTCTGTGCACCTACCTCACAGGTGAGAGTTTTTCATGGCAATGTGATTGGCAGGTTGGGAAATGCTGAGTCAGATGTTACTCAAGGTTCCATTTTGACTCTGTGTATTTGGCCCTTGCTGTGTACCAGGCACTCCTCTGGGCTCAACACAGGTCAGTCCAGCCTGAAAACCAGAGAGCCAGGGCTCCCTCCCTGGGCCCCGTGCTTTAGAAACCCCCTTCGCCAGCCTCTTCCCTCCCCACGTAGTAAGGGAAGCAGGTCTGCGCAGGTCCCACCGCCAACCCAGCCTATGCGCCGATTACTGACGTAATGAGCTGAGCCTCCTCCCAGGGTTGGTGCAGCCTCTCGCAGGCCTAGCTTCCAGGTATCTATAGCTTCCAGGTATAGATAGCATCTCTGGAATGCTGGTTACTTACGTCCAAGAGGTGACTGTTTGCAGAACAAGGAGAAGGAGGATTGATTTTGGACTGAGCATGGATGTGCTTTCATAAAGAATGAGGAAACTAGGGGTAAAAAGAAGAAAAGAGGGTCAGGCTGGTAGGCACCTCTATTCTCATGGTTACCTTGACCCTGGATGGTCAGGAATTCGAAGATGACAAATATTTCTGCTCTCATGGAGTTTTAGTCTGGCCAGAAAAATGGACACATAAATAGATAACATTGGTCCAACATGGTGAACATCATGCTTAGGATTCTTTGAGATACCAGAGGAAGTCATTTAGGTCAGCCTGGCTTGAAGAAGTGAGGATCTACTGAAATGAATCTTGAAGGGTGACTGAGGAAACTAGGGAAAGAAGGAACTGAGGCGGGGGGGCAGTGGGGTTGCAGAGGCTGTGGGAAGGACACTACCAGGAAAGGCAATGAAGTATGAAGCAGAAGGCTAGGTTAAAAGCCCTTTATCCATGCTCTCATACCTCTCAAACAAAACAAAACAAAACAAAACAAAAAAACAAACAAACAAAAACATGACCCTGCACAGACATGTGGAAAGAAGATGAATATATGTGTGTTTAACTGACAGAGTCGTGGTGTGGGAGTAGGGCTTACAAACATCTTAGTGTTCTTGGAGCAAAAGTCCTCAGTGCAAAGGGTTAACGTGAAGCGGCGTAGAGGTGTGAACACATCTTTGGCAAGTGTCTGTCATTTCTGACACTGTGGAGGTTAACCTATGTTAGAAGTGACGGAGCTTTAAACACAAGATTTATTTTATAGTTAGAAAGATAAAAGATTATTTGAAAAGCACTGCAGACTGAGGATGCAAGAACCAGTTAGTAGGCAGTTATCATAATTCAGAAGAGAGACAAGGGCCTGAGCTATACACTAAATTGCTATCTCTATACACACATGGCTGGATCCCTTGCCTGCCATATAGTAGTTGCTCAGTAACTAAGTGTTGAATGAAGGAATAGAGTCAAAAACAAAAGGACTAGAGAGAGGGAGGATATGTTTGGGACAAGTTCAGCTCTAGATGGTTGGAGGTTGTCAACCCAGCAGAGATGACTCAGAGGCAATAAATATAAACCTATAAAAACAGACACAGATTTTTTTTATCAGATTCACAATACAATGTACAGATGATGTACTGCAGAATTGTGCACCTGAAACCTGTATAAGTTTGTTTACCAATGTCACCCAAATAAATTCAATAAAAAAGGAAAAAAAAGACAGCCTAGGACATCTGTTAAAATACAGATTCCTAAATCTCATCCTCAGGTATTCTAATTCATCAGATATTGGGTGAGGTCTGGGAATCTGCATTTTGAATATGCATTCCAGGTGATTCTAGTGTTGGCTAATAGGTCACATTTTTTAAAGGCAATTTGTTTCAACTTAGAGTTTAGGTGACAGTTTAGAGGTATAGATTTGTGATCGCTGACATAAAGATAACAACAACCAATACTGACCATTGGTAATGCAACAAACTGTTCTAAGCATTATAAACGTCACACCTTTATCAGGTACGTGTTATTATTCCATGCATGTTACAGATTGAGAAGCTGAAAACTCAAAGAGGTTTGTGAGGGCAAAGATGACATTGAAAGTCAGCCTGAGTTCATGGCCAGAGCTTGTGTTTTTAACCATTATGCTATTCTAGTCCCCATTACTGGGATACTTGTTGAAAGTAATTAATAGTGGCAAGGCAAAGTGGATGAGATTGCCCAGGAAGGCGTCATGTGCGTGGACCAAATCCTGGAGAACAACAAATCTGAGAGGCGGATGAAGGTAGAGGGTTAAAAGTGGTTAAAAAGGATTTGAACCCATACTGGGTTTTTAAGGAGAGCTAGATTTCTTAATAGAGAGAAAACAAATGCAGAGAAAATCATAATAAATACTTTTGGTAATATTAATGGTGGAAACTTAATGATTCCCAGGTATCTTGCAGGACAACTTTACTAAGTTATCATTTAATGGTATACTGTGATATTTCTTCATAGTATTTTAACTATGTTGGATTTTTTTTTGATGTTGAATCATCTAATTCTAATGAAAACAAGCATCAGAATAAGGATTTAAATTCTGACCATTTCTGCACAACTCATCAATAATTTGGTGAATCATTGGAATAAATTTTAAGTGTTATAGACTTTATTGCTCCAACTGTATATTTCTGGGCTTTCTAAAATATTTGTTCTGCTTCAAAGAATTTTTTTTTCACCTTGTGAGTCCATGAAACCCTAGGTGTGCTAAATGTTTGAAGAAACATAGAACTTCTTCTCCATTATCCTGTCTGTACTCAGTTATAGGATAGCTTGGACCAGTTTGTTTAGTGTAGAAGAATCTCTTTCTTAGAAGGTGGTCTACCCCAAAAGGATATCCCTTATTATAACCTTGCTGAACATTTTTAAACAAAGGACAAGAAACTGCTGATAGTAAGCGCATGTCTCAGAACCTTAAGGTAGGAAAGACAGCGTTTGTATAAAAACCTGTTCCAATGTTTGCTTTTGCCCATCATGGCTTACCTCCTTTTGCTTCTGCCAGAGGACAGGCAGGTGATGAATGGGTGCTTTGACACAACATGTTGCGTGAATGTTGGAAAGATGGGTGAATGATTTTAGAAAATATTTTGAACATGATCTGTCACTAAATTAGGGGATTTGGGGCAGGAGAGAAGGAGTGTAGAAATGATATTACTACAGTCAGGAGCAAGACCCTCATTTCATCATAAAGATGAATGTACAACAGATCTGCAGCAATTTGCAAATAACACATAATTAAGGATAGTTTTTGTAATGCAAAAATAAGCCCTCTAATTATATATAGAACTGATTGCAGATAATGATAGTGATCTACTAGGAATAGATTAAAGGATTTAGACCATTTTTTTCCATCCCATTCAGGCACTGAGGTTTTCTCCACTGACCTGTAGAAATAGTATTCATGGGAGACACTGAAGAGAGACTGTCTGGACTGTTGCAGGGGCTTGATTTTCACATTCTCCAGAAGCTTCCTTGTCAGGAAACTTTTAGAATATAATTATTCTTAAATCCTCAACATGCCCACTAGCTAGTGAGAGAGAGACAGAGAGAGAGAGAGAAAGGCCACCCATTTGGGTCAGTTTTGAAAGATCAGCTAAAGGTTTTAGCACTTTGGATGTTGGAAAACTTTTTTCTTCCCACTCTCACTTCTATCTCTTCCCTTCCCTCTTTTTCCTTTCTTCTTTTCTTTTCCTGTTTTTTTTTTCCTTTCTTACTAGTATATTCCTTGACCCAGCACAATCTCACTAGATTTTTGTGATTTGGGGAATTTTAGAAATACCTAAAAAGTACTTGAAGCTCTTTGGAAAACAAATTTATCTTAGGAACTTTCAAACCCAACTATTTGCTTTTATTAGCTATTATAACACTACCTCCTATATATATAATAACAAATTATTTCTGTCTCCAAAATGGAAAAGCAACTTTACGTAATGGTCTCGTGCACGAAGAATGTCTCCTCTGCACGGGTTGGGGCCACCTCCACGTTACCCAGAATCCCATAGTGTCAGGTTCTTCTGACCAACCACTGCCACTATTTTTCACTAATTACCCATTGAAAAGGGGCAAGAAAGATAGGATGCCCAGCAGTTTGCTTATCTAATATGTAGTTCTTTGGGACAATATGACCCTAACCCTAAACTTGACTGACATGGATTAATACAAATGGGGAATAATAAAAAGGGAACTAGAAGGAGATAAGATTCTTATATTTCATTCAAACTGGTAAAATGACATCAATAGATTGTGATAAATTATATAAAGTGAAATACCTAGCGCAAGAATTAAAAGAAAATCTATACAAAACACTCAAAACACTATAGATAAATCAAAATGGAGTTTGAAAATACATTCAAGTAACCCACAGGAAGGCATGAAAAATAAAACAGGAAACAAAGAACAGAGGAAACAGAACAAAAAATAAAATGGAAGACATAAACCCTAGCCTATTAGTAATTACCTAAAATATAAATTATCGAGATATGCCAGGTAAAAGAGAGCGACTGGTAGAATGGATTTTAAAAAGAGAACTGTGTGCTATCTACAAAAAAAGTCATTTCAATATAATGATACAGGAAGGCTGAGAATAAAAGGCTTTCCATGGGAGGGATTATGCCATTTCTTAAGAGGAAAAACAGAGGAAATGCATACAGATGTCATTTGGTTAGTTGTTTGGTAGGGAGAAATTTAGGGAGTTCTTGTCTGGAGTTTTTGTTTTTCTTGAATGTTTTACCTTAATAATTCTCACTTATGGAAAATGTAAGAATATAATAATTATCTGTGATATCCACAGATAAAGAAATAATATTTTTCCTACCAAAAGAGGAAAACAGTATGCAAAAAGATGTGAGACTTTTGTTGCACAATCTTTTATATGAAAATTCTGACAGTAGTATAAAAGTTAAGGTATATGAAATTTATGGTTAACTAACCATAAACTAGTTAAAGGCTTAGCTAATTGTCTTAACTGAAAAAAGGAAAGTTATCTAAAATTTAAGTGTTCTGAAAAATCAAAATATATGGAGACTCTTGGTTGAAAGTGACACAAAATATCAGCTGAAATGGCTTAGGCAAAAATAAAATGTTATCGTTGCAATTTTTAGAAATAGGAGATACCTTCAGCATGTCTGCTTTCAGACCTGAACTGATACCATGGAAACTTTAACTAGATTACTGCAGCATCAGCTCAACAGTAAAATCACAACAGTGGAAACTCGTGCTGTGTTCTTTCACATCTACATCCAGTACAAAAGCCTAGGATACCTTTCCTAGGAGACCCAGAAAAACCTCACTGGCTTTAATTGGGTCATACCCTAATCCATAATGGCTGAGTTCAGGGAGGACAAGATGCATGACTGGCTTAGGGTTGTGGTCATTGTTGGAGGTGAGTGTGGAGTCACAGAGCCTACAATGGGAATAGATCACCAAATGACCGAGAAAGGTCAAATTCTGATTATTCAAAGTAGAATCAGACTGATTAACATTTCACTTTTCTGCCCTGTATATAATCTTGGAGGATAACAGCTAATACATAAGACAAATCACTGATTTGATTCTCTCTTCTGTCTGCCTTTACTGTAAACTTGTGCTGATGGTGCTGGAGGTCAACAGAACGACCAAAAGAAAGATGCTGGATGGACGAGTTCCAAGTCCTGGTGACTGGGTTTTGATAGTAACTAATAAGAAAAGAAAAAAATTTTAGGGCAAGATAAAAAGTGCCTTTTTTTATTTAATGTTGAATATGTAGAGCTTACTATAGAATGTGAAGAGATATAATTTCAATGTTATCAAATGTAACTCCATCAGGATACATTTCTCTGAGTAGCATCCTGATATGCTACATTCCTAAAATTAGTTTTTATCAAGCACACTCATTAAGCATACTATGTCATATGACATGATTTTGTTCACACTTGGTAAAATACAAAACGAGTCCTCTATCCACTAAGGCTTAGGTCTAGCCCAATGCAATAATACAAAAACATATCAGCTCTAGTGCTCTGTGAGTTCTGAAGAGCCCCACTTAAGCATTAATCACTTCTGTGTTTCCTTTGCCTATCCCTGGTCTGAGGATGTAATATACATAAATAAATAAGGATATGTTGATTTGATATTTTATCAGTCCCTCCCTTAAGGGTTTGTAAGCATCACCGCTCCACTGGGTTAGGCTTTTAAAACAACATTTTGGTTGAAATCTTGGAGACAGGATACAATGACCTTCCTTGTTTTTCTCCCTACTGTTACTTGTGGTCACGTGTCTCTTTCTCCTGAGCTACATTTTCTTTCAGAGCAGAAACCATATCATAAATTATAAATTCATTTAAAGATTCAATAATTGCCCTCTACATGTTAGGAATGATAATTATGAAAATATATCAGATATGATCCCATAAGAACACAGTCAACAAGTTTTAACTTTGCCAATTGTGGTTTTTCTTATTTCTGCCACAACACCTAGCAAAGAATGTGGTATATAGTAAAGGTTTTAGAAATATTTACTTTATTAATTGATTCAGGAGACTTGTACCAAATGTAACCTATGTCTCCAGCTACTAAATCAAATCACAAGTATATTATTCTTTGATCCTTTTTAATTAACACTTGAATAAGGACCATAATTTATTCAAAACCTGTCATGCAGGAACCTTGCATGCATTATGTTTTAAAACAGTACAACAACTTTATAAAGCTCCTCATTTTATACAGAAGAACACCAATATGGGAAGAAGCTAGAAAAGTCTTACCCATTAAGTAACAGAGCTGAGATTTGAACTCTGGTCTATTTGGGAATGAAGCCCATAGTTTTACTCATCATCACATACTGGTTTCAATGCTCTGTTGAAATACCTGTGTCTTCAATCCCTAAGACCCTATTTCGGTAATGCCCTTCTCTCTCTGCCCTCAATGTACCTTAACTTTTTATACAAACCTATCACTTCAAGCAGCTCGATAGAAATTCATGTGTTCAATAATGCTAATAACCATTGATCCTCTGCAGTAAAAGACTGCACATCCATCACTCTTTTTAATAGGTGGGTCATTCAGCTACCATTCTGTAAATTCTTTGTCATGCCCCTATCTCTCTGGGCTCAAGAGGAAAGAGCAAGTGCTTCAAGTACCTTCAGAGAAGGCCCTTCTGGGTGGCAGGGGCCGTTTCCAGTCCTCAGGCAGGTAATCAACCTACTGAATCCCAGTCTTCTGCCATTAAACTCTTTGAACTCTGAATATTCATGATTCTTCTCTCTTTTTAGATGTGCAAGTGTGTAAACATCAACTAGGGAGCTTTGTTCTCATTGTCCTTTTATATACATAATATCTACATTTTGCTTTTATGCATAAAACCTATTCTGCTGCATGTTCTTACAACCACACTGAGGCCCTTTTCATTCTGAAATACTATCTCAGGACTGTAGTGGGAGCAGATTCAGCTGAAAACTGGGCTTATTGTAAACAGTGTAAACAGGGGCCCCCAAAGACTGGTTGCTAGGCTCTCAACACAGTGGAAAATATCCACATCACCAGAAGATAATAGAGGACCAAGGTGATGGAAAAACAATAAATTGCCAGTGGTTCCATTGAAAGGTGGTCTCTGAGGTCAATGTCAATAAGCATCTTCATCATTGTCTTTTTGAAAAGGTTAAAGTTTCCCAGTCCAAATGTGGGAACAAACAAAAAAAAAATGCATACCCTGGAATAATAACCCGCAGAGACAAGACAGCGCCAGAAAGACAAAGCCTGTTCGGCTGTGTTTCCTGACAGCGCTGCCCAGCACACTTCCACCTCAGGCAGAAGAGTTTCTAAAGAATAATTATGTCAAGTGATGTCATGATGGATGGCCTCATTCCAATGGCTTCATGGCTTATCTTTTGGGACAGAGAGTTAAGGGAGATAGCAGACTGTAAACTGTTGTCACACTTTGATTGGGGGGGAGGGAACAGGTCAATTTTTTGGTGTTCTAACTCACACGGGAGTGCAAGGTCTGAATTCCCCCCTCCAAGTCCTTTAATAACCAAGCTCTTTAACTAACCCTGTGTTAACACAGGTTCTTTAATAAGACAAATCTCAATATATGATCAACTCCACTTATGTATGTAAATTTTCATCCAATAATTTAGTAACCCTAGACAACATTCAAAACACTTTACATATATTTACTAATTTAATAAACATTTTAACCTGACTTATAAGTAGTACCCTCATTCCCATTTTATAGATGAGGAAACTGAGCACAGAAGGTGAAATGACATGTGCACGGTAGGTAAGCAGTAAAGCCAGAAATAAAAGCTGACCCCATAACCTGCATTTAGCCACTCATAATACTATCTTTATGATGGCTTTTTAAATTATTATTATTTCTAATTAACTTTTAGGCAAAACTTACAAAAACAAACCATCTCATATTTCATAACAAAAATTCAGTCAGAGGTTTTCAGTATAGTATGCCAAAAACTTAATAGTTCTCTTTGTATATTTAAATCACATGTAATTACTGCTTAAAATCATAGGTGACGTAGCCAATCCTTTAAAACATAGTGGAAGAGTCGATTTTCTGATAGTCTTAGCTCCTACTTCTCAAACTGGAGTACACATACCAACGTGGGTATAGCCAGCTCACAGGAAGTACAAGATAGATCTCTTGGGAGTGCCCACATTTATATGAAGATTTAGAGGTAATTATATCAAATCAAATGTGAATATATACTATAAAGCAGAAAGAAAAGTAAATAAAGTAAAACAAGAATCATCCAAGAAATGCTGAGCTCCTAAAAACTTGCTTCAAGTTCTAGCTGAAGATTGGAGGTCTCTTGGTTTGTGTTCATGACGTTCTGCCACTTGGAGCTACTTTACTGGAAAAGCCTAAAAAGCATTAAAGAAAAAAAATGCAAATGCCACTGGTGCAAAAGTGAAGTTTCACAAGACTTTTTATCTTGTTTTCCACAGAAATATTCATAATGACTTTCATCACTTTTATAATTTGAGGGAATGGCTAGAAGAATGAAATGATGAAAATAAAAAAGGGTCTCCTGATGTGAGAGCCATATGTGACACATTTTACACAAAGCAGGAACAGAAACAACCAACCTCTTGATTTTAAACAAAGAGAAGAAAATTATTATTCTCCCCATATTCTTAAAAAAGGTAGAAAGAACTCAATTGTCTCTCAGGGACCAGTGCTCCTTGAGCCATCCCTGCGGACACAACACTCTCGCAGGCACCGGGGACCGCCTCCAAGGGGAGGAAACGAAAAGAGCTGCTTTTAAGCCTTGAGCACCTCGAAGTAAATGGCACCAATGAGATGAAATGAAACTACAATGCTTAAAAATGCAAATACAATGTGTGTGTATAGTAGTTGAGGACAGTTTTGTTTTGGTGATATGATTATATATAATTATATATATGGGGGTGGGCAAACCTAGGTTTATATACAAGGTCTGGCACAAATAATACCTCTTTTTTATTACAAAATCTTAAGCGTGTAATTCTCTAACATTACAATGTCACACTCAAGCACATCATATGTCATTTTAGGTGAAATGTTCAAATTAAAACTATAGACTATTGCCCCCATCTTATTACCCTACCAACCACACTGAAGCAGGCGTTACTTCTGCCAGACCCTGTATACGTAAGGAAGGGACTACAGTGCCTGGGTCTGTATATTGAGTACTTCAGTGCCCAACAGGTATAACTCCACCGATTCAAATAGGTAGACTTTTGTGTGCCCCCTGTAAATAAAGTGTATGTCAATCTTTGCTTAACAAAGGAAATATAGAACTGAAGTATGAAAACGTATGGATGAAAGGAGTTTGAGCTGTTATTGGGTCAAAGAATAACTCAAGTTAAATGCTTGTAATCCCTCTATAATGGAACTAGTAAATACATAATTAAAGCATTGAATACACAGTGGCTTTTGGTTTTGATGGTTTGCAAAGTTCACACACTCAACCCTACTGCCTTCCTTTGCTGCCACCCTACCCTGTGCAGCTGCCATGTGAGTGCTCTGCTCAACACTGCAAGCCTCCCCGGGAGTCATCCGAGGGAAACACGTACATTTTCTGTTCTCTTAGATGCACTAATACTCTCTTAGATTTTAGTAGTTAAAATATAAAGTTTGTTTCAAATGTAAGGAAAACTCATCTTCAAACATGAAAAGAAATTCAACTCAATAATCTAGTTTTACCAGTTTCTTACTCCATCTGTTGGACATCTTGGTCTGGTTTTTGGTTAGGTTTTACTTAAAAAGCAAAATTAAATTAAAAATCCATTTCAATATCAACCACACTTAGCCACTATTTGCTGATATGTTGATCTCAAGAAAAACTCTAATTCCATTCAATTATGTAATTGATATAATTATATAAATCTAATTCTAATGCAATTATATAATTGTAGGTTTCAGGAAAAGGTATGACCTAATTAAATATTTTCAAATTTTATACACAGCAAATTCATAAAGCACAAAAGGTACCAACCTTTATCCACTACGAGAAAACAATAGTTGCTTTTTAAAATTCATTGAAGACTCACGATTATACTTTTAAATAAGTTGGTTTTTATTTGTTTCCCCTAGTTAGAAACTAGAGCAATGAGGAAGTATCAACAAATGTGACATGGATAAGAAGCAGAGACTATGTTCAAGAGTAGCATAATTATTCAAATATTTATTTTTAAAGATTATATTGGTCTAAATAGCAATCATGTTTTAATTAATGTTTTATGAATCTGTTGCTATGTATAACATTCTACTTGTGGCATGTTTTAAACTCTTTGGTCGTGTTTTTGCACAGTTATAAAATAACAAATATGGTGTTATTATTGCTCAAGAAGCACATAACTACTCCTATAAAAACAGAAGATGCACACCTATACTGTGAGTAAGGATATCAGCCCAGTAATTTCCAGGAAAAGGCACATTTATGCATCAGCAGGTACATAGGCACAGTTGGACTTCGGAGCACCTGCAATGGAATCCATCCAGAAGGAAGAAGGCGAGTGTGGTCATGACCTGGGAAAAGAGCTCCAGGTCCGCCCTGAGAAAGGCAGGGGTGTGTTCCCTGTGTGGTTTTCATCTTCTTTCTAGTGCCTGAACTATGCATAGAAACTTCTTGGGAAACAGTAAACTGGCAACTTTGACCACAGGATACATAGTCATAATACATTAAAAATATTTTTTGCAAGAACAATTCTTCAAGTTTGAAAAATATAATAGTTTGTAAGTGGGCCAGGGGCCTAGAGAACGTTAATAGTTCTAGGTAATGTTCTTTGAATGCTAAAGGAACGAAGACTTGGCTTTAGGGGAGAGGGAGGGGCGTTATCTGAATGTATTCACACAGGTCAGAATGAGTCAGAGGCTCAGCTCCCTCTGGGAAGCACACCTGCGCCCTTCCGCCCCCACCCCGCCCCCAGTCAGGTGCGTTTTCCTTGCCTATCTCTTTCCCCTATGCTCCAAGGGCCCTTCTTTTTGCCTCTGTAACTTCTTTTGAGAATCCATTTCTTCTACGGCCACTTCTTCTACCTCTGTGACTTTCTACGTAATCTTTATCTTATAAGAAAAAAACAACAAAACCCAGAATGAATCAAAGGTCAGAGACCCTAGCTGTTACCTAGTTTTAGGCTCCAGTGTTTCTCACTTGGTCTCTTTCTTGTCCTTTCTCATGCCTGCTCTGATTCAGTATCTCTCAGGGACACCCTTTCCCAGCCAGTTTTTTCTCCCTTTCCTATGCCACTTCATGACTTCATCTTGTACACAGTTTTGGTTTACCCAAACCTGTGGCAATTTGAGAGCATTAGTAAAATTGCTTTTTGGCAACTCATTCCTTGTTTCTTAATCCAAATTTGCGAGACAAAGACTTTAGCATGTCAGCCTGAGTAGATAATGATAAGTCTATGAAGTGTCTGACCTTGGGTCTGACTTGTCCAATCTCAGTGTGTGTGAGGTACAGCTCATGAAATGAGTTAAGACTTTATAGAGCAAAGGCTATGGATGAAGCACATTCTTTAGAAAGGCTTGCAGTGAGACTGGCAGTGACTGATATTCTAGGACACTTCCTTTTTAATATCCCATCTGTTCATTATTAAAATATTCAGTTATTTATTTAACATCTTTATTAAGAAATCTCAATGGCTCAGATACTGAAAAATAACAATGTATTAAAATATTCAGTTATTTATCGAACATTTTTATTAAGTAAGCTCAATGGACCAGGTATTAGAGAGAAATAAAATGTTGGGGAGGCTGTTAAAAACATTTGTTCCCTAGTGCAAGTTTCATCCCCCCACAGGCCTACAGAGGTTCCCATGGTTGGCACTCATCACTGAGAGCACATTTTTGACTTTTTCGATCTATGAAATTTATTTATTTTGTCAGGAAAGAAGGATGCCTTTGTATGCACAATCTCCACCTTTACATAAAAACGGCTTGTGTCTTCAAAGCACAAAATTTAACACTGGAACATTCAATGGTTCTGGAGGCATGTTAATCTCTGAAATGATATAAATATAAACATCTTACAAATCTATAAATGAAAAAATACATAGTTGTCAAGACAAGGAGGGCTGGGGCAGATGGGTATATGAGGAGGAGAAGAAGGAGACCATGTAAAGAGTGATGGACTCTTATTTCATGTTCTGAGAGTCACAGGTTAGAGTCTTGCCATGTTTTTGTTTTGTTTTGTTTTGTTTTAGTCTGTTGTTTATGGGTTTTTTTGGCAGGTAGTCAGGTTGTGAAATGCTTTAAAAAGCTCTTCTACCAGCCAGGTGACCAAGGTAAACAACAATGGTGTAAGTCAGGCGGATGGCCTGCACGCCAGACGTGATACGGTGAAAATGGAACTTCACTTCTGTGTTTTCTTAAAAAGTCATAACCCCAGAAAAAGCACCATTGATGAACATTCTAGAACATACCTGACCGACACTCGCCACAGCCAAGGTTACCATAAGCAAGGCAAGTCATAGCCATGAGAGCCTAACAACACGATAAGTTAATGTCATGTGGTGTCTTAGATAGAATCCTGGGACAGAAAAAGGACACTAGGCCAAAACTAAAAAATATGAGTAAAGTATGAACTTTAGTTAATTATCAATATTTGTTTAATAGTTGTAATAAACACAGCATAATAATGTAAAACGTTAATAGTGGAAAACCAATTACAGGATACATCAGAACACTACATAGTACCTTCCTAATTTTTCTGTAAATCTGACACTTTTCTAAAAAAAAAAATTTATTTTAAAATCAATACTATTTAGAAAAATATGAAAAACCTTTTTTTGTTTTAACGACAACTTTTTATTTAGTTCTAATCTGTTATTCTTGTACTTCAGAGGCTCTATTATAAATTCTCTAAACTTATGATACTTTATAAACTCACCTTGCTCACAGGTTCTGGGGATTTAAAAGAAATAGAGAAATAGGGAGTGTTCTTCGATCAAATACATGCCTTTAAAAATTAAATATTTAATGATACAATCATTAACACTGGGCTCAAAATCACTTGTGTCTAGGCTCCATTTTAAAAAGCAATGCAATCGTACTATAACAAATACTATAGATAAATAAATAAGAAAACAATGCCCAGTTCCACCCATATAAGAATCACCTATTTTCCAGTTTTCCTTTTCCAAATTCCTTCCCTCTTACTGCCATCATAGTGTTGACAAAATTGGGCATTCTGATTTTTATACTATAATTTTATCATAAACGTTTCCCCAGTTACTTCATAGTCGTCGAATTTTCCCTTTAAAAGCCTGCATAACAGCCCCTCCAATGGATATACCACAACTTGGTCAAACAACTCCCTATTGCTGACACAGCAAAGAACAGTCCTACCAATGGAAGACTCAAATTCTCCCGTCCCTTTCTGTGTTAGGCAGCTGAAGGCAAGAGGATAACCGCAGTGTGTTAATTCCTTGGGGAAACATCCTGTGCCTAACCTCTTGACCTGTGCCTCCTGCTCAGGCCCCGGGAGCAGGTGTGCAGAGCCTTGCTCAGCAGCCTTCAGGCCGCAGAGCAGAAACCGCAGCCCCCGGCGCTGTACTAGGCTGCATCCTTCCCCCTCCAGTTCCCACGATGCCTCACTCTAAAATCAAAGTCACCGGGCCTCAGGCAATTCAATGCCTCTAACCTGCTCATAAGAGAGAAAATGAAAGTGCTGCTCTTAATTTTATGCATCACATGCTTTAAAAATGAAATCTCTTCATGGATAGGAACATAAAAGAGAGAAGAATAACAGGTGAGAGAGGCAGTACTAGATAATAAATCACAAAGCTGCAGTGTCTAAAGGTGGAGGCGATGCGTTATTTATAAGATGTGATCACGCTGAGATCATCACTGAAGCCCGTCAACTCCAGAGAGATAAATGATACATACATCTGGCTGCTTTTCACTGTGTGTGTGCGCGTGTGTGTTGAAATCACAAGTGATTATATGGGACTTGTTATTCTTTCTAACATCACTTCAAAAGTACAAGCTCACATTTGGTCTTGCTACAGATAGAGAAAGGAGGGGAAATAGATAGATCATGAATTCAAAAAAATGTTCTGTGAGAAAAGACAAAAGAGATTAAGGGGCTGGTACCCAAATGTATGAGTGCTCAGTACCAACTGATAAAAGCGATCACTAAATAGGCAGAATTTGCGTCGGGGAGATGAAAGCCATGAGTAATGTTCTTGTCAAAAGAGGACATTCTGGACTATCCCTACCCCGTACAGACAAGCAATAGGAGGGGGCTGGAGTCCTGCCGACCCAGCCTCATGCGTAAACACTCGTGAGGTCAGTCCCAGCTTGGAAACACAGGCAGTTCCTTTCTTTGTAAATTGGAATCAATACATAGAGCCCATTGCTCATTCCAAGAGAGAATGGAAGAGCCCAGAAAATCGAGGAGAAGCAGATCATGTCATATCAGTCAGCTGTGACCCACCTCGGTGACAAGGAACCCAGATGCTGGAGGAGAGCACTATGGTGTGGAAGGGGAGAGCACTCCCTGAGGTCTGGCCGCTTTGGATCAGGCTTGGACACCCTGAGAAAACATTTCGGGGTGAAGGGATCTGCAATTTAGTGGGGATTTTTATCCTTAGGAATTATCTTATTCTTTGTTGTTAAATTGACCTATTTTATTTTAGGTAGGATTTCTTTGTATGTCAATAGACCTCAATCCAACTCAGGAGAATTTGAAGTCCTGAAAATTCTATGTTTCCTTCTCCTCTCCCATAATTTTTGTTCTCTTCATATTTTCCTGTTTCCAGATTACTTTTCTCTTTTTATATTTCAGTAACATTTTTCTATGTTCAAATGAATAAAACTCAGACAACTTATAATTTATTTTGTTTAGTTCGGTTGGCCTTGTAGTGCCAAAACTTCTCTTTCTTTATAGAAAATCAATCTGGGTTTTCAAGAGCCTGCTTGATTCATAGTCAATCTCAAATTCTAGTTCGTTCTAATAAATCAGCCTCCAAATCGGATTTAGGCGATGTGGAAAAAAATGCATTTTTATTTAACTTTTCAGAAACATCAGTTAGTGGGTCCCTAGGGTACTGCATTTTTTATAACTCGCAGGGCCTAGCCGAGATGTTTGTCTATAATAGTTTAGTAGTGATGAATAAAGCAGAAAAATACAGTGTTAAATAAAGCAGACAAAGTTAGAATGTGAATACAGGCCAAAACTAGGACTCCAAGACAAGATTCTTGAAGGTAGGGTTTCTTGACTCCCTTCCCCTCCACGCTGGGATGGGGGGCAGAGCTGCGGTTCTCGGAGAGAGCCTGATACTCCTACCAGGGACCATAGTCCCCACCCCTGGCTGTTTGAACTAGGGGCAGACCCTGGTAAGGAAGGCAGGGCCTGGCAAACCAGGCAAAAACAGAGGGAGGGGTGTTGTTGGGTTTTTTAATATGCATATTTTTTAATTTCTTTGTAAAGGTGTTATTTGAGTACGTGAAGAAACTTCTGGCCACAAAGCCTTTCAGAGGTGACGTTATGTTGTCAGAGGGAAGCAACCTGGGCTGGGGAGGCTGGGGCTGGATTTTAGCTCCGAGTGTCCTCTCTGTAGAACCTCTTGATCAACACAGTCTAATGTGAGAGACCTGCCAGGTCTGGTGGTAGAGCATGTGAGAAGTAAGGTGACGTTGCTCCCGGTAACAAAGGAGTTGAAGGTCAGGCAAGGGGACAGTCAGGCATGATGGACTACAATGGCAGCTTGGGACTGGGGACCCGAATCAGCTTAACCAGGTTCTTTGGGTGCCACTTGATGGACAGGTGCGTCAAAAAGAGGCTACCGCAGGGAGATACTCCTGAGTTTGCTGCACAAGGACTCTGTCTTCTGAGCTACCAAATGGCCACAAGTCAAAACTAGACACACATGCACGAGACCTTAGCTGTACCAGGACACACAGGCCTCGCCACGAGCAGGCCAGCATAGAGAGATGTCAGTGGGTGCAGCCTAAGACATGAGTTTTCCCTCCTTACTGAGGGGTTGGGTGATTTTTGGCAGCATTTTTTCAGGCCAGAATGTGCATGCTCCCCACAGAGCAAGCAGCATTGATTTCCCCAGGAGTAGGCCCATTCTGTGGCATTACATAAAAAGGCAGTGGACTGATTACATTGCAAGGGCAACTTAGGAGTTTAACTCTAAGCAGAGATGTATTCCAGCAAAATGGAATGTCCTGACTAGTTTCTGATCCACTCCTTCAGCCTTCCACACAGGTCAATTAGTTTGGGAAGCCAGAGGGCTTGTGATGATAAGTCATCTTGTAGCACACCCCCCACCCAGTACCACCCCCCCGGGCCCTGTCCCAAGGACCCCTCTGAACTGTGACTGCACTGCTGAATGAGAATGAACTCTATGACTGAGTAATGTGCTGCCTGCTCTGCCCCCACCATCATAACACCAGCCCCTGTGTTTAGAGTTTGTTCTAAGCCCCTAGCAATTTCTGAGTCATTTCATGTAGGGTCCTTGACAGACACTTCTGTTAGCCATTTAGAGTGATACATGGATTCCCCATTGGCTGTTTGACACGGAAGAAATAAAACGTGGTGTGCAGAAATGGAAAGTCGCAGATCAAGTTTATATCTATCGTGTTTACTGAGCAAGCCCCAATGATTTGGGAATGTGGAGAAATTCTGGGTTTTTGAACTTTCATTGATTGGAAAGAGAGGAGCTGGTGTTCTCTCATTCTCCCAGCCCTACTTTGTCGCGCCTTTTATGAGTAGACACATGTAAGGCCCCTATTTGCCAGCGTACTGATGTCTATTCATATAAGCTATATTTGGGACATTTAAAATATTTGCGCCAAAAAGCTGCACTCTATAATAGTCGAAGGTATCTCATTTTTATGAACATAGAGTTTTGAGTTCTTAATCCTAAAGTCAAGTCTTAAACATGAGGAAGTCTTATTGTTTTTTTTTAAAGGCTGTAATTAAGATGACGACACTTTATTCTGTTACCAGTGTCTCTGGCGTAGAACACTAACTATTTCTATTAGACTTTTGTTTCGTTGAGTTTTTGTTCATGAAGTTATAGTAATTGCACATAGTAGGTGCTTGGTTGAAGCTGGGTTCCCTTGAAAACGGAGAGCAAGACACAGTCTGCAGGCAGGTACTTTATTTAGAAGTATACAACTACTGTGCATTTACTGTATACTTTTTGCTTCTTTTGTCGTACTTAATTTTCACAACAATCTTGAAATGAAATAACAATAACAGGTACACTTTAAATGGCACTACTCTAAGCAGTGTGCAGGTACTCTGTAGTAACCACCACCAACATTTTCGGCACCTTGTTTTTTAATGAAGAAGCTGAAGCACAGGGAAGTTATGGGGTTGGGCAAAAACTCCATTTAGTTTTTTCTGTAAAATAAAAGACATTTTTCATTTTCACCAATAACTTCATTGATTTGGATATTTTGAGCATGCTGGCTATCTGCTGTGTGGTACAGTGTGGATCGTTCTCAATTAATGTCTCAAGTTGATTGCTGTCTACTTCAACTATCCTACCCAACCACGGAGCATTGTCCAGCAAGAAATCCCCAGCAAAATTTGCAAACCACTTTTGACATGTTTGATCAGTCATAGTATCTTCTCCATATAATACACAAATCTTTTTTTTGTGTTTCAGTTGTGTGTTTTTACCTTTCTTGAAATAATAAAGCATCGTATGCTGAAATGTTGTGTATTTTCTTCCATCTTCAATATTAAAATGACTACACAAAGATTCACTAATTTTAATGAGCTTTTTTTAAATGCACACTGATATGACAGCTGTCACAGGCATACAGTCTAACAAAATTGTTTTGATTGAGGTTAAAGACAACTAAGCACTACTAGACTCACCTCATGGAAAAAAGCGAATTAACTTTTTGGCCAAACCAATAGAAAAGTACCCAACATTTTACAGCTAGCAAACAGCACCATCAATGCCAAATGCAGATAACCTCGTACCAGAGACTTTGCTCTTGGCCTTGAAGTTCTGCTGCCTTTTTAATAGTGGGATAGTATATTTGTTTGCTTGTTCATTTGTTTGTTTGCTTAAATTTGCTTAGAGTTTAAAAAAAATAGGCTCTATTTTTAAGAGCAGTTTTAGGTTCATTATAAAATTGAGTGGGAGGTAGAGAGATTTTTCCATAATCCCCTTGTCCTCTCATTCATAGCATCCCTCATTATCAACGTCTCCTTTCAAAGTAGTATATTTTTTACAAGTGATTAACCCACATTGACACACCTTTACCACTCAAAGTCTGTAGTTTACATTAGGGATCACTGTTGGTGCTGTAAATTCTTTGGGTTTATACAAATGTATAATACCTGTATCCATTATTATAATGTTATACTGAGTAGTTTCACTGACCTACAAATTTTTTGCGCTTCACCTATTCATCCTTTTCTTCTCCCTAATCCCTTGAAATCACTGATCTTTTTACTATCACCATAGTTTTGCATTTTCCAGAATGTCAGATAGTTGGAATCATATAGTGTGTAGCTTTTCCGGAGTGCCTTCTTTCACTTAATAATATGCATTTACGTATGCTTCATGTCTTTTCATGGCTTGGTATCTCATTTATTTTTTAGAACAGAATAATAGTCAGTTGTATGGAGGTACCACAGTTTATCCATTCACCTATTGAGGGACATCTTGTAGCTAATAAGGGACATCTCGTTTGCTTCCAACTTTTGGCAGTTATTAATGCCTTGTGCAGGTTTTTGTGTGGATGTAAGTTTTCAACTCTTTCTTGGTAAATATAGAAGGGTGTGATTGCTAAATAATATGGTAAGAGTCTGTTTAGTTTAATTACAAATCATCAAATGCCTTTCAAAGTGGCTGCACCATTTTGCACTCCCACCCACAGTGAGCAAGTGTTCTTGTTGCTCTATGCCTTCACCGTGATACAGTGAAGTATGTTTTGGATTTTAGCCGTTCTAACAGGGCAGTAGTGGGATCTCATTGTTTTCATTTGCATTTCCCTGATCACATAAGATGTGGAGCACTTTTTTATATGCTTAGTTGCAATCTCTGTGTCCTCTCTGGTGAGGTGTCAAGGTTTTTCGTCCTATTTTTAATCGTGTTGGTTGTTTAGTTATTAAGTTTTAGGAGTTGTTTGTATTTTCTATAATGTCTTTATTAGATATAGTTTTTTCAAAGTTTCTCCCAGTCTTTACCTTGTCTGTTGTGGATTTCTGCTGTGATAAAGTGTGATCTTCTTGCCATATGCCTGTCTCTTCAATTTTTAAGGGCAGCAGTTTACACTGTGACTTCATTTCCATTATGGATTTAGGGAGAGTTGTTGACTTTTCAGATCAGTGGTTGCCAGGGGTTGGGTGTGCCAGCTGACTACAAAGTGGCATGAGGGATCTTTTTGGAGTGATGGAAATATTCTACCTCTTGATTGTGGTGGTGGTTAATCTACTATATACATTAATCAAAACTCAAAGAACAAGGCACTAAGAGTAATTAGTTATTCTGTAGGTAAATTATACCTTAATAGAAAAAAATATTTTTTTGTTAGTCCAGGCATTCGGAGTCAGGTTGCATAAAAATCCTGGTTCCTTCACATTTCACCATGTGAGCATAGTTTATATAACCTTTCTGTGTCTCATTTTCTTAACTTGTAAAACAGACCTAATAACTGCAGAGTACTGTTGGGAAGATTAAATAAAATGATGTGTATGATTGTTCATCACAATGCCAAACCATATAAGTGCTCAACAAATGGTAGCTATTGTTTTATCTCCCTATTCAAGAGCTAAGAGGTTGTTTAGGACTGATGTTATGAGATAGAGCTGTGTGAGTTTCTCTTTTAAAAAGTAAAAAAAGTTTTATTAGACAGCTTGTTAAGAGCACTACAGTCTCATAAAAAGAGAGCATCTCTTCTATTTCCTAAGCAAAATAGTATTCTCCTACAGAATTCCTTTTAATTATTTCTCAAAAATATTGAAGATAGACTTCAGAAGTCATTTATTCATCTTTCTTGAGAGAATAATGGCCATGTTGGGTAAGTTTGAGTTCCTGGAAAATAAACTGAGGAAAACATGAAAAAAAATAGACAAATGACCCTATAGAACCTAGACCACTGCATTTGTTCCTGAAACATAATTAATTCATTCCTTCATTTAACCAGAGAGCAGCTATTTGCCCCAAATACTGACTGTCCTAAGTGCTGGAGATTCAGTAGTCACCTCAACAGGAAAAACGTCACTGTCCTCAAAAAACTTTGGTTCTATATTCAATAAGATTCATGGAGTAAGCTTTCTGTGTATCCTACCCACAGAGATTTGAATGAGGTCCCTCTAGTCCTAAGCCACTTGGAAACAATTGTTAAGACATCTCTCTCAACCATCCACACCCTCTCACTGGGTCCCACAGTGCGTATTGCTCTTCATTTTCTCCCTTTTAAGACTATGATCCCCTCAGACTATGCAATATAGCCTCCCTTTTTATTAACTTTTTAGTTTGAAATACTTGTCAACTTGTAGAAAATTGCAAAAATAATACAGAGAGTCTTGTGTACCCTTCATTCAGCTTTCCCCAATAATATAATCTTAATAGTAACATAGTACAGTATCAAAACTGGGAAACTGACATTGTACTATATTGTTAACTACACTACAGGTCATATGGAGATTTAAACCCATACTCCTTGCCCGTTGATTGAAAATGTCCTCAGTTTCCTGAACTTCTAGTCCTTTTCTAGGTAGGAGTTTCTCCTCTCTTGGACACCTAAAGCTGAGGCCCCTAAGACTCACCTGGGTCATTTCAGACTTCCCTGATCTGGGAGATTCTACTCAAATGCTGTTTTCATAAACACACAATTTCAAAACCAGTTTCTCTGTCTCTACCAGAACCTCATGCCAGACTTCATTTACAAACACAAGGACAGCTGTTTCCACTTTGCATCAAATTCTCTCCAGGTATGTCATTGTCTGAAATTCAAGCTTTGTCTCATCTCTCTTTCCCATTCTCATTCTCAGATATCTCAGTGTTTTGTCCTTCTGACTAGCCCACTCTTCCACTCCTTTCCTTTCTCCAAAATTTTTCAACTCTGCTCTCAGAAATTCCTATTTCATGGTAATTAACCTTTCTAACAGGTACACACATACAATCCTAAACACATCTTCACAGGATGATAATTACATATGTTGGTCTTAAGTAAGACAGGACTTCTTCACAAAGTCATCATCTCCCTAGAAAAGCTTATATGGAAGATGGTAACTCTTCCTTGTGGCATATCAGTAGAAGCCAGCCAAATCATGTTGCCATCAGCTGGCTATGAGGCCGCAGATGGTATCAGTATTCTTACAGCTTCACAGCTTCCCAGAGCCTCTTCCAAACTCTTGTTCCTCCATCTTTGCATAAAGAATGTATGGCATCTCAATATTCTGGCTTCTACCTTCTTCATTGCTGTCTCCTATTAACCCCTTGATATTTACCCTAGACCTTGGTACCTCACTCACAGCTCACTTCCCTATACTGTGTCCTTCTGTCTTACAGAATAACACTGACACCTATTAATGTCTGAGTAGATGACTTTCCAATTCTCCAGCTTCTCAGTTTCTTGAATTTCTGAATTATAGAGGCCTTTACTTTCTCTACCCTCTAACCTCCTACACCCATTGCCACATTATAGATATCTTTTAAGCTAGAACCCTTTTGCATCTGATACCTTGAGCTCCAATCCCTGCTCTGATCTACCTCTTGTCTTTTGAAGTTTTTTACATTCATGGATGCCTTTAAATCTACTTTTAGTGTTCTATGTTTCTTTCAGGTCCCCTAATTACTCCATTTTTTTTCCTGATAACACCATTTTCACTCAACTTATCACTTTTTTTCCTAAACTCATTTATTTTCCTACTCAGTCTGGGAACCATGGCTAATGACTTGAAGTCCTCACCAGCAACCCAACTCCTAGGTATTTTTCTTATTACGCTATATGTTCATGTTAAAGTCCAAACACCACCTTACATCTAAAATCTATGCTCCATTCTTCTACAGCTAGAATGTCTAGCATCGCAAAGACAATATTCTGAACAATCAGACTGCTGTCACTACAGATTCAGAGTCTTCAGCTTAATTCTCAGTACAACTCATAAATTCCTTTGTTTGTCCACTGGAACATACTGCTTTCTCTCCCATTCTCTGTAGCTGCGCTAAACCTTCACCATGCTGTACACTGTTTCTACCCATATTGTTCTGTCACCACTTCCACTCTAAATCAGCAGGAGCCAGTTTAAGAGATCACTCTGATAGCAGTGAAGAGGATGTTAAGGTAACCAGCCTCCAAGAAGATCCAGAATCTAGATCATCTCTCATGGATCCTGTACATCAGGAATTTGAGAGAAAGTTCTATCGTAAAGTTGTAGTTAAGATGTTGGCTGGGACTGCAGTTGTCTGAGGCCTTGACTGGGGCTAGAGGGTCCACTTTCAAGGTGGCTTCCTACATGGTTTGTATATTTCACAGTTGGTGTGGGAGGTCTCAGTTCCTCTATGAAAGTCATGTCCAAACTTTTGGTCTCAGTTCCTTGTAGGGGTGTCCAACCTTTTGGTGTCTCTGGGCCACCCTGTAAGAAGAGTTGTTTTGGGCCACACATTAAATACACAAACGCTAACAGAACTGATGAGCAAAAAAAAGCTTTAAGTAAATTTATGATTTTGTGTTGGGCAACATTCACAGCCATCCTGGGATGCATGCAGCCCGCAGGCTACAGGTTGGCCACCCCGATAGATGGTCCTGATCTTCTGTTATGATTTTATTAAATTAACATTTGTTAAGTGGCCTACAAGGTGCTAGATGGCAAGCCAAGTCTCAACAACAGATACTAAGAGAAATTGAAATAGAGAAGTTTATGGAGGAAGTACGTAGCAAACCACAAAGGGTCACATGGGAAGGTCAAGACAGAGTGCAGACACACAAAGTCAGCACCTGAAGCTTATGCTTTTATTAGGGTTCATTACAGAGTGCTTTTGGGCTTCCCAGCTAGTTCCGGATTGGTTAATTTAGACAAAAAGTGTAGAATTTTTATAAGCCCTATACAGGTCTTATCTAAGGACATAAGAAGTGCTGGTAGGCAAGGAAGAACGTGGATCATGAGGGTTATCGGGGAAGTCATATCAGGAAATTTCATTCACTTGGGACACTGTGGGCTGTTACAATATCTAGGGCATTCACTTGCTTGAGGGGGTCAATGCCAGTTTAAGGACCCTGCATGCAGCTTGGACAATCAAAATGGAGGCTGAGGCCCCAATGCCATAGAACAGCTTAGTTAAACTCTCAACACTTTCTGGTAGTCATTTTCTTGTGTGATCACCTCTCTCCAAATAGACTTTGTAACCAACAAAGCATGGTGCAGATGATTCCAAGGTTAAGTCATAGAAGAAAATGTAACCTCTTCCATGGTATCTTGGATCACTTGTTCTCATGGAAACTAAGCTACCAGGCCATAAGGTTATCCACACCACTCTATGGGGACAAGGGACAACTGCCATAGAGGAACTGAGGCCTCACCACCAACTGTGAAGTACACCAACAATGTGTGGGAGCCACCTTGGGAGTGGAGCCTCTAGCCCCAGTCAAGGCCTCAGACAACTACAATCCCAGCCAACATCTTAACTATAGTTTTATGATAGAATTTTCTCTCTAATTCCTGATCCACAGGATCTGTGAGAGATAATAAGTGTTTATCGTTATTTTAAGTTATAAAATTTTAAAATAATTTCTTATGCCAACATAGATAACCATAAAGATTTACAGACAGAAGGCCAGGAGGAGAGTGGTTAGGAGGTTATAAAATAGCCAAGGTAAATGCCAATGAGGGCTCGAATTAGGGCTTTGGGATACACACAGATGGATAGAAGAGTGGGATCTGAGAAATACTCAGGAATAGAAATCTGCATGACACTGAGTAGATGTGGGTGTTCTAGGAGCATGTAATCATTCTCAGCTTTCTAGCTTTGTGGCTAGATGCCAAAAAATCAAAATAGCAAATGTAGGAGGAAGAGTATGATTAGGAAGAAGGATGATGGCTTCAGAATTGTGACTCTGGGTTTGAGATGCATTGAGATACCATGTGGATAAGCCACCAAAGACCCCCCAAAGTACCTTCTGCAACTGTCCCTTTTCAAGCCGCAGTTTCCTGGAGTGTTCTGCTGCAACTGACCCCATTGATAACTGCTTATTTCTACAGATTTTCTACTTTCTTGGTTCAAAAATCCTCCCGTTCTTCTGGAGCTCTCACATTTTCTCCTCAGTTTTTCTCATTGCCTACTTTGCCCATCCAAACATTGGTGTTCCAGAGAATTCCACCTCAACCTGCTACTCACCTTCCTCCAAATACTCTGCAGTGGGTGCTCCAGAATCTTAGATTTGTCTCCTTGGATTCAGCAGAATGAGGCTTTAAACAAATAACGTGACATAGTTGTCTCTTTTTATGGTTATATATTCAAATTTCTAATTGACATAGTTCTCTTCTCTGTCACATCAGTTCTAATTTTCTGTTATTGTTGGTAATATCATGTATTATGATAGGAAATCCATGTTTGGTGTCAGCCCTGTTCCTGGCTCATAGTTTCCCAAGCCTTTGTAATTTCCTAATCAGAGCCACAGGGGTACTGCTTGTTAGAATATTTAGTTTTTGCCCTCAATTCCTGAAATAGCTCCAGAGTGATAAAGGTAAAAAGGGAGTTTTTTGTTATTCATAAAAAGTCTCTTTCAATCACATCTAAGTTTATGTTAATAAGATAACTTTTGAAAAACCCCTAAGGATAGGTGCTGGTTGCCAGGGGAACCAGCCATGTGACTAGATGTTTGGAACTTTGATTCTCACTCATGACCTCCGTGAATCAAGCGCTAATGGTCAATGATTTAATCAATTGTTCATACATATGCAGCCTCCACAGGTTCAGAGAGCTTCCACCTTCGTGGGCAGGTGGAGGCATTGGAACGGTAGTGTACCCAGAGAGGGCGTGGCAACTCTGCACCCGACCCCACTTGCTTGGCCCTGTGCATTCTTCCAACTGGTTGTCCCTGAGTTATAGTCTGTTAAAAAGGAAACAGTAATCTAGTAAGTAAAGTGTTTTCCTGAGTTCTGTGAATCTCTCAAGCAAATTAATCCCCAGGAGGGGATCATGGGCACCTCTGATTAAGAGCTGATTGGTCAGAAATACTGGTGATAACTTGGACTAGCAAATGACATCCAAATGGGGTTGGGGTAATGCGATCTTCTGGGAATGAGCCCTTAACCTGTGGGACCTGATGCTATCTCCAGGTAGATAGTAACAGAATTGAATTTAATTGTAGGACACTCAACTGGTATCTGGAGAATCTGAGAATTGCTTGGTGTAGGAAAAAACTCCACATGTTTGGAGTATAAATAGTGCTGTGAATGTATTATGAGTGAGGAGAATGAAAGTAGGAGAATTTTTCTCAAATATTATTGTAATGTCATATATGAACTTTTGCAAATATTCCTGTTGCCCTTCTGGACACATAGTGAAATTAAACTTGATATCTCGTTAAACTAAACTCTGGTCATTTTTCTTGTATTGACCAATGAAATGTAAAGATAAGTGACATGTAACTTATCCATAAAAGCACGAACAGCAATTGTACCTTATCAAGTTCTCCTCCCTTTAACTTGGTTCTAGGCTCCTGAATAATTATAGGGCATGGAACTCTCTGCCGATGTGCATTAGATATGAATATAGGAAAGAAATAAGGTAATTGAATTTTTGTTGTTGTTCTCATATCATTACCTGGCCCATCCTAACCAACACAACTGCAATAAAATTTCAGGTAGTATATCTCCTCAAGTTCCAAGTCTCCCTATGTCATGTGAGTAATACCTAGAAGTTAATGATCTGAAATATCTGAAGTTAACTAAGCACCCTTGAGATATATATATATCTTCCTGGGGTTTATATACTTACCTCTGAAGTGGAAGCTAAAGACTTCCTTCTCTTGTCACACTCAACTAAAAGGAGGTCATTAGTTTTTATTTCATATTAAACTGTAGGCCAAATACAGGTTGGGGCAAAAGTAGATCTACAGTTGTTTTTATGGAAAATAAAAATAATACAAGAATAAACTCTGTGTTTCACACACTCAACATTCTTTGGGCTATCAAGAGGACATCAAACCTTCAGGACATTATATGTGCAAGATTGCTTAAAAGATATAGTGAAACTTTTGCTTCCATGGTGGTGGTAGAACTAGGGTATTAGAAGAGTTATAAGAAAATAATTTACATATATTTCTCCTATTGTCTCCATGAATTCATTAACTATCCTCTTTTATGACAAGTTACTATTGTCAATTTCTTATTAACCTAAGGGACTTTGAGCAATATTGACCATGAGAAATTTGTAGAATGCTAGTAATTCATGTTAAAATGGGTTTTTCCAAGAGTTTCCATATAATGTTACATGTATATTCTTTTAAATAAAAGCCCGATAAGATATATCTCAATTTTTATCAAATTAACCATTTACCTTTTGACCTATTGCCATAAAGAAAATTATGTATCTGGGTAAAAATGATTAATAATGGAACACACATGTAAATACAATCTTCCTCAATAACTGATGAGATCTTTAATATGCTCATATCATTCCTCAAATAGTTACATTAGGTACCCTTTATTAGCAATATTTAGGAACTCATTAGATAGAATTTTTCATCACTCTGAAAAAACATGCATGTCTTAGTCATCTCAGACTCCTATGACAAAATATTAGAGACTGGGTGGCTCAAAGAGCAGGTATTTATTTCTCACAGCTCTGGAGGCTGGGAAATTTCAGATCAAGGTGCTGGCATGGTCAGATTATGTCGACAGTCCTCTTCTTGGCTTGTAGACAGGCACTTTCTAGCTACGTGCTCATAGGGCCTTCCTTCTGTGTGTGTGAGAGAAGAAAGAGGTTCCTCTTCTCATAAGGGCACCAATACTATCATGAAGGTCCTCCTCTCATGACCTTATCTGAACCCCGTTACCTCCCAAGGGCCCCACTTCCAACTGCCTTCACATTGGGGTTTAGGTCTTCAACATATGAATTGCAGGGTGATCACAAACAATAACTATAAGCTCATAACAATATTACATAATACTCTTTTGAACAGTCCTATTATAAGTCAACATATGCATTTTTAAGTGAAGAATTGAATATGTAGAGATGGAGGGAACTAAATGCAATATGGTATCCTGGGTGAGGCTCTGGAAGAGAAAAAGGACATTAACGAGAAAACTGGGGAAATCCCAACATAATCTGGAATTTAGTTAATAGTAACATAACAACATCCATTTATTAGCTCAGACGATCATACCAGAGTAATGTGAAATGATAACATTAGGGAAAACTGAAACTGGATGAGGAGGATATAAGAACTCTCAGTACTGTCCTTAGAGCTTTTCTATAAATCTACATCATCTCCCAATAAAAAAGTTTATTAAAGAACTCATCTGTAACATCTACAACATAAATATGTGATATATGTAATATAGGAATAAACCTAACAAAAATGCACATGACCAGTATGAGCAAATATGAAACTTTCTCAAACAATATTCAAGGGAACTTAAATAAACAGCTATAAATACCATTTTATGCATAGGAACTTTCATTGTAATACAGATAGCAGGTCTCTCTAAATTAATAAATAAATCCAATGTAATTTCAATGAAAATGCTGACAGAATTTTTCATGGATCTCAAAAAACTGATTCTAAAATGTATATGAAACAGCAAAGGGACAAGAAAAGCCAATTCCAATGTCAAAGAAGAACAGAATTACCATAAAGCTGTAGTAATTAAATCAGTGTGGAGTTTTCACAGATACTGACAAATAAAACCGGTGGAACATAATAAAAGCTGAGAAACAAATAAATATGTATACACAGAGCAAGAGAAATAGAGAGAGTCATGGTTAATTTTATGTGTCAACTTGACCAGGCTAAGGGATGCCCAGATAGCTGGTAAACATTATTTCTGGTTGTGTCTGTGAGGATGTTTCTGGAAGAGATTAGCATTTGAATGTGTGACTGAGTAAAGACCACCCTCATCAGTGCAGATTGGCATCGCCCAGTCTTTTGAGGCCCTGAATAGAAAAAAAAAGTAAGGGGAAATTTATTTTCTCTTTGCTTGAGCTGAAACATCCATCTTCTCTGCACTGAGACACGGGAGCTCCTGGTTCTAGGGAACTGCAGACTCAGGCTGGGACTTACCCTGCTGAGTCCCCGGGTTCTCAGGCCTTCGGGCTTAGACCGGACCTACTCTACCTGCTTTCCTGGGCCTCCAGGGCAGGTGGCAGACTGAGGGGCTTCTCGGTCTCACTGTGTGAGTCAATCCTCATAATAAACCTCTATCCGTCATATATATATAAAGTATTATATCTTATATATCCTATTGGTCCTGTTTCTCTGGAGAACGCTCTTTAATAGTGAGAAAGAGAGAGAGAGAGGAGAGAATGTTAGATTTTCTAATGTAGAGGGAATCAAGGCTGATACCAAATATGAAATGAAATGTTATCTGCCCTGACTAATGCTGCAGGTGTTGAGATGCTATCTGCTTCTCTCCCACCTCTGTAAGCCCCTTCGTGCCAAATCTATACCACGCCTCCCGAGACCCTTCCCGCTTGGCCTGATGTAAAAGGAGTGCGGGGCTCTTGTTCTGGGCTCAGAATTGGGAGTTTGTCTCCTCTGGACCCGTGCACGTACATAAAGATCGTGCTCCTAAACCCCTCGGTGTCTGGTCGTTTCATTTTTCCAGAACACTAATACATAAATGAATTGATAAATAAGAAAAAAGGGGTATGAAGTGAAAAGAGAGGGCTGAGGCTGAGATTTTAGATAGCGCGGTCAGGGAAGGCCTCCTGAGAAGGTGACTTTTGAGTGGAAGGAGCCACACAATTATCTGGAGGAAGAGCATTCAGGCAGAAAGAACAGAAAGTACAAAAAGGCCCTGAGGCAGGAGCACGCCTGCTGAGTTTGAGGAACAGCAAGGAGGGCAATGAGGTTCTAGAACATTAAAAAAGGAGAGAAGTAGCTGAAGAATCAGAAAGGCAGTAAGAAAACAGGCCATGTGGGGTCTTGTGGATCCTACCTCAAATAAAGTAGAAATGCTGGAAGGCTTTAAACAGAGGAGTGTCATGATCTATAAAAATTTATTCTGTCTGTCATTTTCAGAATAGACTAAGAGAGGGTAGAAGCGGAGTTCATCCAAGGCAGCAGGATGATGAGAAAGATTAAATTTTGTCTACACTGCAAATGTAGAGCTGACTTGATTATTGACAGACCAGGTAGGAGAAAGAAGCAAGATTGACTCCAAGGGTTTTGGTTTGAGTGACAGGAGAATGGAGTTGCTATTAATGATGAGAGAAAAGGATACTGGAGAAGCAGGTTTAGTGGTAATGTCAGGAGCTCAGTTATGGACAGGTTAAGATGAAACCGACTATAAAACACCCATGTGGAAAAGTTGTTGGGGAGTTGGATATATGAGTTTGTATTTCACTGGAGATTCTTGGTTAAAAATATCAATTTGGGACTCAACTGAGCAAATAAATGGCATGTAAGGCTATGAAACTGGATGGGATCACTTATAAGTATTAATATGCAAATAGATTTCCTGGCAATCTTGTCAGAAGGTAGATTTTCATTCAACAAGTCTGGAGGGGGGCATTTCTAACATTGAGTAGTAAAAGTTCCCAGCACTGAGTAGGAAGAATATAGGGGGAGACCAGATAGTGAATAAAGAAATACATAGTCTGAGTCCTGAGGTTCTCCAACATTTAGAGGTTAGAAATCAGCAAAGGAGATTGAGGAGAAACAGCTAGACACAAATGAAAAACCATGTATGTGTGTCTTCCCGGAAGGGGGAGGAAGCGATCAGCAAATACTTCTGACTGGTCGCATAGGATGAGAACTGAGAACTGACCATCAGAACTGGTTGTGCATTAGTCATCAGTGACTAGACAAGAACAGCTGCAGTGGGGTGGCAGGGGCTGCACCTGACTGGAATGGGTTCAAGAGAGATGGGAGAAGAGAAGTTGGAGACAGCCGACATGGTGAACTCTTTCAAGGCGCTTCACTATAAAGGGAATGAGAAAAAATTGGGATGTAACTGCGGGACAAAAGGTCAAAATAAGATCTTTAAAGATGGGAGAAAGATATAAAATATTTGTTCCCTAAGAGAAATGATCAGTAGAAAGAGATGCAGAAAGAGGGGAGCATGCTTGAGCAACATGCTTGAGAGGGCAAGAGAGGAAGGGTTATAGTGCTTGAGTGGAGGCGTTGGTTTTAGCCAAGTGCACAGCAGTCCATCCATGGTTACAGGAGAGAATATAGAATACACAGGCTTCCAGACAAGTAGATAAGGCGATGTGAGGATGATGGCAGCAACCTCCTCTGATTGCATCATTTTTTCCCATTGAAATAGAAACACGATTATTAGCCTAAAGTGAGAATAGGGGAGGTTTGAGGCTGGAGGAGAAAGTATGAACTACTCACCTTAGAGAGCAAGAGGATGACTCGATTAGAGAAACACAGTATGATTACTGGGCAGTGTTAAGTGCGCACTTGAGATTAATGGTCAGGAATTTAAAGTGAAGCCAGTATCCACAACTGTTACTCTCTAGCCACACTTAGCCCTGTAGGTCAAAGCAGAGAATGAACATAGAGCTGAGCAGCAAGACTGTGGTTTGGGCACAATATACCAATTTTTAAAACTTCTCGAGTCCCATGTATGTCAATGACCATGCTAGTCACTGGCATCCGGGCAGAGGCGGATTAAGGTCGGTCGAGGCCCCAGGTGCAGAAGAAAATACGGGCCCCTTAAAAAGAGAGAGAGACAGGGAAAATAAAAAATACATGTTTAAACATACATATTTTTAAAACCGTAAATGAAACAAGTACATATCCACAAACCGATTTACATCCCTGTGTGTTTGGTATATCATAAGCCTGCACTGCAGGAGAAGCTTTGTAAGTACAAAGTAGCAAACACGATTCTAGTGCTCCCATGAGATGAGCAGTAGCGCAGCCGCGCAGGGCCTATGTAGTGTACTATGTGTATAGTATGCAGCATAGTCATGTAATAAGGAAAATAAGCGAATATAAACATGTATCAGGTTTGACCGCTGATTGTAAACTTGTACCTAATTGAAATTGCACATATGAAACCAAAGTTGGTGACATTAGAAAAAAGTGTAAAGTTGGAGTTTTGCGGGGCCCTTCGGAAGTCGGGGCCCAGGGTGCGTGCCTGGTGCACCCACCGTTAAATCCGTCTCTGCTGGCATCATAATAAAAATAACAATAATAATTATAGAGCTCTTTTTTTATATGTCAAACGTTATGCTAAGCTCTCTACTCTCATTTACTGTTTACCAAAAAACCTACAACAAAGGATGAATACTATTATTATCACAATTTTATTGATGAAGGAAACAAACAGAGGTTATGCTGAATAAATTATGCCCAAGCTCATACTTCTCATAACAGAAGTAACTGGGAGTTGAACTTAGTGTTTTTTTTATCATCTTAATCTTAGTAGGGAGACATGTTAGAAACATGGCTGCAGTCCTGAGTACATCATACTACTTTAAAGGCATGCACAGGCAGCTCAGGGGACACAGAAGAGACCAGCTTTTATTTTAAAAATTAAACAAAAGTAGGTAAGCTCCAATATTTTAATGTAAGTATACATTTCCATATGTATGAATATATTGTTTATATTTTAGTCAAACATCTGGTACCCCCAATATGACAGGAGTGATGCATCCCCCAGCTTAGGACTTGGAAGTGGCCCAGAATGACCACAGTTCTTGTTCAGTGACTCCATGAGCCCACGACCATGGTCATCCATGCAGGCTTCTCACAAATTCCCTCGTCAAAAACGTTCTGAAGCACAACAAATTCCAGGACTGTGAGTATGTGCCTTTATCCTGATATAGTATCTATAGCTTTAATAGGAGAACCCAAAATGATCAGAATAAGTAGAAAAACGTTGTACTACTTTGAGTTTATTTCAAGTTTTCCTAATGTAAAGGATTGGGAGGTCTTTTTTGACTCCCTCTTATTCTCTTCTGATTTGAAGTGATCCTTATGGAAAGGAAATACAGAAACTGATTTTGGGATGCCTCCTTTAGAAAAATAGCTAAAAACTTCTAGCTCAAAATAATTAGACAGGAATCCATTTGTTCCGTTTAGGCCTACTATGTGCCAGGCTGGGTGGGTGAGTTTACAAATGTGTTCTCTTCTAGACTACCCTCCAATCCTGCCAAGAAGCTTTTCTGAGCTTGAGTAAATTACCTCAGGGTTGAGGGTGGGGGGCTCTCAACTGGAAAGAGACAGAGCTGGAATTCTAACCCACTTCTCAAGAAATAAAACCCTCAGCCAGTTAATGAAAAAGAACTCTGCCTCTCTTAGTGCCCCCCCTTTTTTTTTCAGGGAGGGGGAGAATTCTAATAGAATCTTCTTTCAAAATTTTAGGAAGGACCCAACTTTTTCAACATAATTTAAAATATGCTTCAAACCTTTTTTTTTTCCCCCTTAAATCAGAAAATGACACTTTATTCACAGGCTCATTTTCTCCTAGGCACTTTGTGGATCATAAATGAAGCCAAGAATAATGATGATAGATTCTCCCTGCATTTGATTAACCACCTCTACCAAGAGATAATGGCAAATCCCCAGGTTCCCAGGCAATGTGGAAGTGCCAGATGAGTCCCGCCACTCTTGAAATATACAGATTACCCACCCAGGCAGCAGGGAAATGAATAAATACCCCTTGGGGAAATGGGGGGCTGTTCTATTCACATGATTAAGGGGTACCCTAAATCTAGGTCTCCAGCACTCTCACATAATGCTCTGCTTGGACTAGGTGTTCTGTAGTGTTTTATGAAGCAAGTTGCTAGTACAGAGAAAGTTTTTTCAGATGGACAGGAATGTAATAATGCTTTAGCTAGGATGCCACATCCAGGGCACCACGAAGATGTGAAAATATGCACTTCCCTTGGAAAAAGAAAAGAAGGCCAGGATTCCATAAAGAATGTAAAGTATGTTCCGAGGACCAAAAGAATCCCTGAGGTCCCGCCCTTTGGTCCAAGGCTGCTTTCTTGGAGCAGGTCTTTTACGGTCCACTAGTGGCACATTCCTGCGGATCTGGGATCGCTGGCTGGTGTGGGAGTGCCTGCAGTCCCTTCTGGCAACAAACCGAGTTCTCAAGTGCTTATACACCTCTGAGTCAAGCCTTAGGCCACTGTCCAGGTGCCAAGAACATCGAGTCTCCATAGTGGGGAAATTGCACCTATTAACATAACAAGATTAACCAGGAGGACAGGTGAGGTAACCTGTGCCTTTGTGCCAACCTGGCAACCTAGTCTGATGCTCGTGTACTAAGATGCCCTGCCTAGCAACAGCTTCAATGTCCTGTTAAACTGGCTGGAGCTGCTTGTTTGCTTACTTAAATATTTTTCAGCCTCAAACAGGAAGTCTTCAGTGATTTAATTCAGAAGGAACACTGAGGTAAGATTAGAGGGAAAGGTTGTTGGTTCCTGAGCCCTTCTTTAGGGGATCAAATAGCTAAAGTCACGGAGTAGGAATAAAGCCCTTTGGGAAGTCACAAGAAAGCAGAATAAACAAACAGGTGAGCGGGAGTGGGTTTTTTCCCTTGCTGGTGTGTTTCAGTGTAATTGAAAAAATCAGAGCCTTCTCTCTAGACACTGAGAACTAAAGACTGACCCCCACGAACCCACAGCTCTGAAATTTGCACAGTGGCCAGCTTGCCCTTTAGTTTGAGCATTCTCCCTTCCTGGGCACTTCTGCAACTGCCTGGTTGACCTTCCTCAGAGCCTTTCAAAATGAAAAGCTCTCACAGTGATTGCGTCTCCTCCTGGGCCCCTGGACAATTCCTTGGTCTGATGCTCCTTGGCAAACCCAAGGGACAGAGGGAGACTACCAGCTCATTTTGTTTCTCCAGTAGGACAGAGGAATACCGAAGACTCAGCATGCAGTTTGGGACTTTAGCTTTTGATTCTTAAGGAGAAATGATAAATGGTGTCTTTGCATCAATAGAAAGGTGATGAGTGGGGTGAGGGGGCTAGTGGTGAGTAAAACCTTTGAAGTGCAGACAAGTAATTCCACTATAGAGAATGGGGCAAAAGCGCAACAAGAGAACATCTTAAGACACTGGATTTAACAGCTGTCATTTACCTAAGTGTATTGCTGAGTAATTCCAAGCATACTCAGTAGCTTAGTATCCTCTTGTGGAGTCTCCGTTGATATTTCCTTAATGAACTGCAGCAGGCTCTCACCTTCCTCCACCTGAGAAGGCTGAAAAAGAAGTATCACAATGAGAGGGAGTTGGGATAACCCTCTCTGCCCGGGGCTCTGCCTGAGAAATGTTGCTTCAGCCTCACCTTCTTTTGCATATCTTGTCATTCTAGTTTAACGTTCTCTGATTTCAATGAACAGAGATCCCCTGAAACTGGTTCTTCACTAAGGCAGAGAGAAGGAGGAGGAGGGTTGTCTATGGTACAGACCTGCCCCTAAGCACAGCAAGGTCATGTGCAGACTGGAGCTGGAGCCCCGAAGTCCTTGGAAAGGGGGTCACTGCTCTACCCGTCCTCCTGGCACCACTGCATCTCATGACTCAGCTTCTCCTTCACACCCCTTCTGTTCTCTTCCCCGCAGCTATATCCTGGGCTCCCTCGAGGCACAAGGGCATGCACAGAGATTGTGTAAACTAGCTTACCTGGGTGGCCTCCCAGCTCTGTCACTTACCAGCTGTGCAACCTTAGGAAAGTGATTACATCCAAGTCACGGTTTCCTCAGTGCATGGCACACACAAGCATTTCATAGGTGTTAGCTACTATTATTACTATGACTTACTATTATGGTTGGTGCTGTTGTTGTTACTACTGTAGTTACTGCTTCCCGCTAATTCTAGTTTGTCCTTGGCTTTGACGTCCCATGGCACAATGGCACCCCACTTCCTCTGTGACCTTGCATTCTGTTTCCCCCAGAGAACAGTCTTGATGTTATTGTATTCAGTGTTTCCAATCAGCCTGACATTGGGGCCTTCCACAGTTCCATCAGCTGTAACCACAGGTGGTGGCTACACTAGTGGAGCGCAGTCACCTAAACCCTCAGCTTCAGAAGAATGGGGATGCTCCTAAGACATACGTCACAGCATACCGACTGCATTCTTCCATGAACTTCAAACAAAGCATTTTCGACATCCCAATTTCCTATTTGAAGTCCAGTGTATTGTGAATGCTGTCAGTAAACACTTTTAACTATGAAGGTCTCATATATCTTTTTTAATGCTAGGATGGGATCCTTTCAGAGGCTGATGCTGAATTGAAAACATCTGTCAGCCCCAAGGATGCATTATCTTCTCTCTTAAAGTCCACATAGTTCAAATCAGTGAGCCTATGTCTGCTGGATAATTTCATGTGATTGGTGTCAGACTCATCAACAGAATTGCTTTCCTTTTTAATGCTAAAAAATTAATAGCTTTTTATTAATATGCTGTTCTAACTTAGTTCAACATCCTCTATCTTTAAACCGGTGTCTAATATGTGATCAGTACTTGGCTGCTTCCACATTTTCCATCCATTGACCATAAAGGATGCTCTAGTGGAGTATTACACTCAGAATTTAGCCACACACCCCATGTGATGTAAGTGGCCTGTCCAGACACGCTGTGGCTATAGGCACCCACACTGCTCTCTGCCACCCAGGTTACTCTTGACTTTGCAGGCATAGCCGATGAATGTTCGAACCTGGGATCACATCAACTTAGAGTGGCTGAGTCAGTTCCCACTAGATTCCCAAGTACAAAGATGGCTAAGAGACTAGATACTCATCAGTAGTTAACTGGATCCAGTAAGGCCCAAGCATTTTTTTCAATATATTAATGTTCAAAAATTTAAAAATTATTTTTAAATTTTAAATTAAGGTAATTTACATACTGTAAAATTCACCTTTCTTAGCATATAGTTCTCAGGTTTTGACAAGCATATTTAATCATGTAACTACCATCATAATCAAGATATAGAACATTTTCATCACCCCAAAAAGTTCTACCATGCTTCACAGCAAGCATCTCATTTTAAAATACCCCTTAGGAGAATGTGATGGGCAGCCATGTTTGGGTTATCACTAACTTGTCCCCAAACTTTTTGCAAATGGAAAAGTTATTTGACTCATAAAGCCACACTGCTTCTATGTTTCTCAGTTTTATCTTTTTCTAACATACAACCCTTACTCTAAATTATCTTCCATGTCATGGTGGTTCCTCTAAATAAAAACAAATCCATGAAATAAAGAATAAAACAAAATAACAACACTTGAAACAAATAAGCCAAATTAAAACAGAATGCAATAAAGCAACCACAATACGTAATCCAGAAAATCCTTAAATTAGCCTGAATATACTCAGATGCAATAGCAAAATTGGAAGGGTTGATCGTTCCTGATTCCTAGCACAAAATGCTATTATTTCCTTCCTTTTTCCCTTTCTGCAAATACTCTGTGTCCTACCCAGTGCTAAAATACACTCATGCTGAATCACCTCTAAGCATACCCCACAACATAACCAACCTCTTTCTTCTCTTACTGTCCCTCTGATCTAACCAATGGAAAGGGCAGGCTTGGAGAAAGCACGTGCCATAAATATGTCAGGGTGACTGGCAGATAAACCTAATCCAATTATGGCCTTAGTGATTAACCTATAAATAAAGTAGCTTTGCCTGTTTTAGATGAGCTTCTCAAAGATAAAAACCATTTTGAGAAGCAAACAGCCCCACCCAGGGGTTGGATCAAGCAAGGCCAAGGAATTGTCAAATGCATGTTTTTATTTACTTTTAAAATATATATATATATATTTATTTTTTAGAGAGAAGGGGAAGGAGGGAGAAAGAGAGGGAGGAAAACATCAATGTGTGAGGGAAACTTTTACCAGTTGCCTCTCACATACCCCCAAACCAGGGACTGGGCCTGCAACCTAGGCATGTGCTCTGACTGGGAATCGAACCAGCAACCTTTCAGTTCGTGGGCAGGCGCTCAACCCACTGAGCCACACCAGCCAGGGCCCTGCATGTTTTTAAAGGGGAAAGTGCTGGGATTCCATGTAGGTATATCCATATGGTATCGTGGTGTGTGGGAAAGATCTGCACTGGGGAATAAAGAGCGTTTGCTGCTTGGTTCTGCAAATGCCAGAAGCCAAAGTCAAGAATCATTTAAAACCCTAGGCATGAACTCAAAAGACAGAACAGTAAACAACAGTCATCCTTTCTAACAATATGAACCTTTCATGAAGTCTAAAGTAATTTTCCACCCAGAGATTTTTTTTTTCATCTTATCCCTTGGCTCTGCGCAGGAAATGATGCCCTGTGTGTGCCTCTCAATCTGGGCAGGTCTTGAAGAGCTTCACAGGTCCTCAGGCCTGAATCCTGAACAATGTCCTTCCTTTTCTTTCTTTGATCTATTATGCTACCAGCACGTTGCTGAAGGTTATGGTGACCCTTTAAAGCCCTGTTTGGAGTCTTCTCTGTAACTTTGACCACTGAATAGTAATCATTGAGAAATTAACTTCCCAACTACTAGCCTGGCCGTCTCTGGGTTGCATAGCCTGGCATTTAAGGTCCCAGGGGCTGGCACCAAACCACCAGGGCTTGAGTCCTGACTTCACTCTTTCCCCACCATGTTAGTGGGCAAGTTACTTAATCTCCTTTGGGTCTCAGTTTCCTCATTAACTATTGAGAGCAATAATTTGACCTATCTCAAAGGGGTTTTGTGTGAAAATGAAAGTGCTTAGCCCAATCTCTAGGTCAGAGTGAAACTATTATCTTCGGTAAAGTTGGAATATTCTAGCCATCCTGACTTCCTTAAGAAGTCCTGTGTCTGAAGTATCTGTTGTTAGGGATAGATAACTGAGAACCAGGAGTTACAAAGAATTTATGACTGATACTAAATATTTAACTTCAAAATAGCCTTGGTAGTACTTCATCAAACTATTTAAATATACATATATTTAAATAAATATATGAGAACTTTACTCAGAATTGTAAAGAAAGCCAGTGGCTAAAGAGATATTCTTCTGAACACCCATGTGTTTTTGCCATTGTTCAACATAGGCTGCCACATCACCATTTCCAACATCCTAACAAGCCACGGGCAGATTTTAGAGTGTCTGCATATAAACAGACCATTTTTATTCATTGTCCTTGTTACACTGAGCTGTGCCACACAGACAAATGTGTTTTCCATGTGTGCCGACAAGGCACGTGCATGTGAGTAGTATGAGGGTGCTATTTTTATTTCCTTGTAGTTTTAGTTTCCTATACATTATATCTTAGGGATGCTGAAAAAGGTACGTATGTGGAATGAAAAGCAGCATTTCTCCACGTTTAAACTCTGCTCCCCCCTCCTCAAAATTGGTTTGAGAAGAGGAGAGTCAGTTGTGCTATCAAAGGTTGACATTTTCCAGCGAGGATGTGTTTCCAAGGGTGCATTTGAGATAACTGTGCTTGAGCTCTGCACTCCCTTCTTTACCTGAGATTTCTTCCACTGTATTTTGCAAACCAATGGCATAAACAGATGCATGAAAAGATTCAGGACCGTCCCGCAATGCAAAGGATATTATTCTAGAGTGAAAGGGAGCTGGGTTTGAGTATCCCAACTGCCACCCACCAGCTGTTTGATTTTGAGTAAGAGACTTAGCTACTTTAAGCCTGTTTTACCATCTGTCAAACAGCTTGCCCAACTGTCATGAGAATTAAATAGCAAATGTAAAGGACTGGTACTGAATAGGTGCTTGAAAAACCGAAGTGTTTATCATTATGAAATTCTAACTCAGTTTACTAGCGTCCAGTATCATTGCACAGGTATCAAGGATTTTAACTGAGTTAAAAAAAAAAAAGAAAAGAAAAAAAACATGCTCTGCAGATTTAGGTTCTGCTCTAACACAATGGCAAAGCTGAGAGCGATCAGCTCCCAAGCCGGACCCTCCATAAACAGCTCAAAGAAGAGTTAGCTACAGGGGAGATTGCACCACAAGGACAGGGGCAAACATGAGTTAAAATTCAAAAGTGCATTTATAATTTCCCATATAGAATAATATACCTTTCAGAAAGAGAGGTAAAAATTTATTAACTAGATTGAGATGCCTTTAAAAAATCATTATTGCCTCTTACAGGATTAGTTTCTTGGCTTTTTCCATTTTCACTTGACTTGTTCTCTGTATGTGATCAGACTACAAGCTAGTTGGAGCTAGTTTTCTGAGAACTAATAAAACTTCCTGCATCAACATGGAAAAGTTAATTAATCATAATAGCTGTTCAGGACATCGTGTACCCCATCAAATGAGGGACGTATTTTCTTATTATGATGCCAAAGACCTAAGTGTTTATAGTAAGCTGGTGGCTGGCACCCTTGTCTGACTATATTCCCAACATAAATATCACCTGCACCCCTTTAACCTGGCCAAGGAATAAAGAGACAGGCAGGACAAAGAAATTAATTCGTAATGTATTTAGATGCATTCTAATGTATCAGGCATCCATCTGATAGATGGACATAAGATCAATATGTTTTCAGGGGAACAAACACGTTTAAAATTATGACTGATGAATCCTAGGTACATTAGCAAAAATATAATTCTCTATACTATATTTAATAAATTATATCTGAAGAAAAGCACAACATTATGCCATAGAATAATCAAATTATTTGGGAGAGAAATTTTATCTATGATCAACCAGAGGATATTTCTGGCCTGTTACTTGGCTTCACAAAGAACTGCAATTAATTAATTTGACACATGTGGGATCATCTAACTTTCAATACAGATATTTAGTATGCCAAATAGTCATTATGACTCTACAAATGCTTATTCTGAGGAAGTTACAGAAGTAGGCGTTCAGCAGAGTGAGGAAGATGAACTCATGCTTCCAGCTTCTAAAAGAACCAGAATCATGTGCTGGGCTGTAAGGTCACCCCAGAAATGGCAAAGAAACAGAGGGAAGTGAGACTTTTTCAGAATGTATCAAAATCTTTTTCAAATATGTACTCTTTACTCTGCAATTCCATATGCATAGAAATTTACAACAAGAGCGGCTATATACAAATATCCAGGCACAAAAATAATTTTAAACATTTTTCATAGCAAAGGCAAATTGGAAACAAATAGAATTTCGAACAATAGGGTATCAGTTAAATAAATTCTACCACCTCCTGAAAAGGAATAGTACACAAGCTAGAAAATTGTGCTTCAAAAAGATATTTATTGACTTGGGGGAAGTAGTTATGGAATATATTTAAATAAATAAAGTGAGATATACAATAGCATATAAAGTATAATATCAATTTGGTAGCATCTGCATATAAATAGGATATAATAGAAAAAATATGATTATACCATCTATGTCTCTGAGGTAGATCGTTTGTTTGACTAAATGGGATGAAGATGATATTAATAATGAGGCATTAAAGGGATCCCATTTTTCTCTTTAATTCTGTGAATTCTGAAAACTATGAACATAAATGTCAGGAAACCTCCATATTTTTTACAGATACCAAATAAATACATCAGTGTGACCTTCTTAGCTCCCAGAGTAAATAGGTGAATTAAAGTTTATAAAACATTTGCATAAAAGAGCTCAATGTACTTCTGACATCATCACCTCACCAAAATTATTTTCTCACCATAGGAACAATGTTAACTCTTGTGAAGTTGACTGAAAAGTAAACAAGTTATTAAATCCTGGACATTTGCTAGGATTACAAAATAAAAAGCAACCAGGCTAAAAGAAATGCCAAGATTGTGCCCAGCTCTTGTCAGAGAGATCTTTTACCTCTATGTACAAAACTCAAGTTCCCGTTGATCGCTGGTGCAATAAAAAATGTACTGTACATCGTGAGACGAGCCACCACAAACACTGTGTGGTCTGTCATCCCGTGGCAGTCTGGGAGGCCACCTGTTCCTTGTGCAAAGGGCACAGACCGGGTTGGAACCTGAAACTGAGAAGAGGAAGGGATCTAAATAAGAACACTGTCCCAGACAAGTGTTGAGTCAGCCAGCATAGCCTCCGACATCACGGTTCTTTTATTGCTCAAACTGGGAGAGTCACTTGCTCAAAATTAGACATTACAGTCAAATCAAGGGAGTACCACAAGTTAAATGACTATTACCCTTGGCCTTCCCAGTCGTAGCGATCTTCAGAGGAGAACCGCTAGAGAGTGGGAATACTTCCACACTAATGCCAGTGGTGTGGTGAAAACTTCAGGCATGTAAGACAAAAAAACTTCTATCCTGGTCCAGCTCAGTTATTTATTAGTTGTTTGAGTTTGTGCAAGTCTCTTATCCTCTCTGATACATAAAATGCTGTTAATAATACCTACTTGGCAAGGGGATTGTAAAGATTAAAATAAATATTATATTTAAAATGCCTAGAGCAATGCCTGGCAGACAATAGATGTTTAATAATAGGTCCTTTTTACTTGCCTTCTTTTACTGCCTCCTCTAGATATAGTTCTATTTATTAGTGGCTTTAAAATAGTGGGAAAGTAGAGGAGGAGAACAAAGAATTATTTTAGTGAGTTCAGACATTATAAAAATTTCCCAATGAAATGACAGGTTATTACAGACTCCAGAGCTTTGCTGTTTATGTCTAGGTGCCAGTTAAGGTGGTGTGTGTGCATGTGTGCGCTCTTTTTAACAAGAATTATGCTGTTAGCAGAATTAACTGCAAATGTTTGTCTGCATATGTGTTCTGTTGACGTAGTGTATTCATTTTTATTTTGTTCAGAGAATTAAAGAAATGAAACCTGGAGACAAAATATGTAGCCATTTTCCTAAACGCCAAGAAAAACTCTAGACCTGTCTTCAGCAGAACTATTTAAGAACCAAGTAAAGAGATGGCTGAATTTCAGTTAATCTGCATGAAGTCAATGGGTTAGGGGAGCTTGCGAGAAATTGTGACATCGCGGTGTGGTCCTATATCTGGACCTCTATAAAACAAATTTGTTCATTTAACAAGTTTTAGGTAGGAACAGTCCATGTGCCAGGATTGTGCTAGGGACATAGATTTTTCCCAAGCCACTAACTAACTGCACAAAGCCTGCTAAACAAGAGCTGCAAAAAACCAGTCATTTTCTGGCTGCTTTCCCGCCATTTCCAGTTCGGGGACAGAGGTGGATTTAACGGCCGGCGCCCTGGGCGCGAGCCCTGGGCCCTGGCTTCTGAAGGCATGTATTTTTATTTTCCCTGTCTTTCTCTTATTTGTAAGGGGCCCAATATTTTCTTCTGCGCCGGGGACCTCAACCGACCTTAATCCGCCTCTGTTTGGGGATGCCATTTGGAGCTAATGTGACGGTTCACGTCAAACCAGAAGTTCCGGGATATAATACTTTGCAGTGTGTGATGATCAGGAACTAGAAGGAAAAATAAAGGTTTAGTTACCTTTACAAGCACTGAGAACTACGGACCACGCAGCGAACTAGCAACCTGGTAGCTGGTCCCGGGAAAGTCACTTAAAGTGCACTCACCCAGTTTGAAATTATGTAATCTCCAATTGCTGCAAAATTTGTTTCCATGTTTCCTATCCCTGATCTGAAAGCTCATGCGATGCCTAGGTGCTGCCGGTATAGAAATTTCTAAGCAAAATAAGATATTTCTACACAAAACTTGTCAGTATTATGAGGAAAACCACTTTACAATTGTCAAAAAGACTTTTAATTACACCTAATTTTCTCCAAATAGAACTTGTCAGCATAATAGCCAGGTAAATCATAGTTCTCAACACTCTCAAGGAGGAAAAGTAGACCTGCCCTATGTCTCCAGATCTTTTGGTAATGAGGACCTTGCTTGTTAGTTCTCTGGCTTTGAGAACATATCTAGCCCCTCCCTCCCCACCTCCCCTTTTAAAGCATTATGTTGTAGAAAGAATTTTAGTTAAAGGAAAACAACTACTATGATACAAGATGATGGTAAGTAATATTCATAAAAATAATTCTTCCAGTCTTGTTACTCTTTTAGAAATTTTTTGACAGAAAAATAGCAAAGAGGAGAAACCTTTAAAAAATTCACTCATAATCACTATTAGAAAGAATGAGCACCCTTTATATTTACTGATTTGGGAATACATATAGAGGATAATACTATATTTGCTTTAAAAATAAGGGGAATGCTGTTTATCTGTCCATATGCTTGAATGTGTTTGTACGAGCATGAGAATAGGTGTGGAAGACTAAACAACACTGATTATTTTGGATAGATGGAATGGGACTGAGACGGAGAGGAAATTAATCTGTATACCACATCTTTTTACAATAAGCAAGTATTGGCTTGGTAATTTTTTAAGCTAGGAAAAATAAAGAAAAATGTCGTAAGGCAGCCAGGGCTGAAAACATATCCTTGAATCTACTTTACTATTATATTAGTATTTATTCACGGAGTACTTAGTGTTTGCAAGGGTGAGAATACAACATTAGACTTACTAACTACTAGTAAGTAGTTACTAGTAGTTAAGTAGTTACTAGCAGGGATAATAATCTAATTGGGAAGATAAGACCTATTCACATAAGAGGATAAGTGTTTTTATGCTGAGAATAGAGTTAGCTAATTTATATTTATTTTTTTTAAATAAGTGGAATGGAAGTGAAGTAATGAGCACAGCTGGAAAGTGGCATTCATTTCCAACTCTGCTACTCACTAGCCATTGAACTTGAACACGTTCCTTAATGTGTATAACACCATTGCTCAGGTCCTTGATTTCTGGCATTCAGAGAGAAAACATCAGGATGCAAAGTTCTTAACTTCGCATCCACTGGCTTGAGAATCATATCCCTCTCTCTTGTTGCAGAACTTGGGATTTGAGGCTGTTCCTCTAGGCCTTCTGCTTTGAAGTTGGACCTTCAGCTCCGTGGTCATCTGACAGCTTCTGAGAACCAAATCATCCCCAGCAGCCCGTTCAGAATTCTTGGCTGGGTACAAACCCTTATAATAAATGGTCAAAACATAAAACCAGATGACTTTTGCTCATGGTGCTAAGTTGCAAACCATCTATCTCTGGTCTCTAGTGAGTGCTGTTGGGAAGCATCAGAACAAAAGCTACTATCCAAAAAATTCTTACTCTAGGCTTCCCGGGGCCTGGGCTTATTAGCCACAGGCAATTCTACACAGGTGGTGCACCAGTGCCGTCTGACTGCCAATATCTGGTGCTGGCTGAGGAAAGAGGCTGAGGAAGAGCAGAATAGCCTAAGAATTATACATTAATTCAAAAATGGGCAAGGAAAGAGGAGAAGAATACATAGAAAGGCACTGGCCACAATCTGTATTCCTGACAGCATTAGCAAAAAATAACCGTTGGCTCTCATCCAGGGAGTTCCCCATCTGACCGCTGTGTGTGCGTCACGGGTCTAAGGAGCAACACAGAGCGTGTACCTGGTCAGTCCAAGTCTCCATCCATCCCACAGTGGGTGACAGACTGCATTTCATGAGCCTACCATTTTAGAGTAAATGCTAAGGAGAAAGAAAATGACATGCATTCCTTCTATTTCACCTGATACATTTAAGAGTATCGCACTTCTTTAAAAATGAAGAGGCTGAATATTGAAGCTTAAACCGTGTTATGGGCCTCTGTCCTGCTACTTTCCCTTCATCCTCAGCTTTTGATTGTCACAGTGCTAGATGCTATATGCAAGGAGAAGAACAAAGGCACAGTCCTTTGGGAACTGACAAAGCTATGTCGATATGAGCGAGCAATGAAAAATAAGATATATCGAACACAAGGGCTAAGTGCATTTTAGGGATAGAAGTGGGAGCTCCACACACTGCGTGGGAAGTCTGAACCAAGCTGTCAATCAAAATCTCAAGATTATTTAGCAGGAGGAGGGAAAAAGAAGAGGCGATCACATAGTGAGTTGAGCAAGAAGGGAATACCTTGCAGTTTTAGAGAATGTTAAGAGGGGGGTGTGAGTGGGCAGCCTGCATTTCTTCTGCACCCACCCATCACCTCGTCTGCTAAAATTTTGTTATTTAACCATCAAGAATTCATGCTTCAAATTAAGGAAACCTAAAATGCATCTGATTCTACCTAACTAGGTTATGTTCAGTAGGCAGCTACCCTTGCCTAAGAATGATTTTTAAGGAACTGCAACTTGAGGAAACTTGATTACCCAATCAGACTCCCGATATTGGCTTAAGCTAGCCTGTGCTTTATGTTTAAATAGTGCCCAGGCGAGAGAATAAATTGTTATGGAAAGAGCAGTCCTCTGAGAATCTAGAGGCTGGCACCCTAATTCCCAGCTTGTGACTCAGAATCCCTGAGCTTTGGAGAATGCCTTCCAATGTATTTGTTCCCTAGGGCTCTCACTGGCATTTAAAAACTGGACTAAGTCACCTCTAAGTTCCCTGTCTACTTCAGAATTCTGTGTTTTGCTAAATATTATTAGATGAAGACTAATAGTTTAATAGATTGGCTCTAATGAATCAGCACATTTTTATTAAGCATCTTCTAGTGAGCCCTCTTGACTTTAAAAAAAATAATCCAGGTGGTTGGTAAAAGTGTTTTGCATTCTTGGAAGCATACAGTGCCCTGGGAGAATCATCACAATTTTAAAAACATGCTGTGACTGTGCTTTTACTTAATCTACATGCCATGAAACCTCCCAGGGAGATAACTCAGTGCAGTGGTGGCTTTAGAATGACAATGGTTCCTCACAGCAAACCGACTTGGTTTTATCTATGTGAACTCAGTTTTATCTGTGTGCCAGGCACTTAACGTCTCTTGGTCTTACTAGTCTTATCTGTGACTTGGTGACAATGAAGCCTGTCTTGAAGGGCTGTGGTGAGGAGGAACCCTGGCTTCCCATAGAGCAGTGCAGATTTACCCACAGGACTTTGTGAAGCTCTGGGCTCTGACAGGCCAGGTACAAGGATTGGCTTCACGGTTTTTTAATCATGTTACTGTTTGAACGTTACCCAGTTTCTCCAAGTCTTGGCTTCGTCACGTGTGAAATGGGAATGATGGCATTTACCTCACACAATTACTATATGTGAAGAGTTTAGCGTAGCTCATGGCACTCGGTATGAGAAACACTGTACATTACCCACACATTCAGAATGGGCCTAATCTGCACACAGTAGCTAGGGTTTACTTTTGTACTACAAAGGGAAAGGGTCTTATTAGAAAACAGTATAAATGGTAATGTAGGAGAAAATTTTTAAACTGCCTGAAGATGAACTACTGCTTCATAGATACAACATATTCCACACATCATATTTATGCATAAATAACAACTACAATGAAAATAAAAATCAACATTGCTTTGATTCGCAAATTACTCTCTGATTAGGTAGGGACTTCTACCTAATCTATTATTTGTAAAATGATTTCAATATTTGAAATACAGATAAAAATATTTCATTTTCTTGACACAGTTGGGACTTGGAGGAATGGAAAGCACATTTACTCCGAGGCATTAGTGAGGTTCTTCAGTTCAACCAACAAATGCAACTCGGGTTCAATTTATTAGAAGGATGTTGGTGAACGCAACATACCAAACTGACAGAATTTGGTGAAGCAGGCTTAGCAGCGGGACAGGAGCCCAGAGAGGGCTCCTGACAGGGCAGTTTCTTCCCCCCTTGTATAGAATTAAAGAGAGAAAATTCAGTTGACCAGGCTTAGACCTTAGAAGGCCTTCCCTTAAGGTCCTTCCCGCAGGAAAAATCTGGCCAAAGGCTGCCCCTGCACCCTCTTTGCCATCCTTGAGGAAGAACAAATAACTAAGTTCTCTGAGCTGCCAAGGCTACCCACAGCAGGGGAGAAGCAAATCCCCCAGGCGAAATGTAAATGCTGATAGGAGGAGGGGGTGGGCGCCGAGGGATCAGCGTCAGCAACGGTGGGCTATGGAGCCAGACAGGCCTGTTGCCCCATCTGGCCCTGCTCTGTGCTGTGCATACTCCTCCACTCTCCCAAGCTGTAAGATGCGGGTAATAATAAGCCCACCTCTGCAGGGCGGCTTTGAGGTATATGTATTGTAATGTTTATGAAGGACCTGGCACAACGCCTGTCCCAAGTTCCATAAATCATACCACCCTGTGTTATTTTAATTGTGTTCGTGTTAAGCTTTTCTATATTAGCTCCATGTATATTTCCTTCCTGCATGCTTCTCACATCCGTGCATATTAGTATTCTGTTATCGAGGTGTGTGTGCTTCCAAAGGAAAAAGATCATGCCTCCTTTAGACAGTGACATTTGCTTTTAAATGATGACTGACAATGATAATATCAAGGAGGCATGTCCTACTGATTAGTTACAAATACCGTCTTGAGATTTTTTTATATGGTGTTTATAAACACAGTTTATTGTCATAGTTATGCTTAAGCTATAGGCTTCCGTTTTCTTTTTCATGGTCATGCTGAGGGACCTAAATGACACATAGACCACATAGTCCATACAAGAATTTTGATGACAGAATGGTTGGCACAAGGTTACCTTCCTAAATAGTTTGCTGATTCACTTGTTCCATTTTTAAACATCAGCAGATTGCCAGTGGTGACATCTGCTATTTATTTGATTTGACTCGTGGCTGGCATGAGACTTCCATCTACAGCAACCACTAAGGCTTGATCAGCGCGAGGAGAATGCTATCCAGTCCGTGACCAATTTATAATAATGAGTAGCCTTGTCTGTTTTTTTTGTTTGTTTTCCCCGAAGGTATCATTATGTATCATGTGTTAGAAACACAGCTGCCAGGAGTTTAGCATAAACCTGGGGAGACGGCATCTAACTTTATTCAAATAGAAATTGCACGGTCTTTATACTGATAGCCTATCAACTCTCAAATTGCACTGGTCTCTTATTCAATACTTTGCATATTTAAAGGCCTTCTACTCCCCCGCCCCCCGCCGTGGTCTCCTCCAACCCCCATTCCAGTATAGAATCAGTCTTGAAAGCGCTGAAAACTGTCCTTTCTTGCCGATTGGTACCAGCTTCCGAGATGTCCCCTCACATGACATTTTTTAAAAAATCATTATTATGTGATTGCCACAGCTTTAGTAAAACATGTTAGCTGTGCTTTCTGGCTTAATTCACAGGGAATTAAATCATCCTAGATAAATTCACTAAGGGCTTTGCTCTCCTGTTTCAGTGCTGCACTCCTGTTATTAGGCAAACAGTAGCCTCAGACCCTGGGAGCAGCCGTATTTGCTAAATCCTCAAGCAACACTTCAGGTCAAAACTCACGTACATTTCCACCTAGAGTGGTCTACCAAAGCGAACGCGGGAAAATACTTTCTGCCCCCTGGTGCTTTTTGACTTTAACTGCATCAGATGACTCAGAAAAGGGATCTTACAGAGGGGTAGCTGCTAATGGCACGTGGGGAAGCCCCGGCGTCTGAGGACTTCACATATCGGGTAGGCACTAAATATGTAAGTACTGGGGAAACAAGTGGAGAAGAATCCTCCGCCCAGGTCTAGTCAGCCCTGCCAAGAGCGTGGCAGAGACTCTGGGCTCTGGGTCTGGTTGTCGTCCTTAGCCCCACACCGAGGAGCCCCCTGGGGTGCTGCCTGGCCCACCCTGGCCGTTGCCCATTCTCTGAGCTGTGCCAGGTTCCTCCCCTCTCAGGACATTGACACCTGCCACTCATTCTGCCTACGAAGCTCTCCAGCCCTCTTACCCACTAAACCCTACCCCTCCTTGAATATTTAGCTGAAAGGACAGCTTCTCAGGGAAGACTAAAGCAGGATTCCATTAAATCTTCTCACACCACCTGGTTTTTCTCCTCCAAGGCACTCATGACTATTGTAATTAAATAATTAATCGCAGAAGTTGTCATGTAATGAATGTGTCATCTGCTGAAATGCAACCCCTCCAAGGGTCCTATTTATTGTATGTTTGCATTTCAAATGTCTTGTACGTAGTAGGTGCAAACTAAATGTTTTCAAAAATAAATGAATAGGTTCTGCATTGGAAACTCAACATTGTTAAATTTGTTAACCCTTCTTTTCGGTTTTGCAGGTAAACCACAGCTAGGTTCATTATGAAGTTCAGTTTCAAAAATACCCAGGAGAGGGAGAGAGGAGAAGGTAGGGAGGACTCGACCAGATCAGGTCAATTTTCTCTTCACTCTGTTTCATTTAGGAGAAGTTGTGTGCTAATGTAATGAAATGCCAAAACTAGCTTACAGAAACTTTTCTCTTTCCACAAACTTCTCTAACTGTAGAAAGGGTAGAATTCTTTTCAAACCCTGTTTACACTTTACCATTTGCCTGTCCTACTCACCTTCCCTCTGAGAATCTGAGTTTTTATTGTGGTATTTGCATTTTCTTTATAACCTTCACCTGAAGAGATATAAATATATCTCTTCAGTGCATATACATACACACATGTGTGCATATGTGTGTGTGTATTAGATTTTAGAGAGAGAGAAACATCCATGCGAGAGAGAAACACTGAATGGTTGCCTTCCATACACACCCCTGACCAGCGATCAAGCCTGAAACCATGGTACGTGCCCTGACCAAGAATCAAACCCGCAACCTTTGGGTGCACCGGACGACACTCCAACCAACCAAGCCACCCGGCAAGGCAGTGGTGCCTGTAGTTAGGACAGAATCTTAGGCGCCGAGTCAATGCCCCTTGCTTTGGATGTCAGCAACAATGTTTCTCACCGCTGGGCGTAAGTCGCTCTGTGGTTATTTTCCCTATGGTCTTACACTGGAAATAAGCAATAACTGTTATTTTCCTTTTGCAGATGGAGGAAATGAGCACAGGCAAATCTGGAACCTTGACCACTGTCACACAGAGCGTCAGCGGCAGGCAAAGGTCACCTCTAAAGCAACAAAGGAGGGCCTCTGGGTAACTTCCAAGGCCTACCAGGGATTACAGATCCTGGTTTTCCTCCCATTGGCTAAAAGTATGATCAGTGCAGGTTACAACCTGACTACCGTCTGAGATAATCCTGTAATGGTTAGTAGGGGAAAGGAGAGAACATCCAAATGTTTGCCCCCTTTTTTTCTCCTGCTTAGTGTGAGTTAAATGCTAACTTGAAAGTGGCTTTAAACGTAGGCTAGAAAGTGCTTCCTCTTTAAGATGCAACCCCCTATCGGAAAACCAGGAGGATACAGACAACACAGAACAATTACGACAGGACATGAATGAAGGAGGGGAAGGGGCAGAACACGTGTGTAGTTATTATTACTCAACATACCTGACACATAGCATGAAGAAGGGTAGACTCCAAAAGCAATAGTCACCCATGGGCCTGTTGTCTTAAGAGTACATTAATTTCTCATCCATTTAACTCTCAACAAATATTTACTAAAAATTGGCAATATACTAAGCTTTGTGGACATAACAAAGAACAAACTGAAGTCCCTGGTCTTTTAAACTTTTCATTTCAGTGCAGAGGCAGATAGGGGTTGGAGGGGATGATAATATACAAGTAAATAAACAAATAATATACTTTCAAACACCAACAAGTGTTACTATTATGATAAACCATGATACTATGATCGCAAGTGACTGGAGGTGGGAGTTCAATTTAGTCCTGTGCTGTCCAATACAGTAGCCCCTAGTCCCATGGGGCTCGTGGGCATTTTAAGTGTGGCTAGTCCAAATGTAGGTGTCCTGTAAGAGATGTGCTCCATGTCCAAGACTAGTATGAGATAAAGAAGGTCAAATAGCTCCTTAATATTTTTATACTAATGCTATGTTGAAATGATATTTTCGATATAACAGATTAAATAAAATATTATTAAAATTAATTTCACCCCTTTAAAAATTTTTAATGTGGTTACTAAAAGATTTATAATCCCACATATGACTCACATCTATCTTCCCTAATATGTCCACTGGGCAGCACTGTGTTGGACACAGTGTCAGTCTGAGGAGGTGATAACACGCGTAGGACAGGACTGGCCATGTGAAGGCCTGGGGACAAAGTGGTACAAGAAAGGGGATGATTGCAGAGAACCCTGGATGGGAACCAGCTCGGCGAGCTGGAAAAGAAAGGGAGAAAGCCATCGCGACAGAAGAGAAGGCCAAGAGTGGGAATGGTGGGAGGGAACCAGGCTCTTGTGAACTAGAGGAAGAAGTTAAGACTTCACATAAATACAAATTTTCTATAAATTATTGTAGATTTGTTTTTGTGTAGTTTTCCAGGCACTGTTCCAAAATATTCAGTAGGAAACCCTGGTTAAAAAAATGCAAAGAATCCCACTTAGCTTAGAATATCTCCATGCTAATAGAGGCCTACCCTGAGATATGCATTTATTAAACTCATTTATTTTCATACAATGATTACCATGTTTATACATGGGTGCATTTTATGTGCTGGAAGAACACAGGTGGACAGAATGTACTCAAATACAGTCAATGAATATCTCAGTCTCATCTTCCTCTCCCTCCCTCACCTCAAGCTCAGACTCTGAGTGTGTGTGCCATAGAGGAAGGCAGACAAACCGAAGTCTACCCTGAAAATATGGAGTGCAGGTTGAGACAAAACTATTGAAGTTTTCCCTTCTTCATATACCAGTGTGTGTCCACTATATACATTTTTTTCCTGGGTGACCCCCAAGAAGAGGAAAGTAAATTGAATATATTCTCCCTTCATTCCCTGGGGGAGTGGTTATAAAAAGAAGTAGTGCATCATTTAATGGCCAAATATGTCTGATGTATTTTACACTTTATATAATGAATGTATTGCCAGAAAAGCAAAATTTTGAGTTTCACAAGGGAAGCAGAAACATTTTTGTCCCTAAATATGAAAGGGAAACTGACATCCATAATTACCAGGTGATTCTCACGCACACACTAAATGGCAAAGCAGACCATGTCCTAAATAGGGATATGTGGTCACTAAATTAAAAAAGAATGAGTCCCAGTGTTCAGATTACCCAAGACACTGTCAAGATGGGTGCATAGTCAAAATACATGGAACCCCATTAGTCACTGGGGCCATGACCATCAGAAGCAAAACAGGGTTCTTCTGTACCTGGTCCCTGGAACCCAGAGCATAGGAGAGACAGCTGGGTCACAAGCCGCAAGCGGGGCCCAAATGAGTCAGCCAGGTATAGCCCTTCTATTAATAGTTCTGAATCTCTGATGTCACAGACGGACAGGGTCATAATGCTTTTGCGTAGCCTGCTAATTACTAAAATGATGCATTCATAAGTTTGTAGACCTAGAACCTATATTTAGGTTTGCTCATAGTCCAACGACAAGAGGTAATTTCTGAATGCTTTTGATAAGATAAATCAGGGCACATAGCACATACTCCATAAATATTTGTTAAATGTTATAACGTACAAATGTTAATTAAGATTTGGAGAACCTTAACATGAAATTAGTTAATACAGCAGGGATTGCCCAATCCTGTTAGTCTGATCAACTCCTCCTACTGTGGTTCCAGGGGGAGCTATGTATCTGAGGAACAAGCACAAGTGAAAAATGAAAATACAGTAGTACCTTGTACTGGTCATTAATTCATCCCAGAAGTCATGAGCAGTGCTAAAACCGATGAGTCCTGGCAAGATTCAAGTGCTGAAACATTTTTTTTTCTCATCAAAATGTGATGAGTACAGGGCTTGACAAGTTCTGAAGCCTATGAGTACTGAGGTATGACTGTATATATTTAATATTAATTGCACATAGTTCCAGTATCCCCAACAGTGGCCTCTCTGGCAGGCTGAACTGGCACCCTTGTTGTAGACTCAAAGCCTGCCATGCTCCTATCTATACCTATTAGCCATAATCTTTACACCAGTAAACTCTAAAGTCTGAAGAGATGAGTTCTGCAGAGTTCAGAAAGTTCGTTCTGAAATAAGAGAGAGAAAGTAAGTGGCTGGGCCTACACTTATGATACAGGGACTCTGCCAGACAATTGGCTTGGCTCCATTCATGTCCTTGAGCTCAACAGATTTGCAACTCCTCCTTCCTGGGACCTGAAGGTTCTTGAAATAGCATTGACCTTAGTAGAGGGGAAACATAAATGGAAATCAAGGACAGGTAGTCATAATCGGTAACTCACAATTTTGAGAACTTCAGGAATAAAAGTGAATGCAATTCTGAAAATGTAGGTGCATACAGTAATTACCATAACTGAACACAAGTCCCGCAGAACAAGTTTTATGAAATTCATTTAAAATTTAATCAAATTAAAGTTCATGGTGATTAAGGCACTTGGCCAGGGCCAAATGATGAACTACAAGGGGAGCAGATATTTGAGTCCGGGTCAGGCTGCACATGGACCCATTTTTGAAAACTGAAACAAAACACTTTCACCAACATTAATACTGTGAAAGTACTAATGGAATTTGCCAAATAAAACAATTATCTGTTACATTATGCTATTCATTATTGTTATTGATATAAATTGCATTAATTATACTTGTGAAGACATAAATAATTAAGAGTAGAAAATGCCGTAAGGAGTAAACATTTGTAATATAAGAATTCCTTCAAGCTTATAGCAAGAAAAAAGAACTGTGCTTGGCTTTGGTTTCATTTTGAGAATGCCAAGCTTTAACTGTATGCATAGACATCTTCACTTCACTCACAATATGAACACATAAAGTCTGGTTTATTAACTCCCTTCCCAAACCTCCTCATCTTTTAAAATGTCTGAAGAGACGGCAGTTCCAAGTTGATTTAAATCAGTGGCTCAATAACATCATCAAAGAATCAGGAAACATGGATATTTGCTCAGTCTACTGATGAGCTCCTCCTATCATAGCAAAGTGGTGGCATGGTAGTTCCAAGGGTCCCATAAAGAAGAAGAGATTGCCTTTTTCTGTGTTTCCCGTTCTCAAAAAAAAAAAAAAGATATTTTCCAGGAGGCCCATAGAGGACTTCCTTCGCATCCCATTGGCTAGAAATGGAGTCATCCTGGAGCAGATTCTTCCTCTTTAGTTGCTTTCAAAGGAAGAGGGGCCTCCTCTTCTGAAGACCACGGCTGGAGAGGAGAGGGTGGATCACAGAACAGACCAAGATCTAATTAGGAAGGAAGAAGCAGGGAAAGAACTCTTGGTGGAGTGACTACTAGTGGCATGTCCTGCATCTCCTGCCTGAGTTGTCACTGTAGACTCTAACCTGTGCGCCAGGACCTACAGTATTTCTACAACAATGTTTCATAAACCCATTCTAGTTGGGTGAAGTACAATCTTGGTGGTCTTCTACTGTCACGGAACTCAATGTTAACTTCTCACTCTAGCCTTCAAGGCTCTCTACAATTCACTCCAAATTTTCCTACTCCTAGGCCATATTCCTAGGCAAGCCTTTTTCTGCTCTGGGTGTCTTTTCCTGAACTTTCCAGCACCATATATCATGTATCACCTCTACCCAGTCACCAGAGTGATAGTCCTAAAAATGAAGATCTGAACTGCACTGTTTTACTTAAAATAATTTCGTATAGGATGAAGTTTAAATACCATAGCTTGGAATCTATCACTTTTCACAAATTAGTTGCTACATATCTTTCCAGGCACTTTCTCTATTAATCCCCATTTCCATTCTCCCCCCTCCCCCCACATTTCAACAATATAGGAGGTTCTCACCCCTTACAAACACATTTCACTATTTTATGTCTTCATGCCTTGTCATATGTTGTGCTCACTGCCTGGAATATATTTCTCATCTTTTTCCATCCAGTAAAATTCCAGTCATCACTCAAAGCCCAGAGCAAAGTTCATTTCCTTCATAAACGTTTTCTCAATTCCCCAGGTAGAACTAATTTGTTCCTCTCTAATTGCTTCCAAAGAGTTCTATTACATCAATAATACATTAAATAGTAACAATTTGTTTATATTCATGTCTTCCACCAAGATAACAGACCTTCATTTATTAATTATCATTATCATTATTACATTAATCTTTGTGCCCTCACTCAGCTCCTGGTGAAGAGCATATTCTCAATAAAAGTTAGAGGGTGACCAATGCAGAATACTAGCTCTGTCTAAATTCTCCTTACTCTTCAATGCCCATCTCAGGTGCCATCTCTTCTAGGACTTTGCTGTTACTCTTCTACTATGAGACATTTTCCTCACTTAAACCCCAGTAACTTCGATTTTTGCAGTTAAGGTCTTCAGTCACATCCTGTCTTGTCTTTTGTTTGCCCCACCCTTTTCTCCCTGTCCCACCAGCCTGTGAACTCCTTCGTTAGGCCCTGTGTCTTCCAGTAGCTTGGCTCCATGGAGGCACCACTGACCTGGCACCACTCATGACAGTACCAATACATAGTATGGTTTGTTAGTACATGTTGAGATGAAGTCAGGGGAGAACAGTCATTTTTCTTTGATTTCAGCTTTAAGGTCAATCTTATTTGGGGCTTCTTTGTTTTAAAGAGTAGGAAACTAGAAAAAAAGATAGGTAAGCAAATATGTTGGAAAAGCCAAATGTTTCCCAAACATCTGAGGTACAGGGGGAAGTTCTTGTATGTATTTTGCGTAAGCTCTAGAAGTTCTATAAGAATTTTTTATGTTAATAGTTTTATTTAGACAATAAGTTTTTAAAATATACAAACATTCTTGGTGTTTATGTTTTTTTTTTTTGTCTTGAAGCATGGTTTCTTGCTCTCGGCAGCTCTATGTTTGTCATCTTGTTAATGTCAAAAGACAGATTTTCAGGACCTTCCCTCAAGTTTCAAAACAGGAGGGGCTACCAGTGGATGTTTATTTATTTCAGGGAAATTGAAAGACTTTATCTTGTTTAAAAACCACCATTAGATCTAAATGTCTCAAGACCAGTAGTATTTTATTAATATGTGGCAAATTTCTAATTACCAGTAATTATGTCTATCTGATATCAAATAACCAATTGCCTTGGTCGATTCAGTGAAGACAATCAAGATTAAGAAACACTCAAACAAAGCACGTCCCAGGAACCAATGTTTCCTATGTTTTTATTGTTCACATACCAGATGCCCGATGTGTACTATATCCGTGTACCTCCTACATGGCAGTAAACATAATAATTCTTGGAATAAAACAATCAAATTAAATACCAAGATCATTTGCCATAAATAAGAGGCAATTATTTTTAAAGAAACAATAAAACATAACAATGTGATTGTAACTCTAACTGGAATGTAAGAAAGCCTCAGTGTCTGAGGTCTGCTTCCTTTAAGAAGGGAGGTTAATGAATGTTAAAAAGTTGGAAAAAATGGGAGCACTTAAAAGAACTGAAAAGAGTTTTAAAAGGGTATGTCTTTTTGTCTATGCAATTTATTGAATATTAACCCTTATTATTACAGTCCGCTGAAAATCGCCTCCCAACGTGAGGGGCACGGGCTCGCATCTGGGACATACAACAATAACCAAAATAACCAATTGGTGGATTAAAATTACAGTTTTTAAATCAGTGTTCTGATTTACGATTATATTTTGCATCATGAAAATGTGTTTTGCTGAAGACAATACTTCACCATTTTTAAGGATTTATGATATTTGACTAAGTAGGCAATGTTCAGGAGTTAAAATATAAACTTGATTTTATGAGAAGACAAGTTATGCTTAGAACAATGAAAAAAGGAAGGTGGATTTTGAATCTTTCCTTATTTCAATTTATACCTTAATAGCATTTCTCTTGTTATTGGGCACTTACTGGCTTACCTAGCAGAATGCTCATTTCTGAAAGTTCAAACAAAACTAAATAATAGTTTTTTTAATCTCCTTTATTTCTTCCAGAACATAAAAAAAAATTGAAGACCTTTACTTGAATATATCTCTTGAGAGTATTTTATGTATCAACCTTTCTTTTTACCATTCTGAGATTTTTCACATTTAAAGATTCACCTTCAAAGAAACATCTTTGTTTAGAGGATATCCAGAGCTGCAGCAATTCAGCCTGGAACTCTGGGAACAGAGGCACCCCAGAGATTGCATTCAGCACCCAGGTGGGCTGGAGGAAGGCAGCACCAGGTGCCCAGGCCTCTGTTGTCAGCACCTCACAGCTGTGGAGCTGGGGTAGCAGAGCATGGTTTACTTAGTGGAGGTAGACGGTATGGGCTGTTTTCTATCACTGCTAACCTGTGTCACAGAGTGACCCAGGAGAGGAGGATTTCAACTTCCAGGAAGGGGATTCAGTATCACAGAGGTTCTTTCTTCCTTTAACCAAAATGCAGTGCCGTTTTAATGGGCAACTTTGTACCAACTTATTTCCTGGGCTGGATGGAGGTAGTAGATGGCTTTTAAGTGTCTGAACCAATTGGTACTTAGTACCCAGTTAAGGGTTCGGTAGGATGGCTCAACCTTAGGGGGACCAGGAATTGAAAAGAACACATATTCATCGAAGTGGTTTAAGTTCTTAGGAAGCAGGTGCAGTTATAGGCAATGGGAGAAGACCAGCAGTGTCTTAAAGGTTGGAGATAGGCAAGAGGGTAGGGTATAGGCAGCCAGTAAACATCAGCAAGGCCAGCAAAATTGAATATTACAGCAAGTAGGTGGAGCAAAGAAATGAGAAACCTAAACTCTCAAAAGCAGATAGGCAGATGGGCAGGTCAGAGAAGACTGTGGGCAGGGAACAAGGCAAAACTACAAGACTGAGTTTCTGACGCAAGAGTTGGAAGAATGACCCGACTGTGCTAGGAATAACAGAAAAGAGCTTAAAGGTGGAAAGGAGTGAGTGCTGGGTGGACTAACAAAGCACAATCTTGGGCATAGGAAAACAAGACAGAGACACCCAGGAGAGGTACAAGAGGGGAGCTTGGTCATTTCCTTGAAAAAGAGCTCAAAAATCCATTTATTAGAACTGAGGCAGAGCTAGCAGATAGAGGGGCTCAGTGGCAGGAAGTGGAAAAATGAAGCCATTCCGTAAATGATCTGAATTTCTAAGGTTTCTTCTTTTCTGTTTGTATATTTGGCTTCTCTTTTGTGTTGGAAGCCTCCCTGATCATCTGGTGATCCTTGGCCACCAACAAGCAATTAAAAACAAGGCACTAAAAAAACTTTGCATGAAAGCACAGAGTTTATCAACTAATGAAACTCATTATAAAGTAATTGACATAGGAGTTAGAGTCTTCAGGTGAGAGCCTGTTCACCCCCAAATATCAGGATGTAGAAATCTTCTCCCAAGGGACATTCACTTTCTTCAAAGAGGAATCCTCTGTCTTCTGCCTAAAGAAAGTAAATATCTGGTAGATAAGAACAGAGCAGAAAAGGGGGGAGATTCCTACCATTCATGCATACCCTTTCCATCCCCACCTATGTTTCTCCCATGTTCTTGCTGCCTCCATATCCTAAGTCTCTCCCATTTAATAATGCATGAGAATAAACTTCATTTCCTGCCCTTGCTGGGGATGTAGGTTAATCACAGATGAACTTTGGTACAGAAAGATATCTAGTCACTCAATAGTGTGACTCACAACTTATCCCTTTGTTTAAAATCCCCACCCTCTGCATAACCTGGTCTCTGTAGTTCTAGTGAATCTTAGTGATTTGTGATAAGAATAAGCTCAGTTTTCATTAGTAATTTACTTTGAAGGCCCTGTAAGCTGTAGCTCCCTCCTCACTTTTGAGTTAGTTACTAATTCTCCATCCTCTTTCCATCTCACAAAACAGTTGAGCTCTTTCGTCTCCTGATTTTTGTTCTGTTCCTCTGTCTTTGAGGCTTTGTCATTTTTTTAACTAGCATATTAGGTTGCTGAGAAGGATTCAAGTCATCATCTTTAATGGAAACTCACTGTAGGTAATCACTGACAACATGAAAAAATAAGGTGAAGATTTGATACTTAGAATTCCAAGGGTAGTCTTCATATTTACTGTAAAATTAATAGGTAGACAAGAAGATGAAGTATTGTAACAGGCCTTGATGGAAAGAAAAGAGAATGACTCAAAATTACTCCGATGGTTCAAAGAAAATAGGAAAGAGGACACTAGAGTGTAGTTAAGTTACTTCTCCATCGGGTATGAATGGAGGTAAGCTTGCTAGGCAGGGCTGACCCAAATTTTCCTCAGAAGATTAACTTTACCTGAATTATCAATGTGTCTCACCTTTAATTGATTTAAGTGGAGTGACTGCCAAATGCTGCTGGTGCCTGGTGCCAGGCTATATATACATATAATATATATATATTTTATATATATATATTTTATATATATATATTTTTATATATATATTTTATATATATATTTTATATATATATATTTTATATATGTATATATGAATAACCTGCAAAGTCTGTTAAAAATAATAGATGTGCAGATCTCACACCTGTGTCCAGGGGAACTTACTCAATAGCTGGAGCAAACAGAATCTCATGAAGGGAATTCTGAGTTACTGTTATAAATAGTCATTGCACTGACTTGTTCATACTTATCTGTACCTGTCTCTATCTACTTGTCCGTATCTATATCGCTCATCGTAGACAACCAGTACGCTAGGCATACAGAGTGCAGAAATGAATAGACGACCTTAATCTTTAAAGAATTTCAATTTAGTAGATGATATAGACTTGACAAAAATAATTTTAGTTAAAGTTAATGTGTCTTCATGAGGACAATGTGAGTTACCAAAAATACTGTGGAAATTTGAAGGGGGACTAAGAAAGTCTTGTGAGAAGATGGTCACTAAGTCGGGTCTTGAAGAATAGATGAGGTTTCCATGGGTAGGAATGGGGAGCATTTGAACAGATATTTTTCAGACATTTTTCTGAAATAAAGTGCTCAAAATAAAAATTCTGTTACACTAGATTCACATTAATTTTGATATATTCTGTGTTGATGAGCATAAGTAAATATTTTAAGCATCTAAGTTTGTTGATATGGGCACAACAAAATATTTTCAACAGCCTTAATTGATGTTAATAATCCTTACCACATATTAACTAAATATCCATTGTGTATTGAAATCTGTTAGCAGATACTGGACAAATTGCAACAATAGCATAAACCTATCTTACTAAGAAATTATGTCATATTAACTAAAACACACTCAACATTTCCTATTAAATGTGTGGATAATGTTCCATATTCTTTCAACTTGATTTACCTCTCCTTTAAGTAATATGTAGTTTAAATATTCTTATAGATCACTTTTGGGGCAAAGATGAACTTTTTTAAGTTTCTATTTTTGTATTATAAATTCTTAGGTAAGAACGGGAAAATTTTTATATGCTCTTTTCCTTATTCCATTTATAGTTAGAAATGATTTTAAAACTTTTCTTTTCCTCTCAAGCATTCCATTTTATCTCTTGCATTGCTTTTCCAGTTTTAGGTTGATATGACTTTGCTATTTCTTAGTAATCTTCACTTTCTTTATTAGTTTCAAAAACAATATGCCCTTTATTTTAGCCTCAAGCTTTTCTTTCAGTTAAAGTACAAAATTAGGTTGGAATTTGTCCAGATCTTTTTCAAAGGAAAATGCTAATGATAGTAGCGTGATACACTCTGTATGTCATCATTAAAATGATTAAAATGGTTATAAAGCACCTATTTGTGCTCTGTGCTACACAAAGAGATGGAAATTATTGCAATTCTTCAGGGAATCTAATAGGAAGGAGGATGCATAGGTAAAGGACATAAACTGTGAGCAACAAATACATAAAGCAATAAGATAATGTTATTATAAAAAATGAGCTCTAGGCATTAATGAAGAGAACGTATTACAGGATACACTTAATTTCAGAAACTACATACACAGAGGGCGGCATTATTATATGATGTACATGCTTATCTTCTTTCCCTTTGACTCACTCACCTGCAACAGCCCCTTCTCCACATTCTACCTTCTCTTTTCTTCTATTTTCTTGCTCATGTCTCTTATCCTTTCCTCAATCTCTTCTTCACTCAATGAAAACAGTTCCCCAGCCTTTCTTGGTCCTGAAAAGAGCATTTATTTGTCTCTCAAATTGTTCCTTGCCCAGTGACACTAGGAATGAAGAACCCTCATCCTAAATGGCCACTCTGAGGGCTCCTGGTGAGTCCCACCGTCATCTGCCTGCGGGCCCTGACTTCGAAAGAACCATTGATTTCTCAGGGAAAGCATGAAAAATGGGCACCACGGTACAGCGGAGAGAAAACCGGGAGTCAGGGACAATGAGCTGTGGGCCCAGCTCTGTCACTAGCTACTTGTCTAGCCTTAGATCATGTTGGACCTGATGGGTCCTATCTGTACCAGGTAGAGGTTTATTGCAGCTTAAATAAAGTACCTACCCACAATAAGTGTATGTCCTGATCCTTGAAAGCTTTGAATATTATTTTATATGGCAAAAGGACTTTGCAGATGTGATGAGGTAAAGGAACTTGAGATGGGGAGATGATCCTACATAATCTTAGGTGGGCCTGAGACACTCACAACTGTTCTTATAAAAGGGACCCAGGAAGGGTCCTTTGAAGGAGAAGGAAAGGTACTGACGGAAGCCCCGATTGCAGAGATGTGATCTGAACATGGAGGAAGTGGCCCCAAGACCACAAATGCAGGCATCCGCTAGAAGGAAGCAGTCCTCTGGCCACGCTGGCTTTAGCCCAGTTCGACTGATTTTGGACTTCTGAGCTATAGGACTTTAAGAGAGTAAATCTGTGTTGTTTTAAGTCACTCAGTTTGTGGTAATTTTTTACAACAGCAGTAACGAACTAAACAAGATTGTACTAGGTGACTTCTGTGGCTGCTTCTGACTACGTATAATTGCTACTTCATAGCATGTGCAGCACTTGGGCGCTTTAATGGACTTTGCTCAAAGGAACACTCTGACAAGATTGTTGCTTATTCTAAAGAGCAAGCGTAGTAAAAGGAGAGTTTCTGCAGTTTCATCTCTAGTTTTGTGCCAAAAAGAATTAATGGTCAGAGAAGAGCATTACTCTTCCCCATAACCTGACCCTGATGTACCTTTCCAACTGTCTCCCACTACACCCTACTCTCTAGCCCTATCAGTCTTCTCATCACTTCCCAAATGGTCCCCTCTGGGTCCCAATTGCTTCGTCCACGCTCAACATCAAATGCTCCCTCCCCAAATCTGTTCATGGCCCCAAATGTGTCTCCTCAAAATCTCCTCCTGACCACCCAGATCACGTTTAACCTTTGCTTCCTCTATTTTCTCCATATATACTAGATGTCTTACTTCTATGCAGACTCTTAAATCCACCTGCTATTTGGCACCTACACCTCAGTCTTCTCCATTAGACACAGGGAACATTGAGTGCAGTGTCTGTGGCTTATTACCCTGGTGTTTTCTGAATACCATGATGAGTGCCTACATGTAGTAGATGTTCGATGTTTCTTGAATTAAAGTCGCAGAGACTAGAACCAAAGAGCCAATTATTGTTTCTTCTCATAAATACATAGCACAAAATTTTCCCATAGGAAAAGTTGCAAAGGAACATATAGTTTAAGTGGTCCCTATTTTTTCTCTCTGTTTTCCACAGTGTTTTTTGACTCAGTGTAAATTTCCCTAAATTACCCCTCCTTTGACATACCATGAACACATAGGAAAAAAATTAAACAAATCTTACTTGCACAATTTGTTCCAGTAAAAAAGATCAAAAGTTAACTCAGGAGAGAGGGAACAAGTAAACCATTTTGTTAAAACACCATATGTTACAATTTATAAGAACATAATCCCTTCTGACTTACTTTTGCACCATAATTCTTTTTATTCTTTTAAATTTAGGACTAGGGGCATTTTAAGACCTAAAAAACTATTTTAAAGTGTCAGAAGTAATCATTGATAACTTCTCTTTACCTCCTTGTTCCAGACCAAATCCTAATTAAGTAAAGCTCTTCAGCACCTGAACAGTAAAGGCAATTCATTCTACCTGCTTAATATTAAATGGGATCCCAGTATGGATTTGATGGCAAAGAATCAAGAGGTAAATTAGTTCACTCCAGAAATAACTTCTAGTTGTAGAATGCCCATCACTTTGCTCATTTCCTTAATCATAGTTGGTGCTTATGCCAAGCCATTCATTTAGATAACTAGGGGAGCTTACCTCTTAAATCCTTAGTATACCAAAATAGGAGATAAGTAGGTAGTACCAACATGCCTATTACTATTATATTTCAGACAAGTAAATAGACCCAAAGGTCAAATTCACATAGTCTGTCTGTGAAAGAGCATAAAGAGAATGAAGGTCAGGGGTGCCCATCTTGTTTTATCACAGTCTGCCCAATCTAACAGAGGTAACTGGAAGCCCCTGACTTGTCTGAGCAGAGGTATATGAATTAACATATATTGGATTCAATTGGCAGGGATCCTTGAGGAGATCCTACATAACAGCTGTTTACCTTTAACAGTGCCATAAATAATTTTATCTGTATAAACAGAAAACGGATGCTGATTCTTCAAAGAAGAAAAATCTGCTAATTCCTCTAGCCGTAAAAGAACATCTGTGGTATGCTACTATCTACAAGTAAATAAACAAACCTCTCAGACTAAACCCTGGTCGCCCACACACACTAACATCTTCTTTATTATTGATTCTTAGGACATGTGGAGTTCTACAGCGCTATAGTTCTTTAGGTCGGAGCAGGAATAGAAAACTCTTGGGCTAGAAACGTTCTTGGCAGAATTCCATCTGGCTATCAACCGATTTCTAAAATTAAGTGTTCCTTGCTTCTATGCCTAACTATTTGGATGAATCAAATTTGGGAGAAAACAAGCATGTCATCTCAGACTGTCTAATACCATGTGTAATCAGACATGTAGTTTCCAACAGGAAGTACACCTCAAACTTTCATAAAAAGTACAAGCTGAAGTCAGGCCAATGTAAGTGAACATTTTGATTGTGCCACTTGATCTCTGTGCCCTGGGACAAGGAGCTAAAACTCTCTGTGTCTTAGTTTCCTTATTCATCCAACAGGAATAGTGGTGCTTCTTTGTCATGCTAGATAAGATGGAATATGTCATCAACTCGACAGTTTGTAGACATTCCAAAAGTGATGGCTATTATTAGGAGTCATGGGAAAAAGCAGCATTATTTATATAATGGATATATAAGATATCCGGTAGAATACGTTAAACTACTTGAGCTTGGGTTCTGTTGTACTTCCTGTGTATCCCTTGCAGAGTCTGTCAGACTTCAAGTCTAAGTAGGCATTAAAGAAATATTTGTTAATTTGACCCAATTATATATTGTTAAAACAAACAAGTTATGCCAGCTTTCCCACTGCTTCCACTTCCTGTGTTTTATTTGTTAGTTTCACTGATATCTTTTAAAGTAGCTTGAGACTAAATGACAGACAGCTGAAGAATGGGAGACATAGAACAAAGCAAAATAAAACAAAAACCCCACTCTGACAACGGGACAACACAGGAGCCTCATTAAAATACAAAAGAAGAATCTATAGCAGGCAAGGCTGTCTCTGGAAGGTTGGTCATGGTTGTCTGTGACACTGTGTTGAGACAAAATGTCAGAGAATGCGCAGAGAGCACAAGAGTGGTTACATCTTGGGGCTGTAAAGCCATGGGGACAGGTGAACAAAGGAGGGTAATTTCAAGCTCAGCTCTCAGGATGCCATACCTACTTTGCACAAAGCCAGGAGAATGGAGGTCATCAGATTTGCACAGCATCGGCCAAGAAAACAGGTCATCAGCCATAAAGAGCTAAGCTCTTTACCATACTGCCTCCAGCTGGGAGCTTTGGCAAATTTCTTCACCTCTCCTGATCTGTTTCCTCATCTGTAAACTGAGAGGGTTGAACTAGATGAACTCTCAAGTTCCTTCTAGTATGAATAGTTTATGCACATATGCTTCCGCAAAGTATTACTTGGTTCTCTAGATTATAAGACAATGTGTGTTGGATAGTGCTTTTAGGCTGACCAAAAACTTCTGCAGTTATCCTTCCATTTGACTTTCACAACTACTTTGTAAGTCATGTGTTCTCATCCCCCATTTTTACAGATGAGGGAATTAAGTCTTAAGAGATCAAGCAAGTCAGTCAAGGGCACAAGATTTACTAGTGATGGAATTGTGCCAACAACCAGGCCTGACAAGAAGCTTTCTGGGGAGATTAGTATTAAAAGAACAAGTTCATAATGTAGAAGAAAAAAGTGCAAGTCAGTAAGATAAAAGGAGAAAGGGGAGGAAAAATATGGCACAGGTTGAAATAAAAGGCAAAGGGCAGAAGCACTTTTACAAATTGCCAGGGACAAGAAAAAGCTTTTTTAAAAACAAAGAAGAGATGGGCCAACTCCTTAACAGATGGCATAAAATTAACAGACAGGAGGCTAGAGAAATACTTCTTTCCTGTTCTGTTTCTTCCTTAGAAAAGAGTATCTTCAAACTGGAAAGTGTAGAACAAATACAGTAAGACTTTGAGATGAAAATAGGAGGAAGTAATCATTGCATTTTGAAAATATGCCCTATTTATCCAGGGTCAAGTTTCCAGACTAAGAAGAACTATCTCAGGCTTCTGAAAGGGTCCATATTTTGACTAAAGGGTCATTTAAAATTTTTATTCATTTATAGAAATAAATGAGATGCTGGAAACCTAGAGGTGGACAAATATTCCAACTTTTTTAAAGGGCAGTTTCCAGAAGTTACAGATGAATGAGTTTGACATCAATTTTTAATAAAGATCTACAAAGGTAAGTTGGTCAAAAAGATACACAGAATTTAGAAAGGAGAATGTCAACCAAATGGAGCTCCCATGAGTGACCAAGAACAAGTCATGGTCAACTAGTCTCAAGTCCTTATTCAATGAAATTATTACACTATCAGTTTAGAATGTTATAAATGTGATATGTATTCATTTTTAAAGGGTATTCTGTTTTTTAGAAACTCAATGCAAATGAGAATTCTTAACTACAGTACTCGTGCTCCTAAAAATCTTTGCTGCTGGTATTCATTCCACGTTAACACAGTTGTGGGGGGAAAGGGCACGCCCACTGATGCTGAGCACGGGAGGCCCAGAAAGGCAGGGAGGGAGAGAGCTGGTGTCACAGTTCTGTAACTCGCACAGCAGAAGAAGAGTGTGAGCAAGCCCGTAGGGTCCCAGGAGGAAAGTATGAGGTGACAAACATTTGGAATTCATGAGTGTCTATTTACAAAAGCAAATAATATATTTTATCTCCCTATATAGTGGCAACTGTGTTTTTCTCCCCCCGTTGAGAAATTTGACCAAAAGATCCCCAGGGAAAATATGCATTCAGGGAAACCCACATTTACACAGATGAGGTGTCGTCCTCATGTGGGATGAGAACTGAGAACAGTTTGCTTCCAAGACTCCTTTCTGCATGGCTGTGCCAGAGGCCATGGGGCTATTGACGTGGGCCCTGAAGACTGAATGACAGCAAACTTCCGATTCTGAGTAAACACCCACAGAAATCCCCACATGTATATACACATACCACTCATATTCTGCATGTAACTGTCCACAGGTTTGGTTAATTTTTAGGTATCTTATAATAATCTAATCTCATGATCCCAAAAACCTAAACTTCAGGATATAATGAACAATGTTGCTCAATATACAGAGCCATAATAAATAAATATGCAGGAAAAAACAGAAGCTATAGGAAAAGCTAGAATAATGTTCGTTTTGGTAAAAAGACCATTTTATTCCAATTCAGCAAAGATTTCTCCAGCACCTGCCTTGAAGGTGCTTCCACCCTCTGCAAAATACCCAAGGAAGGGAAGGGCAGAGGTCGCACTCGGGAGGAAATGAAAGTATACAAAGTAGGTACAGCCATGGTTCCCACCATGGCCACTAGCAGGGGCCCCCAGGACCTTGACGCTCGGCATTTTATTTAGCTCTCATAGCAGCCATGGGAACTAGGTACTAGTATGTCCGTTTTAAAGATGAGAACACTGAGACTCAGAGAGGAAAGCGGTGGATCTGGCCGCACAGCCCAAACTGCCTGCCTTCAGAACCTGCTTTCCCTTGTATGTGATGTGAGACCCCGTAACTACAATACTGACTAGAGCACTAAAATGAAAGTGTGATTAAGGTAAGAACTAACACCTAAAAAGAATAGAAAGAGCAGGAAATTGTGGCTGGTTGGCTGGTTAGGACCAGAAAAACCCTTGTGAAGAATGAGGCACTTGGACATCAGAGTGTCAGGAGAAGCAGAATGTCAGCAAGAAGAGATGGGGTGAGTAGGATAAACCTCGTGGCCTGAAATGCACCTTAGGCCGTCAGTTACATTCTTCCCTCTAACTTCAGGTCGATAAAAATTAGTACCATTCTTCAGCTGACGACACATTATCCTAAGAGAGTTTGCAAAGCTTTTTCATCTTCACTGATAACCATATAAAGAGAAAAGCACTAGAATTGCAAGGAAGGTATTAAATTCATGTCACGTGCTTTATAATTTAAGAACAGTTTGGAAACTGACACTAAGAACCAGAAAAAGGAGGAATCTCAATAACTGGAGAATTTAATTGAACTTTCTCTCTGTAGGGTCAGGCTGTCTGTGAGCAGGAGATCAGAATAAAGACCCTTCCAGGGCTGTCTTTGAATACACTCATAACAAACCCTTGCAAGTAAAGACCAGAAAGTACTAGCTTACAAATTTTCTTCCTATTTTACTGAATGCTGTGCAATCAGGACATAAAATATGATTCATGCTTTTTTAGTTATGAATACTAATTACATAAAGACACTATTCCAAACAAACAAAAAACAACAAATAAAATATGATTCACTCCTTTATAATTGTGAATACTAATGATATAAAGACATTATTCCAAACAAATAAACAAACAAAAAAAAAACTGAGCCATGAACAATTTATATCCATTAGCCTTGTTTTACAAGATTTCTTATGAACAAATACACAAGCAGATTCTGAACCCTTTCCTTGGTCATTAGAGCTACACAAAATTTAATTTAAAGGCTCCCACATCCATTCCCTCTGTTTTTTAATAATCAACACCAAACCAATGTTATGTACGGTGAAACAGGCAAGATTGCAAAGAAGCTGATCTAGACTGAAGGGGCAACGTTCACAGCAATGACTAGAAGAGAGAAGGGGAGTATGAGCTTTGACAGGCAGGAAGAGAGAAGACTTAGACCGGCTAACCAAGGGAACTTGTACTTGCCCAGTTATACCAAGACTCACACAAGGATACAAATTTTGGAAGAAATGCTAGGTAACAAGAAGCCAGGTTAAGGTGAAGTGAAGTTCACGTGGACTCCTCAAGCCTCCAGTTGTTAAGATAAGTTTATAGTTGTTATTGCTATGACCTGAATATTTGTTCCCCCTGCCATTCTAATGGTGGGTTTCTAATGCCCAATGCAATCATACTAGGAAGTGGGACCTTTAGGAGACAGTTAGGTCATAAAGATGGAGTCCTTACGGATGGAGCTGTGCCCTTATGAAAGAGGCCCCCCAGAGCTCCATAGCCCCGTCCACAATAGGAGGACAGAGGCAGAAGTCATTTATCTGCAACCCAGAAGGGGGCTCAGCACTTGGATCTCAAACTTCCAGCCTCCAGAATTATGACATAAATTTCTGGTGTTTATAAGCTACCCAGTCTGTGGCATTTAATTATAGCAGTCCAAATGGACTCAGACAGTTATAAAACATCTTAATTAAGATCCATATCTCAAAGCTCAAAAGTTAAAGTAAAATAAATCTTCATATCCACTTGAAAAGATACAATAATTCATCAGTGACTAGGTTAATATTGGGGTGCAGAGCCAAGAAATAAATTGTGCCTGGAGTCCACCCTGCTACCTCCCACTCTGTCAGATTGACAAGAAGTGAACCAGTCATGAGTCACTGGTTGATCTCTCCTAAGATGCAAGATAACCTGCCAAGTTACCTCGACTGGGAATATCTTGCTTTCAGTGGACCAGGATTTCCTAAAGCACATCAATAGTCCCTAATATCTGCAAACTTCTCCCTCTGTCTCTGGGACCACGGGGAGCTAGTCAGGTGTCTCACTCCATTGCCCTCAGACCCATGTTCTCAACTGGGCCTGAGAGAACAGCTGAGAGGCAACAGAACTACTCCTTCTCCACACATTGCAGCTAGCCATGGAGGAGAGAACATCACCCCTCTCCCCGTAAGCAGAAAGCACTGGAAACGGAGGGCTATACCTTCTCTGCACCCCCTCACCTGCTCACCCCCGCACAAGTCGAGGTTAATCTGATTGGCAGGACATGACATTTATTGGGACATATTTCCTCATGAAAAGCATATTAAACATTCACGTGTCCCCTTGCTCTTTTACTTTCTGTGATCAGCAGGCCCTCAGGTGCAATAAGGACAGCTGGGGACCTGCTGCAGGAGTAGATGATAACCATCCTCTACTCCTTTCCTAGCTCTACTCTTGCGCGAGGGTGGGTGAGGTTTGTGTCCGCCCTTTGGTTTTTAACTCACGGAGGGTGGGGTGGGAAGCCAACCCAGTTTACCAGAAGCCTTGAATTTTAGGGATTATAGCATACTTTTCCGGATTAATAAAGAAAAACCTGAATTTTTGCTTGACTAGAGGTAGGAATACTAGGTGATTACAAATTTCTGCGTGGAGGTGGTGAGAGACTAAATTCAGAGTGGCCATGGCAATAAAGCGGAGTGACCAAATTTGAGATTTGTTTTAAGGGAAAATTTCTAGGGTCTAGCAATGAAAAAAACTTGGGCTGGGAAGTGAGAGAAGGGGAAACATGAAGCTGTTTCTAAGATTTTTAACTGAGGAGAACAGGTCAGTAGATGCTATTACCAAGCTAGGCATATATCCAGGCATTTCTTCATTTCTTTTTCTTATTTTTATACTTATATTCCACACCCCTTCAAGCTCTGAAAGGTTTCAGAGATACTGGGCCTAGTATAACTTTGATGGAAAGAAGAGAATAAATCATTTGCTTTTTTAGATACTTTCTATTCCTAGTCCACAAATAAACTGCTTTTAGTAGCTGAAAAGGAGATTTAATAAATCCTGTTCTGGGAATGAAAGTAGCAATTCACTACCAACTAATGATCCCATTGTTTAACTCCATCACTCATTATCTCACTAGTCTTCACAACATCCCTTGCAGGCCCTTACTTCCTGAGTGGAAGATAATACAGATTGGCTTACCCAACTACATTTTAATCCATTCAGCTTTTGACAATGTCCTAGAGGCTGACAAGCTAAAGACTTTATATCATTTCCCAAATTTTCTTATAGCTCTAGTTTCTTCCCAAGTAAGTTTCCGCTAAACAGACCTACCTATGCAAGACTGGAAGACAGAGGTAACCCTCACAACATCGAGGCCTTTCCACCACATCTGCTATTTTCAGTAGCATCATCAGAGTGGTGGTACTTGGTTTTGTTGTGTTTTCTGCAGCAGTTGCTGCAGAGGTCGTGTTTATAGGCTGAATTGTGTTGTCCCAAAATGTTGAAATCCTAACTCCCAGGACCTGTGTCTATGATCTTATTTGGAAATAGGGTCTTTGCAGATAATCAAGTTAAGATGAAGTCATTAGAGTGAATCCAGTTTGATATGCTGTGTCCTCATAAGATGGGGAAATTTGGGCACAGAGACATGTTCACACAGGGAACACATCATATGAACATGAAAGTAGAGATCTGCGTGAAGCATCTACAAGCCAAGGGAAACCAAAGATTTCTGGCAAATCACTAGAAGCTAGGAGGCAGAATGGAGCAGATTCTGCCTCACAGTCTTCACAAGGTACCAACTCTCCTGACACCTTGTCCTCAGACTTCTAGTCTCCAGAGCTGTAAAACAATACATTTCTGTTGTTTAACTCATCTTTTTTTTTTTTTTCTGGCAAAATAACGCAGGTCCCACTGTCTGGTCCCTAGCTTTGTAGTTGCAGAGAGGTAGGGAATGGGGATAGGGTAACATCTGCTTTGATCATGCACATGATAGCATAGTGAAGTGTTCCTGGAGCCAGTAGTTATCGGTTCAGTTTTTTTAATTTCCTAGATTCCTTATTGTCTTAAAGGCAGCAGCTACCTTGGTAACCAATTCAGTGGTGGTTCTTGAAAACTCAACCTTGAATCTGCTCCTACCCTTCCCATTCCCTAAGTTAAGACCTTTCTCTTAAACTAGGTCCAGTGGATTCTATAAATTGAAATGTGTGTCCTGACCAAAGGACAAAACAATGCTCCAAAAGGCACCGATAATTCTCACTCATAGAAAACAGGAGTTCTAATTTTTTCTTTGCACAGTACAATATGTAGAGCCATAACAAGTAGGAATAAACCAAAGCAGAGTGAAAGTAGGTAGATGGTTTAATCAAAAATAGGTCACAAATATAAAAAAAAAATGTTTATTCCCTTTAGAGATTTCTGTATTTCTGACTTTGCTGCAATAGTAAGCCAGTTATTTTTTTCCCTAACTAGGTAAAAGGGGGGAAATAGACAGACCAAAGTATGCATCCATGGATAAGAATGAATTTTTAAATATGGGCATAAACATTAATAAATGAGTGAAGAAGGTACAAGGGCATCCAGGACTAGACAGCGAGGACATGTTCATGGTAAACACTTTTGTAGGCGATGGGGCTGGAAAAAACCATCCTTTCTCTTGGGTCACTTCATTGTGAAGTGCTCCCTGCATGCCACTGTGTGTGGGTTGCTGAGCTAAGGTTTGTTACATTGGGTGAGTTGTAGGGAAAACAACCAACTGCAGGAAGTGAACTAATTCTTGATGAAACCCTGAAGTAGAAATGCTATGTTGCTACTCCGTTTCTTCCCTTTCTGTTGTCTTTCCTTTCAATATGAAGAATGTATCCTCCACTTGAAGTGTCCTGGGTTTCATATGATATGTTTGGAGAGGTCACCACTGGGCCTCCGGCAAGAGAACAGTCTGACCAAAGCATTAGGACAATTATGTTAAGGATCTACAGGCACATGCTATAAAATATATGTTCACTCAGATGTATGATTCAACCACTCCAATGTTCCCTGCAGTTTAGATTTGTCCATTTGATTTGCCCTTCCCTCATAACCATCATAAAATTGCCCGGGTGCATGACTCACTTTCCTTCGCTTACTCACATTTCTGTGATGGCAATTAACTTTGTCTAGTAGTTCTCTTCACTAGACTGACTCAAGGATTGTTAAAAGCAACAGTCTTAGAGAATAGGTGGTAGAATGTGGAGACATAAAATGCAGTTTGGCCCATATGTTCTAGTATTAAGATCTATTCTTATCTATTTGAGCTCTCAGCCAGGAGGCTTCCCAATCAAAAACTAGGGCTCTGGGGCTCAAGCCTTTGATTTTGGTCGGTTAGTCTCAAGGGGACAGCAGTTTAAAAACCAGTAGCTGGGATAGAAGGGCAAGAAAAAAATGGAAGTGTTTTCCTGCTATTATTATAATTTTATAATAAAATAGTGTGTATAATCACCTGTTTGGCTTAAAATTGCGTGTCTTGTTCCTCAAAAAGTTACAAAAAATTACCACATGACCCAGTAATTTTACATTTAGGTGGATGCAGTAGCCCCACCCCTTATCCACAGGGGGGTACATTCTAAGACCCCCAGTGAATGCCTGAAGCCACAGGTAGTACCAAATAGTACATATGATATCTATTTTTCTCATATATACACCTCTTCGCCTGAAGCGCTTTACGGCTTCTCTTTGGTGTATCCAAATTGCCAGCATCACTACCCTTGAACCCTGGGACTATTAGGAAGTAAAATAGGGTTCCTTGAACACAAGCACCACAATACTATATATCACAGCCGACCTGCCAACTGAGATGGCTGCTAAGTGACTAACAGGTGCAGAGTGTACACACCATGGATACACTGGACAAAGGGACAATTCATATTCTAGGTGAGACAGAATGAGACAGTTTGAGATTTCACACACTACTCAAAAGGGCATGGGATTTATAAGCTATGAATTGTTGATTTCTGGAATTTCCTATTTCATGATCCAGACCATGATTGACAGTGGGCAACTGAAATCATGGAGAGTAAAACCATGGCTAAGTGGTAACTGTTATACCCGAGAGAGTTGAAAATAGGCATTGAAGCTGTAGAACAAACTCAAAAAGAGTTTGGAGGGTTGGGCTAGAAATAAGTGATAAGATTTATTCAAGGGTCTTCACGTTTGAAAACTGAAAACACAGCTGTGCAAAAACATAGAAGTATTCCAAAGAAGAAAGGAAAATTAAAATTTTTTATAGTAAAAGTGTATTCTTGACAAGAAATCAGTCCTGCACTCTTAGCCCTAGGACTGGTTCAAGATGATTGGCAGTCAGATTCAGGTGGCCAGGATGATGCATGCCAGGTGGTCTTGAGGAGGGGTGCTGGGAGATCTGATCACATACAGTGGTTGGATAATGGATGTCAGGTGGTCTGGATACATGAGTCCTTCATGTGGGTAATCAGAAGGTTGTCTGGAGGCCTGCTGTATGTCCAGATGTGTATCCACACATTGACACAGGACTGAAAAGTTCAAAAAGTTTGAGTTCTCAGTCTAGTTAGAAGAAGAATAGCCTTTCCTCAGGCCCAAATCTTCATAATGTTAATAATTTTAACAAGGTGGTTAAAGTGACTCCATTTTATCTATTCCCTATCTTTATTTTTTCATGAAAACAAATACATTTACATGCATGTTTATAGCAACACTATTCACAGCAGCCAAAAATGAAAAAAGCTCATGTCCATCAATAGACAAATGGATAAACACATTTCCCCATAGATGTAGAGAGGAATGTTATTCAGTCATTAAGAATGAACTTAGTACTGATAGATGCTACAACATGATGAACCTTGGAAACTTCATGCTAAGTAAAAGAAGCCATGCACAGAGGTCACATTTTGCATGATTCCACTTATGAAATGTTCAAAATTGCTGAATCATAGGAGCAGAAAGTATATTAATGATAGGTAGAGGAAGAAGAAATGGGGCAATGAGTACTTAATGGGTATGGGGTTATTTCACTTTTAAATAATGAAAATATTTTGGAACTAAATGAAGGTGATGGTTGTACATTGTGAATGTCCTAAATGCCACTGAATTGTTCACTTTAAAATGGTTAATTTTATATTATGTGACTCTCACCTCAATTTAAAAATTTGCACGTGTCCCCATTGAGATGTTACTAATACATGAAATACAATTATAAATTTGTCATTCTTTTTGCAAATAATTATAGTACACATCCTACCATACAAGGGTGATGTTCAAAACATTTAGGAACCAAAAAGGAACAGATGCCACCAATCGGAAATGACACTTCCCATGAAAATTAGTGCAAATCAGTGGAAAATACGCCCTGCCAGTCTTCGTACAGAAAACCACTGAAGAGTCATTTTGTCTGCAGGCCACACAGTGCAGATAACCAGGCATAGTTTCACTGAGTCCTAACCGACAATCCGGATGCGTTTACGAAGGAATATTTCTTCAATTTTGCAGAAGTCACTGAAGTTCAGTGAGACTAGGTGATTTGACTCAAGGTCACATAAATATTAAATGTCAGAACAGACTCACATTTAGGCATCCTTAGTTCAAACAAAGTTCTCTTTATTGCACAAAACTCATTTTCCTCAAGACAACTTGCATCAAAACAACTCAACTGCTACAGATTTTTGGAAAACATATTGGCCCATCTAAGTGCTCTCCCAGATTTTTAAGCTATTAAAAGAAGAGGGTACAAAATGCCAAATGAGGAAGCAGACCAGACTTCTTGGAATAAGCTCAACAGTGCTGATAAAAGCTAGTATTTGACAATTTAGTAATTTTCAGAAATACATACCCTGGAAATACGTGCAGTAAGACATGACACCCCTTCCCACCACCAAACCCGATGACAGTGCGTTATCCAGGGCCCGCCGTCATGAGCATCCTCTCTGTCCAGGCACACAGGCTCTACCTTTGCAAATTGTTTAATACATACATTAATTGTTTAGTGCTCTGTTGTTGCCCTCTTGAAGTTCTTAATCATTATTTGAAAAGGGGGCCCTGCTTTCTCATTTTTTACCGAGCACTGAAAATTATGTAGCCAGACTCACCAGTATCCAACTCACCAGTATAATTTTAATGCTTACCTGACCTACTTAGAAATGAAGATCAAAGGCGGGGGGAGGGGTCAATATTATAAATACTCTTTTCAGTTGATAAAGCACTTTCACATAAAGCTATTAGTCTTCAGTTAGCTAATTTATCATTATTTAGATTCACAGACAGGTAGGTCCTAAAGGAACACACTGCACCTTTCGTAGGTGAGGAAACTGACCAGAAAGGGTGGGAGACTTGCAGAAATGGAGGCGACCTGCCAGGGAACGCAAAGCCCACTGAGAACCCAGGTCTCCTGACATCCAGGGGGGTCTGCCTGTGGCTTTCACTGCTACCATTTCCTCCCTCAGCACTAAGGTCCCAGAAAGACCTTGTTTGTACCCAAAACTTTATGAAGAGCCACCCCACTCACTCTCATGCCCACTGACTCTCTGTCATATCACCCTATTCATGCTCTTCATAGTACTGTCACAGTGAGTAATTATTTATTTTTTGTTTGTTCACTACCTGTTGACTTCACCAGACTATAAACCCTACAAGGACAGGAAGTTCTCTGTTTTCATCATCGTGTATTTCTGGCACAGTGCCCGGCACAAAGAAAGCAATCAGTAAGTCATTTTTTGATTAAGTGAAGAAATGAATGAATAAGTGAATGAGTATTCTTTTCCAGTAGACTGTAGACTGGAGAAAGCTGCTTTCTGAGCTGACTCTAAAGCTCTGCACTGTTCTTCGGTCACATGGTTAGCCAGTGGCTTTTGTCGGAATGTATTGGTTTACAAATGTTTAACTATCAGCTTACTTATCTACTTTCTCTGAAAATGAGATTCTGAACGATAATAAAAATGGCTCTGGAATTTGTACTAAGCCAGCTATGCACATGGTACAGAATGTTCTCAGAAGCAACTGGGCTCATGCATAATAAGGCAGCCACTTCCTGGACTTTCCAGCCCCATCTGCCTGGTGTCCTCCCTTGCCCACAAACCTTTTGCCTCCTAACCTGAATCTGGATCCTCGCCCCTCCAGTGAGAGATAACAGATGAAATCCAAGGAAATCACCTTTATCCTGAATCTTGGCTGCCTCGTGTGCTCCACCGTTCCCACCCAGCTCCACACATAGGGCACTGCTATTTTATGGAAAGAATGTCATTAACACCACATATCCCACAACTGCTACCAGCAGAGCCCCTGACCCAAGCAGCATTATTCCATTCAAGCTGCTAATGCTAGATTGCTCCAGATGGCAAAGCTGAATCAACAGCCCCAGCAGGAAGGTTGGGCTTATTTCACAGCAGGTAGGAATGTGCAGTTGTAGCACAAACTGAAAATTTCTTTGGCCTTCCCTGAATTATGTGTTCATCGTACTTAATAAAATCAGGATCTATCAGGCTATTTGCTCCATATACAAAATATGTTTGACTAATAAATTTACACCTAGCGTTACCCATATGAACCCGTGGTACTTACACACACACACACACACAAATTGTCTCAATATACGCTCATTGTAAAAAATTCAAATAATATAAAAGTATATAGAATAAAAACATATAAGGTCCTTTATCTACCTCAGTCTACTCCTCTCTCCCAGAGGTACCTTGTTAACATTTTAAAGTAAAATATTTCTCTCTTAACATTTCAGAGTATATTGTTCTGACACTCTTTATGCATTTAAAAGCATTTATTTAAAAAACTATAAAAAAACATTTATAAAAACCTATATTTATTTTAAAATGCATATGTTTTCACATATTAGCATTTCTGAAACTGTGTTGTTTTACTTTTGATAGCTTCTTAGATTCAATAAAGCACTAAACTTCTAAGTTTTTAATGAAGTGGTTTATACTTAATGCATTGTTTTGAAACTCACTTTTCAGGAAACTGTAAATAAGTTCACAAAATATATACCATTCTCACTGTATTTGTATCCACAGTCCTGGTTGGTATTTTTAAGCTGTGAAATATATGGGTACAGCTCTCACATCTCCCAAGCGCTTCTAAATTCTTTTCTGATCCCTCACACAATGCCACTAGCATAAAAGGTCCAAGTCCTTTGTAAAAGTTTTTTGTGGATGAGATGAGGAATTTGAAGCATACTCTTGGAAGCATCCTCATAACCTGTAGCTAATTTGCAACCAAACACAGATAGCTTTCCTGGTGCTAATGGTAACAGATGTGTCTTTTGACTTACATACTGCGTCACTGACATTTTCTGTAAGGCTGGGTAAGTAGGAACGTTCCATCATGTCATGCGTACACATCCCACGTGAGAGTTGTGGGTTGTGCAGTATCTCCCTGTCTTCTTCTAATCGGAAATGAGGAGGGGAGGCATTTGCTAACTCCGTTCCTGTTTTTGGCCACCACAGGCATCCTAGCCTTTAAGTTACACACTCTCCCCATTCCCTTCCCCCAGTTACTGAGTAGTTGGCCCAGGGACTGGGCAGGATTGGAGTGAACCCAAGAAGCTTATAGCCTGTGGAACAGGAGTATAGAGAAAGGAAGGACTCTGCCTGGACTCAGATTGTCTTCTTTTCAGAAAAAGTCCCCACGAAGCAGGGAAGCTCTGGACCTCACAAGGGAGAGGTCCCAAAGCATCAGGTAAGGTCAGGGCTCATTGGTGCTTTTTCAGAACTAAGTCGCACCACAGATGCCCCATAGACTCCGGGTCCTGCCCCACATCCAGAGCAGACCTCTTGGGACTGGTGAAGTCTAGGCTTGTTCTACCTCTGACATTGGAGGTAGTCATGTGACTCCTAAGGGTTCCCCAGAATATGGAGTTTAGCAGCTGAAAATGATCCCTGGGTGTAATCAGCATCTCACCCTTGGAAGGTAGTAGGGTATTTACAGTAGCTACATTATAACTTTTCTAAGGGCTTAAAGGGACAGATGGGGACTTGACTTTGAACCTGTGAGATGAGTCAGCACTGCCACCACTTACCTTCACAGACAGGAGTCACTGCAGTGGCTTTTGACTCAATGGCTTGATCTACATCTGTCACATAGCCAATCAGAACCCATGAATCTGCCACAAATAGCTGCCTCTACCTCCAAAGAAACCTCAACGTAGTCGCCTCTCACCATCTCGTCCGCTACCCCAAGTCCAAGCTGCCATCTCCTCTCTCCTAGGCTATCACAATAACTTCACCAGCGTTTCCTTGTTTCCGTCATTATTCACCACATCAATCTCCATACAGAACCCAGAGTCACCTTTGAAAACATCGATGTCCGATATCACCTCCACTCTGCCGCATTTAAAAACCTCTGTGGTTTTCTTCTGCCCTTAGAATAAAATCTAAACTCCTTGGCCTGGATGACAAGTCTCTATGCATCTGCCTTTCAGCATCTCCTTTCTACCACTCTGTCTCTCACACGTTGTGTTCCAGGCATGCTAAGCTTTAGTACACCTGGCTCTTTCCAAAGCAGAATGCTGCTTGTTGCCTCTGCCTGGAAAACACTCACTTTTATTCTAAGCATGCCTGTTCCCTCTCATCTCAAAGTCTCCACTGCAGTGTCACCTGCTCAGCATAACTGTCCCTGTGCACCTGTCTGAAGACTCCTCCCACGTTACTGCCATATCCTTCTGTTTATTTCCTCCTTTAAGAGCACTTACACTCTGTAATTATCCTATGGGTTTGCTCATCTTCCTAAATGGAAATTTAAACTTCTGAGTATGAGGAACGTTGTCAGTTTCTCCTTTGTGTCCCCTTTTTCTAATCTTGAACATTTCCTGAACAATTTAGCCAATAGGCTTTTTTGAATGAATGAGTGTATATTATCTATACATTTTAAATGAATGGGGAACTTCTGCCTCTCCTTAAAACCCACCAGCTCACGGATGCCTATATCAGGACATGAGAAGAGGCTGAGTGAAAACGGAGCAAGTTGGCTGTTCACGATCCAGGCACTCATCAGCATAGCATGGCAACTCTCTGGGCCCCACTCCGACCTGCCGGATCACGGTCTGCAGGGGCAGAGTCTGAACGTCCTTGGTTAGGAAGTTCTGTGAGTGTCGCTGATGCCTCTTTGCCTCAACGTGATCAGAAAGAGCCCTTTCTGTGTCTCTGGAGTCACTGTTGCCCACAGTGTGACTGCTCTGAGGTAAAATGTGTGGTTAGAGTCAGTGCTTCAATTGCCTTGCCCCATGAGAAACAGCGAGCATGGCGGTCCTGCGGTGCTGAGGGCAGAGCACACAGGAATGACATGGTGTCCTGCTGCAACCCAGCCTTCCCAAGAAGTGCCTGAACCACCTCACATCAAAGGGCTTGAGCTTTTGTGGGGTGTATGTGAACTCTGTATGTGTGGCGGGTGGGGGTGGGGGGGTGGTGTTTAAAATAGCTCTTTTTATAAAAGCAAAATATAGTAAAAATATTTTTTGAAAATACAGGAAAAATGTTAAGAACTTAAAAATCATCCATGAATCTCTGCTCAGAAATCATCACGCTAACGTTTGGATATCAAAAATCAATCAGTTGATCACCAGAGCCACTAGTATTTCTTGAGTGCTTACAGTTTGTCAGGCATTTTCTTATGTGTGCCACATGCATTTACTTATTTAATCCGCACAACAACCCAGGGAGGTATTTTCCTTAAACATTTTACAGATGAGAAAAATGAGGCACAAGGAAGTTAGGAAACTTGCCCCGAATCATACAATTTCAGGACTTTAATTAGCAATCTTCCTCCAAAGCTCACGTTCTAACCTACTATGCAATAAAGTTTTGCATGGTTGTATGTTTATATTTTTACAAATACAGACATATTCACATATGTAATGGGGGGGAATGCTGTAACTATTAATGACCTTTCTTTGCCCACCTCTTGAGGAAGCAATCTCATTTTTGGCTATCTGCCAGATCTCTGAAAAATAAAATATTTTAGATTCACTTTTATTGGGTTATGGTAGGAATTATTTTTCTATTGTAGGAAGTTTAATTTGATTATTCGTTAAACTACGAATGGGTATGTGACTTTACCAAATGTTTTTCCTATGGTTATAGAAATGGCCATACTCCTCGCCCATCTCCCACACCCTCTTCACCCGCCAGCCAACTTGGTTTTATGTTTATTAGATTGGCTGTAATTTTTTTCCAATCAATAACTAAATTTTTCTTTCTGGCATTTTGTTCTGGAATTTTGCCTCTGTGTTTAATAATTTTTAAAATAAGTTTCTTTTCTCATATTGTCCTTGTCTGGTTTTGGTATCAAGGTTGTAACAATGTATAAAGTGAGTTGGGTAGTGTGCCACCTTCTCCTGTTCTCTAAGGGAGTTGAAGTGTGGAATCGCCAGTACCTTGAACTCCTCTATAAAAATAGTCTAGGCCCAGGATTTTGCTCATGTGAATATTTTTCATTTTTTAAATTAATTTTTAATGGTTATAGCACAAATCAAGTTTTGTCTTATTTTGTGAGTCAGTGCTGAACATTTTTATTTTCCTAGGAACATATCTATTTCTCATAAGTTTTTAGTTAATCGTCATAGACTTGTTTTCTCTCAATTATCTAATCTCTTAATACTATATTGTAGTAACGTTCTCTTTTTAAATTGCTAATATTGCTTATTTATGACTTCTCTACTTTTTCTTGATAAATTCTGACAGAAACTGCCATTTTTATTAATTTTTTTAAAATAAATTTTTAAATATTTTTATTTGTATCTTTGATTTCTATCTCATCCATTTCTACATCTTCAACTTTCTTTGGGTTATTCAGTGAGTTAGTTTTTCCACTTGACTTCTTAAATTGAATCCTTAGCTCATTTTTTGCCTTTTTTTTCCTCTTTAATATAAGCATTTAAGGTTATAAATTTATTTCTCAGCACAGTTTTATCTACATCCAGCAAGGCTTGACATACAACATTTTGGTTATTCTTTATTTCTAAGAATTTTCTAATTTATATTAATTATTTTTTTTACATGATTACTAAGTTTAATTTAACTGTTGTATCCAATTCTGCTTTGTGAAAATAACAAAGTGTTCTTACCAAAATTACATTGTCATGTGAGTACAGGTTTGTTGTTTTTGAAACAGCTCTAGGAAAAAGTTGGCACCAAATGCACATAAAGTTTTAAGGCTTAATAAAAATATAGACTGGTAATTTCTCAATGCAGCTTAGAGGTTGAGAACAGGATGCTAATAGTTAAACGCTCTTCCAAATACAGATGGCCCTAATGTACAGGGCATTTTCCACATGCAGACGACCATCTTCACCGGGCTCATGAGAGCAGAAACTCCTCTTCTGCCTCTCCCAGTGACCAGGTGACCCGGACTCTCTTAACCTGCTCCTCGGGCCCCAGGGAGGGAAAGTGGGGAAAGATGAGGAGAAGAGTGAGGAGGGCGCTATCGCTGCTGCCCAGAGACTCTTGCTATAGCTCATGTTTTTCTCATCCCCCCAAGCCTCTAATTCTTTTTGATTGATTTTTTTAAAAATGTTCTAAATGTATAGGACATTTTCAATGATTTATGAGATCTGTCCAGAAGAAGTCCAACCATTGTTTATCTAATGACAACAGTTTGCACGACATCGATGTAACCTGGCAGCCAAGGAGAGTGGACTACAATGCGCATGAGTGAGCAATGATGGTTTCACTGAACTAGTCAGTGGGGGTGGTAGACGCCACTGAGTGAGCATGTGGACTGTGTGGCCACTGTATTCAAAGTGACTGAGCAAGAAAAGCAACGAATCTGCATCAAATTTTGAGTTAAGCTTGAACATTCTTCTGTGGAAACTATTTGGATGATTCAGGCTTTCGGGGATGATGCGATGAGTGCAGAGCAAATAAAACTGTGGCACAAATACCTCAAAGATGGTCAAGAATCTGTTGAAAGTGATCCACATTCTGGAAGGCCTGCAACAAGCAGAACACCTGAGAATGTTGAACAAATATGGCCTGAAATCAACAAAGATTTGTGACTGACAGTGTGAGAACTAGAAGTTGACCTGGGAATTCCAAAAATTACTGTGTCTAAGATTGCGATGCAGGATCTTGGCATGAAATGTGTCATGGCAAAATTCTTTCCACGGCTTCTGCTACCGGAGCAGAAGGAGCAACTCGACTCAAACTGCTAATGACTTGACTCAGTCCGCTACCAATGAACCAGATTTGGTGCCCTGCGATTTCTGGCTTTTCCCAAAACTAAAATCAAAAGGGAAGAGATTTCAGACTGCTAATGAGACTCAGGAAAATACAACAGGACAGCTGATGGTTATTCTAACAAAGGATTTTGCAGACTCCGTTTTGAACAGTGGAAGAGTTGCTGGGAGAACTGTGTGAAACCCCCTGGGAGAACTGTGTGAGACCCCAAAATGCCTACTTTGAAGGGGACTGAGCCATCATTGTCCTATGTACAATGTTCTTGTATGTTGTATCTTCTTCAATAAATGTCTCTAGTTTTCATAATATATGGTTGGATACTTTTTGGACCTTGTATTTATTGCATTGTAGTAAAAAAAATATGATACAAATGTTACCAATCTTTCAAAAGTTTCTGAGATCTTCCATAAAGCCAAATATGTCCACTCAATTCCTAGAAATGTATCATGTGTGTTTAAAAAATGTAAGTTTATGACACTAACCTCACAAAGGTTAGCTTCTATACTGCCTATAGACGTTTTTCCTGGCCTTCGAGGAATTCCCATATTTTCTCACAAGTGAAAATTGCATTAAAATACATTTTTTAAAAACATATTTTATCCAAAAATTTTACACATGCTAGACTAAGAAGGAATCTTGCTTTTGGAAATGGAAAATTCCTACAATTTAAGACAAATTATTTTCTCTCTCCTTCCAGCAACTGGACCAGAATCATGGTGTGGATTATATGTGTAATGATTAGATATTAAGAAACTTCTCTCTCTCTTTTCATATGAAACACCCTGGGGAGAATGCCTATGTCATATTCATTTTATAATCCCTTACTTGCCTGGAACATACTATTTTATTAATAGACTTATCATAAATTGATAACGTTATTTGAAATTAACCTTGCCAAATGGGTAAGCTCAAGAACTGAGACCTTCTTTCCATCTTTGAACCTCTGAACTCAATGTGGTGCCTGGCATAGTATGGGCTCAAGAGTGTCATTGATCAAATGAGGAAGGCCATTTTTTCAAATATGCAGAAAGGAAATGTCTGAGGGGGGACCCCCCAAAATGGAATTTATTTATTAAAAATTGTGTAATTATTCTTACATGTTTAAACTTCAGTCACCATCAAAGTACTCTCCAGTTGATGCAATGCACCTATACAGACATTTTTTCCACTGCTCAAAACACTTTTTGAACTCGTTAATTTTGATGCCTTTTAGCGCTTCTGCCATGTTTTGTTTCAACTCTTCCACATCGGCAAAACGTTTCCCTTTGAGGACTTTTTTCATCTGGGGAAACAAAAAAAAAGTCACTTAGGGTGAGATTGGGTGAATAGGGAGGTTGGGGCATGGGGGTCATGACATTTTTGGTCAAAATCTGCTGAATATTTGGTGCAGTGTGGGAGGGTATGCTCAGAAACCACCCATCATGAAATGGGCAAAGACGTTGAGGGAGCTTTTAAAAAAAATTGTGTTTCACTGAAGCCATACACAGACTCTCACAACAATGCCAGCTGGTACACTATACAGATGGGTTCCTAGAACACTCACCTAGGAAGGGAAACCTGCACTACAAGGGGCCCACCTTCCAAAAGATAGCTCTACGTTTTGGGGGGTGTCTCCCCTCATATATTACAAACACCAAAGAACATATATGAGTCAGCCCTTGAAATATTTAATTCTGTCATTTGCTCATGAATCCAAGAAGTTTGAATTTATTTCCTGAAAGATTTTTAATTGGGTTCAACCGTTTAACTTTTCCTGCCTCTCCAAATACTTTCACTTGAAATATATTAAATAATTCATTTCTGTGTTTCTAGAAATAATTCTTACAAAAAATAGCCACATGGAACCAAACTTCTGATGCTTGGCACACCACGTAGCAATATATAATTTATAGATTTATTTTTCCAAGAGTCTGACCAGGAACGTAAGAATCTAAAACAACTCAATCCCCAGGGCAGGGTTCCTGAAACCTTGTCCAATGAGATGTCACCTGGAGTCAGAGTAGGTGGCCACTGTTCTCTTTGCTGCAGAAATGATTTTGTTCCCCAAAACTAGCTCCTGGAAAGAGTAACTTGATTTCTCTTTCAGCCTTCCTGAGCCTAGTGTAATTGAGGGTACCCTCTACAGGACTCAAATCCCAAAAACCTGAAAACTTTTCCCACTTATTCAACACATATTGAACTCTTACTGTGTGTATAGTGCTGTGTGTCTTCAGTCAACCATTGATCTGCTGGTGTTTCATTCTACTTGCTTGAATTTCCATTACTCTTCTTTCATCAACAATATAAAAGTGATGTAAGTCAGAGCTAAGGCTTTACAACTCAACAGCCAGGAGAGACATACTGGGATACTGAGTATTTTCTGTAGCTAAATGTGCTACACTTTTAAATTTTATTAAATGATTATAAGGAGCAAGAGCCTGCAAATATGATAATGAAGGCCATGAAACAGAACATTCATGTCTATTATAAAAGAGGATTTAATGCTGAATAAAATGCTAGTGTTTAATAACTTGCCTTGCACTCTGCAGTATTGATGAACTAAAATTACATAAAGAGAAGGTTCAGTCAATAAGTATTTTTAATGTGCCAGCCCTCCACTTGGTTTCAGACAAGGATATGAAAACTAGTATTTACACAGATTAAAAATTCTTTTTTAGGGCAACTGAGATGAAGTGATTTACACCAAGGAGAGAGAGAAAGAGGGAGAAAGAGAGAAATAAGCCCATATCTAATCAGAAAGTTATATTTATTATATGTTCATCAAACTATGGAAAATGAAAACCCCAAAACTAGTAACCTCAAAAAATGTGTGTGGTGGGGAGAGGGAGTATCAATGTATTTTATTCTGAGTTAGTGAATTTGGATTAATATTTTTCTTTGCAGCCATTTACATAGTGCATATTATTGAGTTAATTTCCAATTATTTGTGTTCCATTTAATGATATCGGTATACTTCTCTTCCTGATTTCAATGCCCCATCCTCTGGCTTTGGCTGGCTGCAAGCATTATTCATCCTTTCTAAATTAGCAAAGGCTCACATCCCTTCCATCTGCATGGGTGTGTGGCAGAGTCAAGGGCTTATCAGCACTGCTTATGATCACTGAACTGGCATTCCTGACTTCTTGTTTTCCTGTCACCCTCCTCAGGGAAAGATCACCACAGGGCACCAGGCAGTGGCATGGACTCTTGAACTCATCTGGGTAGATTTCTTACTACATTTCAAAAGATTTTCATTGCCCTAGCTTATCCATAGCAACCAATTACACAACAATAGCTATTATTATTATTATTATTATTATTAATATTATACATTTAGAAAAGTCAGGACACACATGATAAACTGGAAAACCCATCCTCAAGAAAATTGCCTGCCTTTTGGCCGCACCTGTTATTTTTTTGTGCTGCAAAGTGTTATTAGTGCACATAGACTATTGTCAAAATACTGACTCTGGGCAATGATAACATGCTTAGAGTCTAATAGCCTGTAAGTTCCTGATGGCTTAATGACAGCTACTCAGAAGTGTTAAAATACACTCTTCAATCTCTGGACTACTCACAAAAAATATTGCAGTGTACTTTCTTAAATGAATAATAACAGTTGGAACTATAAGCACAAAGATCTTAAAAGCATCAAGTCATAATTGCCAGGCACTGTGGTCTGGTTCAGGAAGACTTGCGTTTTCACAGTGGTCTTAAAAAAGAATAACTTGATGGTGGTTTTAAAATATAATGTATTTTGGGGGGATGAAAGCCATCTATTGTGTTGGTAATGTTTGTTTTTTATTATAAAAGTATTAGATTTTCTTTCTCTCTTTCTTACTTTCTCTCTCTCTCCCTTTCTCTGTCTCTCCCTTTCTCTCTTCCTCTCTTCTACAGTGGTATAAAAAAAGGAAGACTTGTAATGTCTGCCTCCCATATTCGACTTCCAGTTATTTACCCATCCTTACACATGTGCACATACCACATTGCTGCATCTTGTTACGCATTTACCTGTGTGTACAGGTGCATACTAACATACAACATATGTAGATTAAGATGTTTTCACCAAGATGGAATTATGATTTACATATTGTTCTATAATTATTTCCAGTTCCTACAACATTTTTCCAAGTCAATACCTCAGCTTTCCTCAATTTTTAAATACTGTATAACATTTGTTTAAATGAATACATCATTGTTTTAACTGTATTTTAAACATTTAAATTGTTTCCAATTTTTCCTATTATAATCAATGCTGCAATGAACTAAGTCATTTTTTACCATGAATATACTTAGCTTAGGGGTACTCCTATTCTTTGACTTGTCCTATCTGAGAGAACAAATAAAAATTTCTTCAAGATCCTGGAGTTAATTATATTGATGCAAAGGGCCGGAAACCAATTGTGAGCTGCCACTGATATAGCCATATTGCAAATCAAATCAGGCCATCATGAGAAACCATACTACTGAACTGCTTCTCTCTCCCCTGTGCGAAAACAGGAAGTCTATATTCTGTGTGTTAAGCTTGCCCTCCTCAATCTTGTTATCACTTGTTTCCACTATATTATAAAATATTTTCTCTTGCAAAGGAAGTCAAAAATCAGCTTTCAGTATCATCGAATGAAAGGATTGTTATATCCGTTTCTTCATTAGAACTGTATTCATGGTGTGGTATAAATTTGGGAAATTAAGAACCTACTCAGGTTACTGAGTGGTGGGTTGGTTAGAAATTTCCAGCAATGTAATGAATTTAGTCTAACAATGTGAATCGGTTACCCCTTAGAGACTGTACTCAGGAATCAAATAAACAATGTAACCTGCTCAGCTCCTGAGAGAAAACTTAACATTGTTGGTAAAGAGAAGTAATAGAGTCACATCTCTTCTTTATCCCAGTATTTGTAATTTTCAGAGGGAGGTATAAATTCCTAAAAGTTAAGGGGTTGGGAGAAATTTTCCATTTCTAATTCTATATTCTATGAGCCTCTAAAGAATTTTTTGAGTTTACCCCCAAGCAAGTATCATATAATTTTTATAAGCAGAGAAAGTGAGACTGTAGTCTGGTGTGATGAATCGGTAAGAGTTGCCACTCTCAGGTTCCCAGGTCTGTGCCCAATAAGCCGTCACTGCCACTTCCCCTGCCCTGAATGACATCACCAGGATAATGCATCCTTTCACAGCCACTGAACAAATCCAGAGCTGTCCTTAGCAGTCCTAAGAAAGCACTATTTTTCATTTAGCAGGCTGGCTTTTATCTTCTAAATGAGAGCTATCCTATACACCCTCTAGGATTTTTTTTCCCCCGAGTCTCTTCTCCTGGGAAATTGAAAGATTTCCCTGAAACGATATCTGGCTGATAAAATCTTGACTGCTACTTCCCCTGGAGAGGAAATAACAGCTCAGAGTCAAACCATGGTTTTCTTTATACCTGACAACGTTTCAGATCCCAGGGATGCTCTTAAAGGGTGCCTACTGTCACACCACACTGGTAAATGCCTAAGCAGGGTGGGGGAAGGGAGCCCTGGAACTCTGGAAAGGAGCTGAAGTTTTGCTAATAACCAGGTCACAGCAGCCAGATCCAGGCCAATCCAGGCTGTGAGCTCTGCACTGGACTGGAGGTCCTCTCTGGGCTCCCGCCCTCTGCCTGCCCTCTGTCTGCCAGCACACAGACTTGCTGCCACTGGGGATGAGTAAGTCTAGGAACCACAACACCTGGATAGATCTTGAAAGTGGAAGGAAGACCGGAAGTGGGTTCCTTGCAAAGCTCTTCTTGTCACCTCCCAATACCGTCTCTTCTTTCCCACTCCCCTCACTGCTGCCCATACACTTAGCAGGTAGAGCAGCAAAAATAATCTACCACCATACATATTCCATGTGTATTTCTTCAGGAAATGTCTAATTCTAACTGACCTCATCTTACCTTTCATTCAATCAATGCTTGCTTTTCAAAGACAAAGGATAGTGTTCTTTAATCTATACAGCTTTGTGATTTAGGACCTGTTATAATATCCTGGAATACAACTTTGCAGAGAGTAAGGATTGTGTTATATGTGCATTTTAGTGACTAGTTCATGACCACTAGGGTCATTAAATGCCAGGAGACAACAGTTTACCATGTCTTGCTTATTCTTGCTTACTGGGTTATAGGTACTCATGTGGCCAGGACAATGGGAGGCATTGATAAGCCACTTAGGAAGAAAAACACACTATGCCTTCTCTCTGACACGTCTCTCCTCTCCATCCCACAGTTCCTGCTTTTATTCAGATGCTCCGTATCTCTCATTTGGACAACTGCAGCTGCTTCCTCACCTCCTATAATGGTCCCTTCCGTCATGGTCCCTCCCAATGCAATCCAGTTGTCAGAATGATTTCTCCAGAACAAAACCCTGACTGCATGACTCCCTCCCCAAACCCCTTTACCAAGTCCGCACTGCAATGGGGAAAGCTGTTGTTCATTATGGGGACACTCAAACTCTGTCCCACATGGCCCTGATTCCATTTTCATTACTCTAAGTGCTTAGAGTTCTCTAAACACACCAGGCTTTTTTCCTACCTTTACATTAACTCCCACGGCTACCACCACCATCATCACCTTGGAACCACTCTACACCCTAACCCCTGAGTCACCTGATAGACTTAACGATAACAATAATATTTTGACCTTCCTGTCACACAAATCTCACCCCACGTGGAATGAGACCCCCCTCCTTTGTATCTCCATTGTACTCTGTTCACACTTCGGTAACGCACCTGTAATATTCACTTCCCCCACTCAAATGCACAGAGTAGGTCTTGTTACTCTATGTGCTCAGTGCTTAGCTGGGAAGGTGGCATGCACTGAGCACACGACTATTGACCTGCTGGCCCACTAAAGAGTGATTCTGCGCTTCTAGCCAGTGCCAGGGACAGCCGAGGATATTAGCAAGCCATCTGCCTTCCCTGGCATTCTTCCAGCCAAGGGTGACTCCTCTTTTATTGCTGCTGCTGCTGCTGCTATTGGAGTTACTCCGATGGTTGCTGCAGGAGCCCCGCTCAGTCGCAGTGGCTCTGTTAAGCTTTGTGCTGCTGTTCTTCTTAATGCATTGGCATAGTAATTCTCACCCTTAGCTCTATTAGAATCACCCGAATCCCTTTTATAAAGCACAGGAGACCGGGCCCCAACCTGCACCAATTAGTCTGAACTCGTGGGGTAGGGCTCAGGGATCAGGCTCCCTAGGAGACGCTAGTGCAGTCTGGATTAACTATACCATATATTTCACATGTTTCCCCTGGCTTGGGGACAAGCAACCTAGATGACCCATAATATTGCCCGTGTGAGGAACAGAAATGCCAAAGCACCCACAATGAGTTCTGATCCGAGTTAGCATTCCTGCCACTGGACTCCACTCCAAACGGACTACTAGTATGATCTCGGGTGGCCTTTGTGTATTCACAGCCACAGCACACAGCACACATTCCTGATGGGGGCCACGTTGCGCAGACTCAAAAATATCCTCACACTTCAATTCACAGTTGACATTCTCCTAAAAATAATGGTATCATTTCCCAGACATCACTTTTTAAAGACAGTTCAGCATATGAGATTTGTTTGTTCGTTTACCACGTAGCATTTCATCCAGCCATTTCATAAACTAGATTTTCTGGAACAATTCCCAATAGCTTTACCCAATACAGCAATGAAAGATTCAGTGTTATAAATATTAATACATTGGCTGAATTCCTTCTTGCCTCTTTCTACCTCTCCATTCCCACCCCCACCTCGACGCACACTCTCTGTATCTGTAATAATGTGCTGGGGTCATGGGAGCTGCAGGACCCAACGACTGCAGGTGTCACCAGTGTGCCTGTGAGATGAGCCTCTTCATGAGGGTAGAGAAGAGATCAGAGGCCCCTGGGATGTGCCCTCAGCCACCTCAGTAGAAGGACTGATGCAACAATGCTCTTTAATTTACATTATGAACATAAAAATGTTTCAAAAACAGGAAGGCTCCCCAGGGTGACCCTGATCTCCATCCCCTGAACATAGTTCTTCACAGAGAAAGAAAATGAAATCGTCTTACCTAACAGCTGGTTTTCTCCAAATGTCTGGAAGGCTGGATTGAAGTGAAATGATAATAACCGAGCATCTGCTATGTAGGCTGACTGTGTAGCTTGCAGACGGAGAGGGACACGCAAAGCCTGGGCACAAAACATTCCAAGGAATCGCTGTTAAGTGAGCTGCAAAGACACGCACATGCAGAACCATATTTCAAATCTGAATATGATAGTAAGTATAGTACAGGTTTCATGAAGTATAATAAAGAACAGAGAAGACTGATTTATTTTAATTGGAAGAGAAATAGATTGATATGGTTCCTGAGCAAATGAGATCTTTTAAGGTAATTCCTGTCATGTTTACACATTCCTTTCCTTTCCTAACACACAAGTACACATCGCATCAGTCATGAATTTTCTTTGAAGCAGTATCATTAAGAACATGCCATATAAGGGATGGTGGAAGGTTGGGGATTCAAGCAGTTTAGAAATAATTTCAAAAGCAACTACAGCCTTGGGGCACCTATAGATACCGGCACAGCAACCTGTTCCAGGAGGGAAAGTTTACCTCAATTCTTCGCCATCCCTGAAACATGTCTTCCAAAGGTACAAATTAGAATGTGCATTATCTTGTATGTGAAATAAATTTAAAATAAATCTAGCTGAGAAATCACTTCTTGCAAGGTTAACTGCCTACATACATACTGTTTATAAAGAATCAGAAATTGAAAATATTGTTTAGTTTCATACAATAAGACAAAATATTTAAATGTATAACCAACTCCCTTTTAAACAATATTTTAGTGTAGATAAAATGCTTATGTCACATAGATGCGTACCTGCGGCAAAGGGCCAGGGCTTCCTGTCTTGCATATTCAAATGACCAGCATAGCACAGTATCTAAGTACAAAGTACCCAGGGTCCACCAGCGTATTTGTCTGAATTTGTTGAAGCCGTTAAAAATACCAAGTTATTTAATAACCAAAGAAATATAAAGATAAGTTCTTCTATAAAGAGACAAAGCTACAAACAGGAATGCAAGCCAGAGATAAGACATGCTGCCTGGGAGGCAGACAGGCGCAGCATGGCTACCCAAAATACCGACTGCTCTTTGCTTGTCATGACATGTTAACCACAAGGTCTGAGTCAACCCAGTGTCTCTCTTGCTCTGGCTGGACTGTGTTCTTGAAAAGCCACTTAGTATCTATGTTTTCACTCAGAAGAGCATGAGCTTGTGTGTGTGTGTGTGTATTCAAGGATTTAACAAAAAAACACTCTTGCCAAATAGAAATAAGCCCCGGGTCTGCCTGCTCAGTTTGTAGAGAATCCACTACTGACTTTTCCTCCATCTCCTTCCCATTGTTATCATTCTTTTCCATTTCTCTGCTTACTCATATTTATATTGTTAAGTCTATAGCACTGTCTAAAAAATATTTGAAGATTAGCTATTGATTTTTTCTTCATGGGCAGAGATAATTGAGTTACTTAGTTATTTGGCTGCCTCAGTAACATTGTAAATGACTCTTAAAGACTGTGGAAGAAAGAATTTATTTTGTTAATCATCATGTATTTTGTGCACTTGACATATTCCATTTTAAAAGACTAAATCATGGATGCCTAGTAGTCAGAAACTGCATCGCATAGAAAACACTGCTGCTTCCTACAGTATAATCACACACTGAATACAGGTTAATACATCAGAATTTCTGAGGTCTTGTCCTAAGATGTGTATTTTCCAATTGAGTCTTCCCAGGAGTGCGTGACCCGAGGGGGCCTCTAGTTCTTGCTCCAGCTCAGCTATAGAACTGACCAGGTGACTACAGGGGCAGAAAAGGTTATATGCCTGTAAAGGCAGGACCTGCTTCTCCTCTGGCTTTGCTTAAAATAGACCTACATTTGAATTTTTCACTTATTTATTCATTCGTTTATTGATTTACCTGGAGATTGTGAAAAAAAAAAGAGAGAAAGAAGGAGGGGGAACTAAAGGCTATTTGAAAATTCCAATTTTAAGGTCAGAGGTATGATTTTGGATGTTTTTGTTCACCAGAGCGACCATGAATGGGGTGGGGGAATGATATTCATTTTCAGGCCTCTGGAAAGCTCATAATATATTTGGAACAACAAAATCTTTGTAAAAAATTTGCAAATTTAATAATTAACCTGCATCATTAGAGCCAAATTAGGATCTTTTATGTAATCAAAATGAATTGTACATATTCAGTATAAAATTATGCATATTAGCAAACAGTTACAAAGCCTCAAAAATCATTTAAATATTTCAAATGATTATATAAGTTTCAAACTGTTACATTTTTAGTTTTATGAAAACCTGGTAGACATAGGCATAATGTGATTCTAAAGTTTTAAAAAGAAAAGTAATCTGTAATCATAATTTGTTCCCAGAGGCAATTGTGACCACCTAACTTTATGACATGGGGTCCAGAAACACCTTGTGGGAATCAGGTCCCTTTCTAATGCTCTTAGAGAGCCCATAGGTCCTCGGGCATTTGTCTTTCCTGGTCTTGTCTAGTACCTAATATCTTTCATACACAATTTCTTAGTCACATGATTTAAAAGGAATCCCTTAATTCACTAAATACTCACACAGATTCTTTTTCTTTGTTACTAGATAACCTTGTATGTCAGGGGAAGGTAAGGGGTGACTATGATTTTAAAATGGTATACCATTTAATTCTGAATACCCATAAACATTTTCTCAAAGACAAACAAATTCTGAGCACCTGGGTACGCTGCCTTGAAACCCAACTTTAAAAATTAAAAGAAAAAGGAAACTCTTAATACCAAAGATTATTCCTCCTATTTTTCACAAATTTTGTTCCTGGACTATAGGTACGTGTTTCCTGGCATCAAAACATCTCTGTCCAGTGTCGTATTGGGAAAGCTTTAATATGGGCTACATAAAGGTGAATAATACATGGTTCCTGACCTCAAGAAGCTTACCATTGACTACACAGTAGAAACACATAAAAAAGAAGCTGTTTTATATTGTGTGCAGTGATAGATCGCAGGCACCAAACAGCCAAGAGAGGACGTGGGGATAGAGAGAAAGCATCAAAGGAAGGTGAGTGGAGGAAAAAACAAACAAACACATGAACTGATCTTCAAAGGATGAGTGAATATGATCCAAAACAAGACAAAAATCCTTTTCTAACTTTCAGGTTATCTGGTCTCTAGTTTTGCCACCTTCATCAGTCTCGCCTCTTCCCACCTCTCTCTTTGCATCAGCACCACTTGGTATTCTTAGTCTTTACAGCATTCCTTCATGTCTAAGGGTCTTCCCTATGTCTGGAGCTTGCTTCCATCCCAGGTAAATTCTTGCCTGCCCTTCAGAGCTCACTTGCATATTAGTTTCTCAGGAAGGTTTCCTTAGGGGCCTTTGTGTGCTCCCCAGCCCCACTATACTTAGCATTTGCTGCATTTGCCATCATTTTAATTAATAATGGGTTGTGTAATTGGCTGTTCACTTTATGTTTCCTTTGCAAAAATATAAGGTCCATGAAAGCAGGCACCGTTTTTAACTCCATGCACTTACCATAGGGTAACACCCAGGATAGGTCTTCAATGTCTATTTTGTAGTGCAACTGTCTAGATAAGAGATGATGGGAACCTCAACTAAAGAAGTGGGAGGTGAGGGGGAGAGGGAAGGAGATTCTAGAAGCAACTATCAGATGCACATTGGTATAGCCAGGTTGTATATTTGATGGGGGAGGAAGGAAAGGAGAAGGAAAGGATGACTCACAGATTTACTGTCTCACTTATCACTTGGGCTTGCCAATCATTGAACAGTAGTGCTTCACAGCCCTCTGTACTCTTTCACTTGAAATTCACCCCACAGAAATGTATTTATTGATCTTGATGTTTCACATGGAGATATGAGAGCTTTATGTAGAGTTACATATTAAAAGGTGAGCTTTAGACTGAAGCACCCTATCTGTGCTTCGGTCCGGACCCAGATATTTGGTGACCCAACAACCTCCTGGCTGTGACTAGTAATAGTGAAGGAATTCAGAGTAATAATGACACCCAGTATCGAGGGGACTTAGAGTGATGCTCTGTGAAAACGACCCCCGTTCCACCTTATCCATGCTCCCTCATTTCTTCTCTCCTCTTCCTCTGTGCTCCCAGGGCCCCTCTCACTGCCTAGGAGAGAGCTCAGCTGTGAGGTTTGACTCTGTCTGAAATGTGCAACAGGGTCTTTGCCCTTTCCCACCCCGAGGTTCATATAAAAAGGATTTAGGGTTTTTCCTTTCCCTCCCTGAATCGCAAGGCCTTCTTAGCCAAGAATGAATACAAAATGGGATCACTTAAAGTCTACCACAGTGTATTAAGTTTGTGTATAGAGAAAGACCAAATAAAAGTTGAGGGTGGCAGTTAATGAACTCTACTATGTTTTTAAGTATTTCAAACATTTCTTCCGAATCCATACCTTTTCCCCCCAAACCACCTACAGTAGCTCTAGTATTTGTGGTTTAAATATATTTACTGGTATTTTGGTAAGGAACTTAAATTCCAAGTAAAGTTGTCCATTTTTGGAGGAGCAATTTTACACAGAATAGATGGTTTCCCCAAGTTTTCACAACCTAAAATGTGAAATTCCTAATATGGAAGGAATTTAAGTAAATGTTTATGTAATTAGAGAAATAACACCAAACATCAGGCATATCTTCTTAAGTGGAAGAAACCTGATTTGCCTTTCAGAGCCTTAGGTATGACCACAGTTTACTTAAGTGGAAAGGATTTGTCTGACGCAATTGATGAAGGAAACGCTTGGATGCTTCTAAATCCCTGAGCACGTTGGCTCAAGAGCACAGAAATCACCCCGAATTGTCTGACTCTATTTATCATCTGAGTCTATCAACCGAGTCTATCAACTGAGAACTGCCGGGTGCTGATTCTATGTTGTCACTGCAATTGTGCATGAACTCCCTTTCTCAACCTCTCTGTCTGTCTGTCTCTCTCTCTCTCCTTTTTCCCTCCCAAATGTTTCCTCATGTTGTCTTTCTTTTTCAAACATTCAATAATTCTTATTGGAACATGCCCATAACTAAAAAGGCTGCTGATCAGTGATGGAACATACAGTCTGAGACATGTAGAACACCTTCACTGTCCAGAGCTCTGTGTGATGTCCAAGTCGAGGCGGTAACCCCAGTGACACTACCTGGATTAGCAAAGCCATCCCATGCAAAGGCTTAAGCAGCAAAGTTGTATAACTCTGTCTGTGGCTCTAGAGGCAGGCTTCTATTACAGAAGCTCTACTTAGATTAAGGGATGAGGTTCAAGGTTCACATTACATAACAATATGTTCCTTCAGTACAAAATATTAGTAACTCACTTCACTTACACAGTGATATTTTGATATGCTTGGCACAGAACTGGCATGCAATATTGCTAATTCTGAGAGTAACCAATCAACAATGGAAAATGCTGTGCCTAGCAAACACCGCCACCCACCCCTGCTGTTCTATTATATAATACACCCTGATTTTGGAGGAACAAGTCATCTCAAAGTTCCCTCAACTTTGACTTTGCTCCACTGATGCAGCAAGTTCCAATGACCCTGTTTTTTCCAGGTCAACCCTGCTGAGAAGTTCTGTTCTCCCTGATCTTTGGCCAACAGCAAGGAGTCCAGGCTGTTCACTGAAACTGTGATCATAGCTCATGTAAAATGAGAATAGTATTCCCAGGCGCAAACCCATCATTGCCGTTTCCACATTTTAAGAAGGCCACTGTAGAGAAACGCGATCAGTGCAAATTATCAAAAGTAAAGGGGTGGTGACGGCCTCTCTATTCACTTACGTGTATCTTCAGGCTGCCTTCCTGTGATTTTTCCTTTCCTTCAAGGCTGATTTTGTTGTGTATGTTGTCTTGTTTCACTAGGATAAGGAGATTCCACATAAGTTTGCCTCACAGCCCTTCTTCTCCCCATGTTCCCAGCATAAACCCAATGAGATTAAAAGTCAAGTAGCTAATAGAGGGAGAAGCATATTTGGGGCACAATAAGCTCTGGGTGGCATTGCCTATTTTTTTTCATTGTTGTCTCATCAGTTATTCTATCCTCTCCCTGAGAATAAATAGAATAAGGACATGATCAAGGAAAACTAAATTTTTCTTTATTAGACAATTCATTACACAAGGATTATATATATATATATAGCATATATATATGCAATATATTGCATATATATATATGAATATGCAATAAGTATATATGTGCTAGATGTATATAAAATATGTGTGTTTGGCATTTTTGCAAAATAACCCCCTGGCTCAATCAAAGGGGTAGTAAAGGGTAGTCATCTCTGGATAATATCTCATTGTGACAGAATAAACATAAGATGTTGCAGCTACTCAATGTATGTAGGGAGGACGAGGCTTTGCCCTGTTTTTCTAGCAAGAAAGGTAAATATTAATCATTCATCCATCCTCCATGGCCCACTTGCTTCTCTGAGCATACTTGGTAAAGACAGTTGCAGTTTTCAAAAGTTCATAGCCATGAAAGAACTGCAAGGTGTTTTGCTTGCCTTGAAATCAAACCTGTAAACGCTAACGTGCCCTAGCTAAAATGAAACCCCCAAACCTTGCAGTGTTATGTCCCAAAGCTCAACTGTTGAAAGCCCAGGTCTAATACTCCAGGGGGGTCATGAAGTGACCCTAGTAAAATACTCGAAAGGATGAAGGAAATATTGAGCACATTCTGGATTCTTGCATCACAAGTATTACACTTCTCTCTTTATTTCTGGAGTTCTTTGTGAAAGACCAGATAATCCTATTAGTGGTGTCAATTTTCCTCTTTCTTAAGAGAAACTGCTTTTTCTCAGAATCATAAGATCTCAGCATGGACAGGGACCTTAAAAGTCACATAGCCTTACACTTTATCCAAAGCATCAATTGCCTCTTGATCACATCCAAGAAGCATTATCTGCCGTCAGCCTTAGCCACCCTGGTAGCAAGGAACTCAAATGCATCATTACCTTACCCATTCCATTTGTGGGCAAGTCAATTCGATGGGAAGCTCTGTGTTTTGAATGATCTCAGTTATGACCTTAGAAGTTCATTAAAAAATTATGGTGCTCCCGTTCAGGAAGTAATGTAATTATATATTTTTTTTAATTGTAAAATAAGGAAACAATATTTAGTTGAAAATTCTCTCATAATGAAACATTTGTTTTCTTTTATATTTCAAATGCCAAATCCTTTTTAAAAAATTCTTTAATTTCCTTTTGGCCTTGGTGCCTGCTTTCTGGTGTCTTACACTCATGTGTAGTTTGCTGGTGGGAAAATCCATCATGGCCCCCTAAGTCTCCCTTTCTTTATACTAAACATTCTTCTTTTCGCTGTCCCTCAGAGATATAGCTCTCACCTGTCTTCTAGTTGTGCTTCAGTTTACCACTGTCCTCTTTTCTGTTCTCAATACATCCATCTCAGCTTGGGTAGTGGCCACCCTTGTCCCAGACATGGCACTTTAAGAAATGCCCTACCCAGCTCTACAGTAGTAACTCGCTGAGTACATAGTTAATCAAAACCCCTAACTTGTATTTTTTTTTCAAGCATTCACTCTTCTATTTAATGGTACCTTTTTGCAAATTAGAAAGAGGCACCTTCTCTGAATGAACACAGCCCCACTCAGGCCCTCAGACACAACCTGCTTAAACCTACCCTTTGGCCTTGCAGCACACCCACCCCTTTCCCTATTTGTGTTGCTAGTTTTTCTAGAACTAAGGGCAGCCTTCCCATATCTCCCTTTTACATTTTATCTTGTTAGATTTGACCCATTGTTCCACCCTGTCAAGCTATTTTAGGTTCCAGTTCATTTGCCCTCTCACCCAGCTGCAGAGTCATCAAGAGACCATAAGTAGCTGAATCTGCCGGCTCAGTTGCCCTTTCAAAAGGAGGTGAGGTCCGTCAGGGAGCTTCTTGTTCACTTCACTCTGACTTTAATATTCACCTACCTCTTCCTTTTTCGTGGGCTCATGATGACAATCTATTGCAAAGTTTTGTCACTATCAATATAAAATTTTGCATTTTGTAATCTGAGGAGTCTCGACTTTTTTCCCTTTCTGAAAACTAGGGCATTTTCCCATCCCCACCCAACCTCAGGGTTCATTTCCCATGCTCCACAATTCCTCCACCACCAGACAGCAATTTCCAACTGAAATTGCACAGAGTCAGGGCCACAGGTCTCCTGAAATTTCTTTTGAAGTAGTTTAACTGGGGATTTTATAAATAAATGGAAAAATTGCTATGATACAGGGTTTTTATTTTTTTTACTGCAGTTTAGAAATATCTTTATTCACCTGTTCAGGAATAACAAACTGTTATCCTTTAGTTTAATGTAGGATTTTTTTTTTAAGGCAATGATAAAACTCCAGTAACCACAAAAATCATGATTTTTAAATGCATATAATTTTTATATCTTTTCATTTTTGCTTTTTTCCCTCATCTGAGAACTTCAAACTATTTTTAAAAATGTAAACTAGTATCCCACTTTGTACATGGAATAGAATTTCAGTACAGAAATTTTATTTGTAATTTTATATAATCATATAATTATAACTATGTAACTCTATTGTCAATAAATTATTTTAAATCTATATTTTAACTATTATCCAAAGAATAGAACATACTAAGCTCTTTAGATCCAAGTTGTATCACTGGGTGAAAAACCCAGTCTCTACCTAGCACCGTTTCTGACCAGCATAAAGAAAAAGCTTGTGGAGATGTATTTTTGCCATATATCAGCTCCATCAGGTTTTTTTTTTTTTAAAGAAGTGCAAGTAACCCTACAGAAAGAAATCATTTCAACCAGAAAACTTATTTTCCACACTTACATTTCCAAAGCTATATCATCCTTCCTATCTTCTCATTTCTCTGATTGCCCAAGTTGCCTAAATAAGAAATTGCAGGCATCTGCCAGCACCTTATATAGTCAAAAGTTTTCTCAGCTAATTCCGTTCATACAGGAACTGCCAATGTGGTGGTAGCAAGAAGCCAAAGGAAGGGATCTGCTGTTCAGACAAGGAAGCAGGAAAGAATCTTCCTTCTTCAGAGCTGTTGTGCCATGAGCACTCATGCCTGACCTAGGGTTTGAAAGGTGAAAATGGGGCACAGTGGCTGGACCAGCTGGGAGATACTTATGAATTAGAACAGAACTAAATAAAGGAGAAGCTGTATTTTAACCTAATCAGTCCAAGTCATATGCAGCTGCTGCTACTATTGCTAATATTATCAGGGAATATTTTTTGAATACTTAACGTGTTTCGGCATCAAGCTAAGTTTGATACATTTTACATGTGCGGTCCTAATAAATTCTCATCATAACTAGTTCGGGAAAGCACAATATAATCCCCATTTTATAGATGAGGAAACTGAGAGGTTAGGTAACTTGCTCAAGATCAGACAGCTAGTAACGGACAGAATCACAATTTAAACTGGTCATGACCCTGTGCTTTCTACCACTTTCTCTTCTTCACAAAATTCTTGTATAGTTCACTTCAGAAGTTTTCTTTTTCAACAATGGACTTCAGGTGAGCAAAATGGAATCAATCACAACCACACTTATATCATTAATAAGGTATAGCCTGCTTTTATTAGTTTTTCAGTCATTTATTTCTAATAAATGTAATAAACACACAGAGATGTACTTCCCAAAGCAAAAACCAGAACCTCGACACCACCCTCCATCTAACTCCACAGTCTCCAGCATCCCAGTCCCCAAACTCAGCTGATCTGTGGTAAATATTATCCTGGATCCTGTGTCCATGAACCCCTCAATTCCCTTTTAAATAGTATTATTGCATTTACATGTATATACATACACACACACACGTATATATATATTTTTTAGTTTAGTTGTTTTTAATTTTGATTCATTTATGTTATTTTATGTCTCTGTAGTTAACTATCTTTGATTGAGGTACAATATCTATTATTCCTCTGTCTTGTTGATTGACCTTTGGGCTGCATGCCAGTGTTTTGCCATGAGAAACAATACAGTTATACATTTTTAAGTACATATCTTCTGTTAATGACATACAAGTTTCTCTTGGGTATATACTCAGGAGCAGAATTGCTAGGCTAAAGGGTTCATGATCATTCAGCTCTAGAGATAACGTCAGACTATTTTCTAAATGATGGCACCAGTGCCTGCTCTCACCGACAGAGCTGAGATCTTCTTGATCCTCATCATTTCCAATACTTGAAAATATCAGACTTTAAAATTTTTGCCAATCACTTGTAGATAAAATAGTATTTGTTGTGGCTGGGACTTGGCCTTTCCCTGACCACTGAAGATGTTTAATATCTCTTCGTTTGTATACTACTGGCTAAATGTTTTTCTTCCGTCAAGCACCCTGACGTAAGAGACAAATCTTTGCTGAATAAATGCCTGTATTTTAGCCTTGGATATTGTCACTTTAAAGTTACTTCCAAATATAATAGAAATGGGCTAGTAACCCCATTTCATCACAGCCCCTAATAGCTGTTTAAGGATTGATTAATGCCTTTAAAATTTTCTACTTTATTTTTTGCTAAAAATTATCACCAGGTTTTAAAACCAGACTCAGAGGGCCTTTTTACATAGGTAAATGACATTGCAAAAAATCGTTAGTTTTTAGTACCAAATTTCTCCAAAACACATGCATTTCTAGAGGCCAGTGACAACCACTTCTAAATTTCCCACAGATCAAAGACATGGCCTAATTTAAAGGCCAGCTTGCAAAGGCTGACATATTAGAGAAAGGTTTTTGCCTTTATAAGGATGTCATAAGCAGCCTTTCATTTGACAGGAAGTTGTTAGTGCATACAAATGCTATTTTAAAGTCTGGGAATATTTAATTATACCCTAATCATTATTCTTTATAGTTCCAGATGCTAGTGTCCCAACAATTGTCCAAAGTGTAACAGAAACAAATCCGGTAGCAGGAAGCCCAGAGCCCACTCATGGACACCTGTTGGTAACTGGAATCAAAAACAATACTTGCAAGACAATGCATACTGATGCCAATAGGAGAGTAGCACAGTAGCCACTGCCCTGCCTCACTAACAAAGAAGGGGATTTCAGCTTCATCTGTTGTCCCTGGTGGTTTCAGTGGCTTTGGAAGCAGAGGAAGGAATTTTAAAAGGACACACACACATAGTAAAATGGGACACGCCTTGGAGGGAGAAAGTAAGGAAAGAGCGACTTCTAGGAAATAGTCAGAAAAATCTCATTTTCTATAGATGCCTGTAAAACTCTCCTTGTTACATTAATGCCTGGTGGGGAGCACTTGAAAACAGGGAAATATGTAAGGGAGCTTTACCTTTAAAACAGCCTGCGCAAGAATGCCTGAACTTGAAGAAACAGACAAATACCTCCGAAATTAATGTAATTCAGTTTTCCCTCAGTGGTCTTCAGTAATAATACAGCCTAATCACTGTTACTTTCTTTTTTTAAGCTAAGATTTTATTTTTATTAATTTCTTAATTATATTTTATTGATTATACTCTTACAGTTGTCCCGATTTTTCCTACTTTGCCTCCCTCCACCCAGCACCCCCACTCCCTCAGGCCACCCCCCACCATTGTTCATGTCTATGGGTCATGCGTATAAGTTCTTTGGCTACTCCATTTCCTACACTGTACTTTACATCCCATGGCTATTCTGTAACTACCTGTTTGTACTTCTTAATCCCCTCACATGTTCACTTTTCCTCCACATCCCCCTCCCATCTGGCAACAATCAAAACATTCTCTGTATCCATGTTTGCTCAGTTTGTTTTTCAGTTCAATTGTTGATAGATATACATTTTTACCAATTTTTTGGTCATTTTTTGATCTTCTTTTTCTTAAATAAACCCCTTTAACATTTCATATAATAAGGGTTTGGTGACAATGAACTCCTTTAGTCTTTTCTTATCTGGGAAGCTCTATGGCTGCCCTTCTACTGTGAGTGATAGGTTTGCTGGGTAGAGCAATCTTGGCTATAGGTCCCTGCTTTTCATGACTTTGCATATTTCTTGCCAATCCCTCCTAGCATGCAAAGTTTCTTTTGAAAAATCAGCTGACAGTCTTCTCGGGACTCCCCTGTAAGTAACTAACTTCTTTTCTCTTACTGCTTGTAAGATTCTCTCTTTATTTTTAACCTTTGGCATTTTAATTATGATGTGTCTTCAAGTGGGCCTCTTTACGTCCATCTTGTTTAGGACTCTCTGTGCTTCTTGGACTTCCATGTCTGTTTCCCTCGCCATATTAGGAAAGTTTTCTTTCATTATTTTTTCAGATAGATTTCCAATTTCTTGCTCTTTCTGTTCTCCTTCTAGCACTTCTTTGAGGTGAATGTTTGACCTCTTGAAGTTGTCACAGAGGCTGTTTATACTATCCTCATTTTTTTGGATTCTTTTTTCTTTGTGTTGTTCTGTGTTGTTGTTTTTTTCTCCCTTATGTTCCAAATCATTGATTTGGTTCTCAGCTTCAACCACTCTACTTTGTTTCCCTGTAAATTGTTATTTACTTCAATTAGTGAGCCCCTCATTTCTGACTAGTTATTTTTTATGCTGCTGAGGTCCTCATTAAGTTTCTTGAGCATGATTATAACAAGTATTTTGAACTCTACATCTTATAGATTGCTTATCTCCAAAAAGAGCTAAATAAAATTTCCATTTTGTTTAGTTCTTTTTTTGGACTTTTGATCTGTCTTTTCATTTGGGCCATGTTTCTTTCTTTCCTCACTTTGGCACATCCCTGCATTTGTTTCTATGTGTTAAGTAGAGCTGTTTTGACTCCTTGTCTTGGAGGACTGGCGTAATGTAGCAGGTAGCCTAACTGTGTCAACCAGGCTGATTGAGTCTCAGATACGGCATCACCTTACTGGCTTTATGGTTCTGTGGTAGGAGGGTTTAGAAAAGGGACAATGGCCTCTGCTCACCTTGATGCCAAACATTTCAGTTTCTCCCAGTATGCCATTGGTGCCTTTCAAGCTGCTACCCCAGTGCTAGAGCTCAGAGGGAGTGAGTCTGAGTAGGTGAGTCCGTGTGTGGGTTCTTTAAGAGGAAGTGCTTGGAGCTCCAGAAGTTTCTTCTACCAACTCAATCCCTGCTGGTTTTTTCAGTCAGAAGTTGTGGGGACTTATCTTTCTGGCACTGGAACCCTGGGCTGGAGGACCTGGTGTGGGTCTGGGACTCCTCACTCCCAAGATATCCACCACAAATTTTTATCCACCACACATGGATGTAGGACCAGCCTGTTTCACGTCTGTGCCTCCTCCTACCAGTCTGGAAGGATGTGGTTTCTTTAATTTCGTAGTTGTAAGACTTCCATTCAACTCAATTTCTGACAGTTATGAGTGATGGTCGTTCTGTATTTTAGTTGTAATTTTGATGTGATTGTGCAAAGAGGTGAGCCATGTGTGCCTATGCTGCCATCTTGAATGAAAGTCTCTGTTACTTTCATCCATCTGATAAAAAGTGACTCATGCTCTTTAAGTATTACTTGCTTATTTTGGGATTCTCTAGGTATACATAATCAAGTCAGGTTGGAAAATTGGTAAGTTACTAAACACAGGTGTACTTCTTTCTTGTACTGCTAATCAAGTCCTCATTGACTAGATATTACAAGGCATCATTACAAACTCTACTGAGGACCATAGATTTGTTTTTTCTGCTGCACACTGATGCAATAGACACTGCTCTTAATTCCACTGGATCTTCAGAGGCTGTTGCTGACCTTAGTTTGCTTTGAAGTGGAAGAAAATACCTCTCTCTACATGTCAATATCAAATCTTTAGAACTCTGGTAAGAAATGCAAGTCAATAGCTTTTAGACTTCCAACACAGAACATAATAACTTTAAAATGCAAAAAAAGTCATACATTTTACCAATAAAGCTGAAGAATTAAAATTTAAAAATTTATCCTTAAATAGAATGGAAAGACAATTAAAAACTATATATATATATATAGTTTTATATATATATAAAACTATATTATAGTTATATATATATATATTTGAAACATACAACTACCAAAGGATCAGTATCAAGAATATATAAAGAAGGTCAATAAGTCAATAAGAAGAGCACAGACACCCCAATAAAAAAGTAGGCAAAAAACATGATCAATCTACTTCACAGAAGAGGAACAACACATGCATGGACATTCCACCGCAGACCAATTTCAGGGAAATATAAATCAATGTCACCATAAAATATTATTTTATAACCATTCAGTTGGAAATAAAAATCCATGCCACTGTGAAATATCATTTTATACCCAGTGGTTAGCAACAAATAAAGAGTCTGATAATATCACATGTTGGAGAAAAGATATAGCCACAAGACATTTCTTATATATTGGTGGTGAGGGTATAAGGAGATAAAACTATTTAGAGAAAATTTTGGCATTAGCTCCTAAATTTAAACATTCACATACCTTTCAATCCAGCCATTTCATTCCCAGGTATATACACAAGAGAAATTATGTGCATGTTTACCAGAAGATATATACAAGAGTGTTTATAGCTCACGATAACAAAAACCTGGAAAGAACTCAAATGCCCATCAGTGAGGGAGCAAAGAAATGACCTGTGATACAGTCAGTCACGCAAGAGATATTAGACAAAGGAAAATGAGCTGGAGCAACAGACAAGTATGGGTGAAACTGAAAGATTACCTAAGGATAATACCCTTTCATATAAAGTATAAAAATTTTTTTAATTATACTATTAAGGAATATGTAGACATTTAGCTGAACAAATATAAAAAAGAATAAAAAGAGAATAATGAATACAAGATTCAGGATGTGGTTACTTCAAGGGGGGGGGAGCGAAAATGGAATTGGGGGGGACCACTGGCTAGATGAAAGTTATGAAATAGTAGATTCATGGGTGATTGTTGTATTATAATACATAACCAAACAAACAAAAAACAAGTAAGTGTCTTGCACAGACCAATGACATATATGTGTCCTGAGCTAAGGATTACATTTAATCCAATTACAGATCAAAAAAAAAAAAGTTTCTCTAATTTATTTCTTACACATTGTTAGTCATGGAACAAAGCAGTACCCAGTCTTCTAAAAGAGGCCTTGCAATCATTTACTTGAGATCCTCCCACCTTCAACCCCAGGGGAATAGTAGACACAGTGAAGCTGGAATGAAAGCCCTCTCTGATCAATAATTAATGCACACTGAGGACATGAGCCAAGCTTGCTGTACCAGGCAGCAATTCCTGTTGGATGAGCTCTTCATCAGGCAATGCTTGTCCCTGACTATGATGGAAACGAATCCACCCCTGGACGAGCATGCTCACAAGGTGTGAATGCCAGAGTCCACCTTGCTCATTACCACACACTGTGAGGGTAGAGGAGCCAGACAGAGTCACTGATGACCAGGTCGGCAGAATAAAAGACCCACAGTGGAGAGATCATCTTATAGTCACTGGCCATGTTTCATTTTCAATGTGGTTCATTTTTTAACCAAGCCTTTTATTGACCTTCTAAACTGCCAAGTTAAATGTATTGTTTTAGGAGAGGCACTTCAACAGACAGGGCCCAGCCAACTCTGTAGACACTGTTGGTGTCCTGACTGGAAAGAACAGATAAGCCCTGTTTGTCATTGAATAGCACTACCCTGCTCTGGGAGAACTTATCAACCACAGCACCCAAAACTTTGTCTCCATGTGCCCTTAAAAAAAGTATTTATTGTGAGATTTATTTCTGCTGCAAATAAATATGTGTGCATGTGTGTGTGTGTGTGTGTGTATACACATATGTATATGTATATAGACACATGTATATCAATTTGCAATATTCAGAAAAGTATAAAATTAAAATATTAAAATTATCCATTATCCCCCAACATAGAAAAAAACTACATTTAACTTCTAATTTATTTCCTTCCTGTTGTTATATTTGTTTCCCTTAATTTATACTCACACACATCTTTTTTATCATTTTCCTGTGCCCTCCACGTCCCCCAATATTCAGATCACATTGTTTTGTATCCTGCTTTTTCTTTAAGAATTTATTATTAACATTTCATTTTTTTATTATTCTTTAAAAAAATTAACACACAACTTCTAAAGATTACATAGTAGGCCATCACATAGATTTATCAAATTTTATTTAATTATTTTCCTAGTGTTGAACATTTGTTGTTTTCCCAATATTATATCACAGAGCATGATGCCAGGTAAATACACTTGCACATAAGTCATTGTGTACAACTCTTATTTCCTTGCGGTAAATTCTTAGAAGTAGAATTTCTGGATCAAATGGGAAATTGTTCAGACTTTTAAAATATATATTCCAAACTGTCCTCCAGAAAATTATGTCTATTTGTATCTCTGTCTGCTGATATTGCCGAATAGAGCGCCTTGCAAGACAGAGCATTATAATTTTTAAATTTCTGATAATTTGATGGGAAAAAAATGACATCACATTGATATCATTTGCATTTCTTTGATTATTAGGGACTGAATTTGTGATTTTTTTAGCCACATGCACATTTTCTTTTGTCAATTATCTGTTCAATATTTTACTCAATATTTTTGTATTTTCATTTTTCTTGATTTATAAGAGCCTTTTATATACTGATACAACATTTAGTTGTATATGCTACCAATATTATTTAATAACTTTTTGCTATTAAAAATCTATTTAATTTTTACAGACATACAAATGTTCTAAAGGTTCTTTATTTATGTCATCAATTTTTTTATCAGAAAGCTTTTTTCCTTAATAAGATCAAATAAATAAGAATCTATATTTTAATGGTTTTGTTTTAGTGTATAACTATTTTATCCAACTTGATCTATTTTTGTGTATGTTATTAGATAAGAAACCTATTGGAGTTTTTATTCAAATTATGAACCAATTGTCCTGACACCATTTATAAAATATTCTCTTTTTAAGCTCATTTGTGATGTCATCTTTATATATACTAGATGATCTTTTATAATATGACCTACTTCTAGACTACTTTGATTCACTGAATAATCTATACTTCTGTCAGTGCCACACTGATTTAAATATTATAGCTTTAGAATGCAATTTACTGTGTAAAAAAAGCTCCCTTCCTCTCACAACTACTTTCTTTTTTCAAAAGGCTTATTCCATTTTCCCATTTATTCTTCCAGATGAGATCTGTTCTCTAATTTAAGTTGGCCCTTTGGTGAATATAAGATGCAAATATAAGAAAGAGACTCAAAATTCAGATTAAGATAAGATAAAATTTACAGTTGCACCATATTTTCAAGTTAGACTAAAATAGCTATGTTCAGAGATTTTTTTCTCCTTTATTTGGATATACACCAGGTTATTGATTGTTGGTGTATACTAGAACTAGCTATTCATTACCTACATTAATAGAACAGAATCACACGTCAATAAAAATATTACCCACATCTCATTTTAGTTATTGTCTTTGGCTTATTTCACCTTAAACTTTTCACCAGTGCTATTAGAAAAAAAGCCCAATGAAAAACTTTGGTTTTTCTCTTTTGTTTTGTTTTTGTTTTTGACCATTTTTAAAGAGGTGACAACAAATCCCCAAATTGTTGATGATACATCTAGAGACCCCTCAGGCCTATACAATCCTCCTACTGGAAACAATGCCCAAAATGTCAAATGCACAAACTTTAAAGCCATCTATCAAGTATTTTATGTTTTTTTCTTTAAAACTAAAGCAATACAAACTCTGAAAATAAGCTGTAGAGCTTCAATTGCAAAATCATTGTTGTGGAAAATATGAAATTAGTTACCCCTCCTCCAGGGAAGGAATCACTCCCACAACACCCCATTGTTAATGAATTTTTTTTTTGTACAAACATTTCTTGTGACAGGGAGCTCTTTGACCAACACCCAGATGTTGGAGTGAAAACCTAAAAATAGAAATTAGGAACTGTTCAACAAAGTGACGCCAAATTTGCTTAAAGGCAATTAACTTGAGATGTTCTATGATCCAAGAAACAATTGCTAATGGGTTTACTAAGGTTGCAATATTGGGTGTTCCAACGCTGAATCTTGGGGATGAAAAGAAACACAACCACCACCATCAAGACTAGCGAATATTTAAGGGGCATAACTTGCAAGCAAGTCTCTGAACAAGACACGGAATTCAAAGAAGCCCAAGACAGAGGCCTTGTCCCTGAGAAGCTAACAATGTAATTGAATGGTCAGGGTACATACATAGTAACACAAGGTCAAACACTATGTCAAACAAGTATTTAAATAAATAAATCTTAACTTTCTATGTTTTGTGGACAAATTCATTTGTGGTTCCAATTTACTTTCTATGCTTATGTTCCTTCTGCCTGAATGTTCTGACCTTTATTTAGATTTCCTAAATTACATACATTTATGTAGCTTTGCTGAATTATATGCATCTTCATCTTCTACACCTTTAGAGACCAGGGGAAGGTACAGCTAAAGGAAGCCGCAGGAGTAGTTACAAGCTAGGATACAAACAGGGTCTGTAAAATCCCCACGCTGGCTCAAGGTCAAGTGTTAAAGCTCTATCACCAACAGCAAACCCCTCACCAGTATTACATTCTCTTGGTAAATGTTAATCCCATCGCTCAAAAGTTAGTTTCAAAGAACTGCACTAAGACTGGAACAGAGTTCTTGACACAAAAATAACCTCAGAATCTCCAAACATTTAAAAACAAACAGATGAAATTGTTGTGATATGACTTTTCAGAACTTTACTTGGTCTCATTTGCTTTTGACTCACTACTTTACGTTTTCTAAAAGGATTTGTATTTCCATGATACATATGACAGCCACCCTGTCCACAAATCAATATCAAATGAAAGACCTCACTTGCTGCTGTGTCCCCAGCCTACTAAAATAGTGCTGTCTAATCAGGCATCTCTCTGCAGGAAACAGGCCTTCCTACGCAGGAAGCACAGGAAAGAGGACTGGAGACAGCAATCCCAGTGGCTTTTTTGCCAGAAAAGACAAAATGGCTCTTCTGGCAACTCCTGACTCAGGAAATCGCTGAATTAAGTAGTCAATCTGCACAGTAATTTAGCATGTCATCTGCTTCCTGGCAACAGATATTTGGAAGCGTTTATATTGTAATTCAACTCTGTCATCGTGGGGTTAGAACTCCTTCTCTCCAAGGACCTCAAGGTCAGAGATTTTCCTGCAGTTTCTACAGAGACGCTTCTTTGAGTTCTTTCCCCCTTTTCCAGGCCCCAACTGTTGGGCCTCCCCTTTGATTTCTATCTAGGTCAAGCAAACGCTTGTCTTTAGAACCAAACATAAGTTGCACGGGGGTGGGGAGAGGCCTATGTACTGGTGCCCTGGAAAAACACTTGTGAGTATGCAAAAGGATGAAGATGTGGCTGTACACACCAGAGTTGCAGCAGCGTGGTCCTCTCTCTGGCAGAGGCAACTGGACAAGAGGCCGGTGACGTGGGTTCCCATTCCTGCTTCGTCGTGGACTTTCTGTGTAATGTTGTACAAATAATTTCCCTTTCTGCTCTTCCATTTCTCCATTTTGGGAGTGAACTTAACCAGTGCCATTCCCTTCTTCATTTGCAGGCATTAGAGATACATAATACCATAAAGCCAGTCATGTTCCATGGGTCACAAACAAATAGCCCTACTAATGTGCACAGGGGAGGTCAGCAAACAAGGGTCATGGGGGATAAGAATTCTGTATATGGATAGAGCAGTTTTCTTGCAGCTGGTGAACACATGTACCTACAAAGCACTTAAAAGCAAAGCATGTAAAATATAAGCAGCGGGACCATGTAATTCTTTCTATACACATACATTTGTAAATCTTTACCTCTTGGGGATAATGATGGCTAAATCCAGATGAGAGCGATAAGGCATCAGGAAGGTAATGATTTTTATCAGGGGCAGAGGTCACTTTGCTCCTCTCTGGTCAGGGGATCCCTATAGTTCAGCAACACATCCCAGGCAAGTATGTCCCAGAGTCATGAATGACAGAAAAGGGATCTCGACTAAATGTCACATATACTGACTTTGGTGACACCTAGAGTCAAGACCCATATTTTCCAGAAAGAGCTAAGCTATGACCAGTAAGGCCTGCCACATACCTTGGCCTCTCAGAGTAATTCTGTGAGGTCAGTAGAATTATCCCCTTTTACAGATGGTAAAAATCAGACTTAAAGAGGCTAAGTAATATGTCCGTATTTCATCAGGGCATGAAGAGATGGATTAAGGATTTTCCATCTGTCTGTCTGCCCGATCCCGCAGTCCATTCTCTTTCTATTAGATCATGCCACCTTCTATGTGCTATTTCTATTACTCTATATACCTAAGTTTTCTAATTTATAAAATGGAGAAAATAATACCTAATTTTATGAAACTGCTACAAAGATCAAAAGAAATTACATAAGTGAGTGTGTTGTGCAGAAACATAGATTATTTTTCTAAGAGTAGCAACACTCTTTATGTCTCTTCCATACCTTCAATCTCATTATTACAAACACATGGGGTACATTTATACAGGAGGAGGAATATGAATCTTAACATAACTGAAATATCATTTTGCATTTTCATGACTTTAAGGAATTTACGTATTTTAACACGGTTCAACTAGATTTTGAAGTGTTATATCTCAACAGTCCCTATAGATATCCACTGCTATGTTAATCATTTATTTACCTTTAGTTTATTGCTTTGAAGTTATCAGTCTAAAATCCACATGGACTTAAAAACTGTCATATTCCTTAAGAAAAAATCTTGCATAGAAATTAGTCTATGGCTAATTAAGTATGGCTTCAAATTCATGGGCAAATGTCAAAATAGAAGCCTAATGGAACAGAGGGATTAGTTATTGCCCTGATTTTCTTCTAAATTCTCTGCAGTCATCACCTCACCAGAAGGGGGGACAGTAATACACATTGCCAGACTTGCCCTGACCTTCAGGAAATCAGAATAAAACATAAATTAAAATTGCTTATGTATTATTATAAACAATTTGTTATTCAAATTCGCTAAAGGAAATATTCATCAGGGAAACTATCCTAAAAAGCTTCCTATTGAGAAATAAATTCCAAAGTTTAGCATTTCAAAACTACATAATTTGAATACATTTTTGAACCATCCAATGGAAAATTAGATTGATTCCACATGTGCAGAGCTTGTAACTAGCTCAGTAATTCTTTCACTGTTTCCAGACACAAGCTAATGGCCTCCTTTTCTTTCCCTGGTAGAAAATTAAGCTATTTTTTCAGGATCAGGGGGAGAAAATAGGGGGTTAAGGACTATAATGAAGAAATGTAATTCACTCAGTAGTGCAGGAAAATGTTAGAGATTATGTAAATCTTTTCTTCACAGGATAGAGTTCCCATGGAGAAAACTACCCCCAACTTCACGGATTAGCACACAGTCAAGTAACAAGCTAAATTTTTTGTCTTGTTGAAAAAAATCTTCCAACTGCATTGTGTGCATTAATGATACTCATAGAAAATAGTAGTTTCAGTGAAGGGCTCTAAACAAACAGAAGAACGGGGTTCGCCTTACATAAAAATACTTCCATATTCAGGAGTTATCCTCTTTTTCTCATTCTGAAACTCTGTAGTTGGAGAAATACCAAGTCATGAGACACGAGGTCAAAACACCTGGATTTGATCCAGATTTTGTGATCTCTAAATTATTTTGTGCTTTTGACTAAATCCCAGCACCACTCATTCAACCCTGTGGTTTTTTTGTTTTGTTTTATAATTTTTGAATTTTACTTGTTGATTTTAAGAGGCAAAGGGGAAGGAAGAGAGACAGAGACATCAATGTGTTATTCAACTTCTTTATGCATTCATTGGTGAATTCTTGTCAGTGCCCTGGCCAGAGATTGAGCCTGCAAGCTTGGTGTATGGGGAGGACACTCTAACCACACCGGTGTTTTTCTAACTTAGTATCTCTTGCTACCCACATTCTGGAAACCTGTGATGATAGTGATAATTTACATGGTTGATGTAAGGATTAAACGAGTAATTCCTAATAAGTAAAGCATAGAACCAGGCCAGAATGCAATACATGTACAATAAGTATTCACTTTCATTCTTGCTATTATTATTATTACTTAGATAATGGTTGCTAAATAATGGGACCTTCAGTTTCAATCCCACTACCCTGTCACTTAAAAGTAATCAAAGTGGAGCTAACTGTCCTGCTTCCTCAGATATGAACACACGGATATTTAAAAAATCTTTTTCAGTTACTCTCTAGCATCTGAGTTCATGTGTTACCATAAATCAGTTTGATTTCCTTTAAGAAAGGCCACCAAACCGCCTCAGTGTGGAAACATCCTGACAGTCTCCCAGAGCCCATAGCTGGTGCCTTGGTATCGATTTTCTCTGTCACATTTAAAGAAGGTGCTGAGTAACCACACACCGGTGAGCAACCGGCCAGGCTGCAGCTCTCACAGGGCCCCTGAAGAGCTCCTGGCAGAGCCTGCTTTCCTGAAAGGTCTGAGTGAGCCTCACTGCAGTGTTTGAATAGAGGGTTCAGGAAGCCAACCTTATAAAACCCCTGAAGATGAAAGAAAGTGTGTGTCAAAGGACTACAGACCTCCTCTCCGTCCTTTAGGGTCCTCCGTGCTTATAAAAGCACTTTCGACAACAGATACTTAAATATTACTCATGCTGGAAACAAAAATCTTTTGAAGTTATTTTAATTAGCTTTGGGTGTTTGAATCCATCTTCAGATGGAAGCACAAAGATTTCTATTCAAAGAAATTATCGTTTTCCTTCAGAAGTCCTAAGAAGTACAAGGTAAACTGATAGAAAAGCAAACAGCCCTAGTCTCAGGGGTTTTCTGAGCCTCATTCCTTAGACCAGGTACTTAGCATAAAATACTAATGACACTGAACCAGCTGTCATTTCAGAAAAATATCTTCAAAAGTATAGATTGTTTCAGAAAGGTTTTTTGTTTTTTGTGTTTCTTTTTTGGCACAATCAAGGTCCCTTTTATATTATTCAACTGTCTCTAAAAGACCCAAAATCTAACCAGGTATTTATAATAAAGAGCTTACTCTGTGCCAGGCACTGTTCCAGGTGTTTTCTTATATTAAATATTTCATCCTCACAACAGTTTAATGAGTGTCATTATTGTCCCATTTTCCAGATGAGGATGAGATACAGAGATGCTGAATAACGTGCCCCAGATCACACAGAGTTAGCACATGATGGGGTTAGTATGTAAACCCAAGAAAGTCTGTCTCCAGAGTACTCAATCTTAACCACTCAATTACATTACCTCTTTTTTTCCAAAGTAAAGTGAACATCTTTAAAATATGGTACATCCAATAGCATACTCCCACTATAATAAAATTTTCAATGCCTCCTTTTAGAATATAATTGAAGGTAATAATGTATCCCAGGAACCCAGCTTACTAACTTAATGAGCTGTAAGTCCATTTTTCCATGTATATATAACACCAGTCAATCCATGAATATTTATTTTTAGCAAATATATAGATAGATATAAATATAAATATAAAAATAAATATAGAATATATGCCAGAGAATATTGCTCTATTAGTGGTTTTCTTTGAAACAAATAAAATCCTTCTCTCTAGGCTGATCACTATCACCAGTTATAGAGGAAAACCTTTAAGGGCCCTTCATAGAGGATGTGGGATTATATAAAGGAACTTTTCAACCCCTGCTTCCCCTTGAGAGTTTTAGTATTGTAAGTTAGTTTTTGAAACATATTGCTATTTATGCACTAGGAAATTACGTGGTTTATAATGATTTTGTAGAAATCCTGAGTATAATAGATGGTTGAATAGGTATCAACCCAATGATTAATTTCCTATACATAATGGAAGACATTTATTGATGAGTAGTTATTATCAAATGTTGACTATTTATAGACACTGGAGTCTCCCAGTCACTTCGGAGGTCAGGGCTTCCCTTTCAGTTGCTGTAAACACAGCTTCCTCCAAGACTCTGTTTATATGTCTGCTTGTCAACCCAGCGCCAGTCACTGGCGCTCCCGTTTTTACTGCCGCTGCTCCCTCATCCTGTTTATAGGGCAGGCAGGATAACCATGGAGGCAGAATTACTTTAACTCACCAAAGCATTGGAGAAACTAGCCAGCTTTCTTTGTTTTAAGATGATTCATTCCTGCTTGTGCCTCTAAGCTTTTAATATTGCTTTTCTGAGAGCCAGTCACATAAATTTCATTGGCCAAAGCAAATATGTTATCACCATTTTAAGGCAAATTATACCAAGCCTGGATGCCTATAGTCACAAATCTTCCTTGATCTCCTCAAAGGAAAATTTACACTATCAACTCAGAGCAAAGGATTCTTTTACCTTTAACAATGAGTCTTGTTAGAATCACCTTGGGAGTATTTTTTTAGATAGATAGATAGATAGATAGATAGATGATAGAATGATAGATAGATAGATGATAGATAGATAGATAGATAGATAGATAGATAGATAGATAGATAGATAGATAGATGATAGATAGATAGACAGATGGATGTCTAGGCCCCAAGCCAGTCAATTAAACCAGGACCTCCTTTTAAAAACTCCCCTTGATTCTGCTGTACAGCCAGGGTTATGAACCACTGCCCAAAAGTCAGTCTCCACTACAAACAAATTACCAAACAAATGTTTTACATATGATTAGGTCAAATAGATGCATGCTAGTTTCCACCACAAACTTCCAGTTTTAGGTGGTATGAAATGACCACATTGGTTGAGTACAGGAAGAAGTCCTTGGACCCTGAAGGCTGTATTGTATACTAAGTTTCATTTCCCCCTTCAGCAGACCTTCACTGTAACCTAGTCCCAGAGAATGGGATGAGCTAAGGACTAGCTCCCAGAGCCTCTAGAGCACAAAGAAAACATTAGGTTTTGATCCTTGCCGTGAGATTCCTCTGAAAGGAAAGAATTAGGACACTCCATTGAAGTTCAGTGCGACCCCCTCCGTAGATCAAAAGGCAGCCTTGTAAAGAAATTATATAATGTCTTCAGTGTAAGTAGGAAAGGGAAGATCAGAGATTAAAGCTCAGAGGTCTTCTCTCTTGGGATGCCTTCCACCCATCCAGGGAATTAAATAGGAATCTTTGATAAAGATGTAATGCTGCTGAAATCAATTCACTTCAACACTGAGAAAGGGCAGAGCAACTCCTAAGAGTAGAGCTCACAGCTGCGCCCTGGTGTCCTCTGTTGGATGAAATGATTTCACAGAACATCGACACTAGGCAAGGCCACTCTGTGACCATGATGGATCAGGACAAAAAGAAGATCATTCCATAATAATGTCTAAACACAAAAACATGAACATTGTCCAAAAAAATAAAAATGACCCAAATCTGCCTCTCCTGACTATCATTAGTTACTGCTGCTGCTTTAGCCTTAGGTTAATCTTTTTTCCTTCCAGATCAGATGTAGGAAGATAACCAATGATGGAATTATCCCCACTTTCTGAAAGTATCCAGCCCAGAGTGAAGTCCTATTTCCTTGAACCCTCCCCCAAATCACCTAACACAAGCCCAAATCCTCTAGTCTTATTCACCTACAAGTAGGTATTTGGTGGTCCCCTACCAGGAGAGCATTGATAATGTTTTCTTTAAGCATTTACTTATGCCACTTCACGAATATATATTTAATAGGTCCTAGTATTCCAAGTTCAAATAGATTGGGAAGACTTCTAAGGAATGGAACGCAATCACATGATCAAGGCTATGTGCCAACACTGGCAATGAGATGCCAGACCATTCTGGAAAACTGTCACACATGTGGCTGGTGTGGCTCAGTGGGCTGAGTGCCAGCCTGAGAACCAAAGCATCACCAATTCAATTCCGGGTCAGGACACATTCTTGGATTGCAGACCAGGTTCTCGGTTGGGGTTTGTGAGAGGCAACCAATCAATGTTTTTCTCACGCATTGATGTTTCTTTCCCTCTTTTTCTCCCCTCCCTTGCCTTCTCTCTCTATTAAAAAAAATTAAAAAGAAATTAAAACAAAAGAAAACTGTCACAGACAGGGGAGGCACAACCTGTGCTTTGATGGAGACAGGATTAGGAGTGGAAGGTGGGCACACAGGGGTGGAATAACACTCCACACCATTTCCAAACTAAGGATTTCATCCTTCTCTGTATTCAGCGTCATCTGTTAGCATTTCTCTCTGTCTCTTTCCTGAGGGTAAATAACTTTGGAAAAGAAAAGCACCTAATATATACTTCTATCTTTTTACACTTTTCTTCTGTGCTTTGAATAGAGAAACAATGTCCAGTCCATTGTTTAACCAGGCCTGGAAACACAGTACAGGAATAAAATAATGCTTTTGTTCTAAGATTGTACTGGATTCATGACACAAAGAATTAAAAGAATACTGCATTAAAAGGTCACTGTTGACATCATCCGGGAAGATGCATATAGTGTGTCTGAAGCTTGTTTAATTGAATTGGAGAGTCTGTCAGTGAATTAGGCCAATGAAACAACCCCACTACTAACAGCAATTGTACAGCAGCCTGTTCCTCTTTCTCTCTCTGCCTTTCATTTCAAAGATTAATTGGTTGAGAAGATCAGTCAAATAATACATCCCTGTGTTTCTCAAACAAATCGCATTGCATATTTTATATATTCAACTATCACTTTATCCTTTCTGTAGTTCAGTGGTTTGTTGTTGTTGTTTTTTTGTTTTGTTTTGTTTTTAATTTAAGCTGTAGAAATGGTTTTTTTCTTTCCAATGAAAGTTCATGGAAGCTGTGATGTAAAACAGAATAGAGAGAGATTGCTCTGGTTGAAGAGGGGTGGAGGTGAGAGGCCCAGGGTCACTCTCCATTCCCTGCCTCTGTGGTTTTGAGGATCCCTGAGAAAACTCTGGGATTTCAGAGAACGCAGTGCTGAAGCAACTGGTCTACTAAATGACCACCACCGCTGCTCGCGGCTGCTGCCTGTCAGTTAATAAAAGCTGCGATGGGCAAGAAGTGACCTGAAACCTTTGGGATACGGAGAGGCCTGGTCACAGGTGAGTGTTCAGCCACCTGCGAAGCTTCCTCCAAACCACCCCCCCTCAACCACTGCCTCTTCCAAGGCATTTCTGTATGTCCTCAGGAGCTTCCTGTGTGTTCTTTTTCAGCCAGCTCTCGAAAGCCATCAACTATTCTCTCCTCTCTTGAACCTTCCAATTCCTTAAGTGTCTCTGCACTCAACCCTCCTCAGCTGAGCACTGATGTCCCCTATGGTGGGCACCACCCCTAATGGAATCACCCCTTCAGTTGGGCTCTATAACCATCTCAGCTAGGTGCCACCTGTCCATCCTTTTTTATGTTACTCCTGTTAAGATGGGACCAAGTTACACTGCCTCTGACTTGTCCTGTCTAATGGAACCTTGAGTGAAAGAAGACTCCAAGTTTTTCAACTTAGAGTACTTTTCCGTCCTCTCTCCCTGGATACAAGTCTAACACTGGTCTATTTTGGCCTAGGGAATAAACCTAAGCACAAGGTATCAGTCATAAAATGCCTCCTTTTATCTAACCTCTCCTTTTTTTGGCTACGCTGGCCCTTAGGTGACCATACTCAGTTTCATGGTTTTAGACATCATACATATACTTAAAGATTCCCAATTTTAAACCTTTAGCCTCAACCACACCCCTAAATCTAGATTCACACGTCCAACTGCCGATACGGAATATATATTCTACTTGGATGTCAAATTGGTGTCTCAAACTGATATGTCCACATCTTGCTCTTCTCCCCAAACCCAATATTCCTAATTTCACTAAATGACACTACTCTGGCAGCCTAATAAGAATTAGAGCTCATGAGCCTGACATAGAGAAAACTTGGGATGGGAAGCCACAGGGGCAGAGCCTCCACCATCTCCTGTGGTTCATTGTGGCAGTATATCAAGCTGATTTTCATCTCAAGTTTCTAGTAAAACCTAACATAACAGAGTAGCCTACAGTAAGTCAGACTATAAAATTCCCTTCCCAAATAATAATGAGATCAATTTTACTACAATTGTCCTCCCTTTGTGTGTGTGTGAGGAGAGCCTCAAAGGTGCTATGAAGAGAATCACATACTTCAAAGCATGTGTTTAAAAAAAAAAAAACAAGTGTCTCCTTTTCTAAACATGACTTTTCTGCCAGGCCTCCAAAGCAAATATAGAGTACACCTCAAATTGGTTGGTCTGCCGATGCCCGAAAGTGCCAGAGTGACATTCTAAAACACAGGCATTTTCATCAGCACCATTTCAGACCTAGCTATTTTTGTCACAACAGCAAGAGCACCAAATATCCTTTATTATTCCTCTCCGTGTTTTATGGAGGAAGCAACAGAGGCCTAAGCATGTGCAACGTCTTCTCCAAACCCGAATAGCCAGCCAGTGGCAGAGGGGGGCTCTGCACCGACACTTGGCGATCCCAGGGAGTGAGACAGCTTTAGGCAGTTCTCCAGCACCATCTCCTCTTCAAGTCATATTCTCTTTGGTTCTCTTGTGGTTTGAGATGCTTTGACTTGAACTTATTTAATCAGCTCTTATTTCTCAATCTCTTTGAAAAAAATACAGAAAATTGCTATCTTCTGTATTGTTTTATTATATCTTTAATTCCCTTAAAGGGATTTGGCTGGTTACAATAAATTGGCAGCTTACAAAGAAATAAACCCCAGATGACCCCATGTAACATGTACACTTCAAGTTATTTCTTCTACCATTCCAAAAGTAATCAATGGGGAATAATAAAGTTGAAGAATATATCCTGGATTAGAGGATTTAAAATCTTGTCTTTTTTTAATAGAAATGTTCATATGAAAACAGGAGGAACATGAAACTGATACTGCCTTACTCATAGTGCACGGGCATTTCTGGAGATACTTTCATGACTCAGTGGTGGCCTGACTTACATTTCCATCTGAAGACATCATAGAGCATTAGATAAAAGAGAACATAAACCATTTCGGTTTCAGCCAAGTGGGTGGATGAGGAAATCGTTGAATTACATCAAATTGCTAGTTGTTGTTTTGTTGTTGTTGTTGTTCTTTCACTGAATTCAATCATCTATGGTTTTATTTCTCTAAATCTGTTCTTGTGCATAGTCACAGCCATATTTAGGAATCAAATCCATTTTTCATTTTGAGGCTCTTGATTCCTGATTCATTTCAGTCCTCATACCTTGGCAGGCATCCACTCACACACACAGGCTGTGCTGCAAATGTTTCTAAGTAAATTAGATATTTGGAGGGCCAAGCACACTTTCTCCATACAATTTGTGTTACAGATGGTGGCTGGTTATCCAGTCCAGATAGCAAATGCCTGCGTATACACAATACAGGTGAATGATGCTATTAAGAGACTTACAGATGCTAAGCTTGCTTTCTAGCACTGTTTCCACAGCAAACGGCATGCCACTCTAGGAGGACTGTATGGAGGCCCTGCTCACACACTGTGCTGGTGTTCCGGGGTGCCAGCGGGAGCCTGCAGATGGAGCCAGCACGCTCCTCTGGGATTTCTGAACTAGCGGATGAGCAGCAGCAGCTTGTCCAGAAGGGTAAGTGGTCTCCATGGAGGAGGTTCACTCCAGATTGCGGCAAGAGAAGGGCCGTGGTGGCACAGATGCTCCAGTGTGTGGCTGTCATTCAGTCAGACTGTTCATCATGCTAATGACTGCAGGACAGAGGCCACCTCAAATCAAGTCAGAATTCTGTCACTGAGGAGGAGGAGGAGGAGATGCCCAGTATTTACAGGCAATTAGCACCCTCTGACCCCACACATGTAACTTCAGCTAATTACAACCAGATTAACTCAGCTCTAGATGTTATGGAGAGGATAATTAAAACCCTGAGTAAGAAAATTGCATATAAACTTTCACTTCTGGAAGCATATAGCTTTAAGAGTAAAAAAATAAATCAAAATAAAAAATCTGGTGAGTTTCCAAAGCATTATAAATGTTTCCTTTTAATAGCAGTCAGAGGCAAACCAGGATATATATATTTTTGCCATCTCTTCTACTAGGAAAGGACCTTCAATCTTAACTGACTTGTTTGGGATTCAAATTTTCTCTCTACTCTGATTTCACACTATTAAAAACAAAAGAGCTAATTTATGCAAGTTTTCCAAAACACTTCATGCTCTCTCATTCCCTCAGGAAGCCACTAGCAAATCAGGTTTGACAGCTGACCTTGATAGAATTTTTCCCCTCTTTTGGATGGGATGGGGGAATTGACTTATAATAAAATAAGAGCATTTAATTTCAAATTTTCCCAGGGTATTCTTTAGAGCTCATGCTTCTCTATTAGTCTATTCTACCACTGACGGGAGATGGAGGAGTCAAAAATAATGGGTTTCTGACTCGGGTGCTTGGGTAGATAGAGGAATAAATGAAAACAAATATTGGACATATTTGGATCATGATGCCCATGGGATATGCAAGTAGTTGAGCAAATCAAAATGAATGTCTGGCATTTAAAATATATATCTATCTAGCTGGTGTTACTTTGAAATTCTTAAGGATACAAAAGTTAAAGTCTGGTACAGATGTGATTTTTCAGGAGAAAAGGAGAGGGGACAGAGCCTCAGGGAATACCACCACTGAAGCTGTGCTTCTCAGACGTCACTGTGCAAGTGAGTCACCTGGAGGATCTTTTCAGAATGCAGATTCTTAGGAAGCCTGGGGCACAGCCTGAATTCTGCATTTCCATCATGATCTCCCAGGTGCTGCTGACACTGCTTGTCCCAGGATGACACTACAGTTCTAGGGATTTCGAAGACTGCAAATACAGAAAACACAGGGAAATAGGCCTGAAGAAGAATTAAAGAGGCAAAAAGGGCAAAAACAAATCCAGAGACTGGGGCTGTGGAAACCAAAAAAAGAAGAAGATGTCAATGAGGATGTGATCACATGCTGCAAACAGGTCAAGGCGACAGAGAGCTCTGTATTTGGCAATTGTAAAGTAGTTTAAAGGCCTGAAGGCAGACTTCAGTGGGCTGAAGAATTAAGGAAGTGAATATATTGACTATCAATTTTATGTGACTTTGAGAAGCAAAAATACCAGTATTGGCACCAGCATCTCCTTGGAAGTTCCCGAAGGAGAAGCAGGTGGTCTTCTATTGGTGATTGTTACTATTAAAGGGCCTTTGTATCTTGAACAAGATGGTTTAAAAGTAGCAAAACATTTATCTGTAATGGGTAGAGGCTTACGTACATAAAAAATAAAAAGAAGAAGATAACAAATACGTATGGGGGAACCTGTGGGATGTGCTCATAAAATTCTAACATTCCTATATATACACATGAGGAAAATGGAAGAAACATTTAAAAATGACAATAGTTGCATTAGATTGTACTACTGACTACAAGTGACTTTCAAGTTTTTCTTAATTAAAAGAAAGAGGTCATTTATCCATGTACATTCTCATTTTAAAATATTTAATAAATATCTTGGATGTACAGTTTTAAAAAATCACAAAAAGAACCTAAGACTCTTACTTGCTTCTCATCTAACTGATACCAAAAAAAAAAAAAATCCATTCCTTTTCTGAATAAACATGAGAGTAATATGATGCTAAGCATATTCTGTGATGATGTATATGGGCTCATTTATTTCAGATAGTATTATTTCCTTTCTATGTCTAGTCATTGCCAAGAAAATAAAGTTTCTATTTGTAAAGAATGAATATTCTTACTTGATAAATATAGGTAACTCACATCACAATTTACTCTTGGAGTCCTTCCCTGCCTGTCTGATTTTTTTCCTAATCAAAAGCCATATTTAGAAATCAATTAATGAACTAAGCAAATCCACAAAATTGTGCCTAAAATTTTTGTGCCTAAAAAAACGCTTTGGCACCATTATATTAACACAGGAACTTTTTCTATTCTAACAGAATGGCACAAATGTTTCTTTCTAAATTATATTTGAAAGTAAGTTATTTAGGCAATTTTCTTAAAAATTGGAAAATGCTATTTGTGAGTTCATTTATTTAATCATAGACCTTTTAATGTAGGCCACGGATCCCCATTTACTCTGTTCTGTTAAAACCAAAAGCCTAAGGAGTAACATGTCCTTGTGAGTCTACAGGCCTTCGAGAAACTGAGTCCATCTGGTTCAGAGTGCCTTCTACAGAGAGGCGGCGAGAGCACACAGCTGGCCCTCCGCGGGATGCGACAAGCAGTTAATATGTCTCTTAGTTCTCCATGTGTCATCATTCGCAAAGTACTATTAAATACCTAAATAGGTCAAAACAAAAGCTTCTGTTTCTGTAAGGCTTTGACCCAAATTTCTACCAGGGAAAGGGCATAGAGAACACTTGACCTCTCACTTTCTATTGCGTATAGAAAATAATTATCAGTTAAAATTGAAAGAAAAAAAGGATTACAAACCAAAGCAATAAATTAGCTATGAAAGAGAGTGTTCATATTAATATACCGTTTCCCAAATTGAGTATTATCACTGCTTTAACCTTTCCACTCAGTGGGAAATGGTATATCATCAATGCTTTTGTAACTGCAAGACCCAAGAATTGTTGATTTTCACCACCAACCTATCCTGCCTCCCACTCCCTTCCATTCCCTCTGCTTCAGTTGTTACTCTCAAATACCCTCTTTCTCTACCATCCTAGATATAATATTCTAAGCTTAACTTTCCCATAACCTTCTTCATCTCTCACAAAGGATCATGGCAAAAATCTCTCCTTCACCATATTCTACAGTTTCTGACACCTTTTTTATTTCCCTTTTTCTCCTTGTATAGGAAGGAGACTTCAAAGTGCATACAAGTTGTGTGCTCCAATGAGTTTCAGACAGGTCACATACCTGTGAACTAGTAAGAAGGTCTGCCTGAAATCTGTGTGCATGAGGACCTGAGAAGCCTTCCACATTAAGAGTGAGTTAGGTATGACAATGACTTAGTTGTCAGAGGATAGAGACAGTTTGACTCTAAGATGGTAGTTACTCCCACTGTAACTCCCTAAATTCTTGTGTTGAGTCTTATGGTGAATAACACTCAGGATAAGAAATTAAAAATCTGCTTTCAGAAGAATTTTATTGGGGCACCCTGGCAGAGATTTTGAATATTCAACAAGAGAAAAGAAAGATACTCTCTGACACATCACATCACAAACAAGCCATCCCCAGCAACTCCTATGGTCTATAGTAGTTCAGCCAAGGCAGCATCCAATAAAAGGAAGGTCCTACAATGCCCGCTGTAGTGGTTTTGGGTGGACATGGAGATACATGGGAAGGTGTTGGAGCATTAAGAGAAGATAAGAATCAAGTCAGGCTCATGGAAATCAAAACACAACAGAAATAGTGGGGAGCACAGGGAGTCTACCTCACAGAGGTGTCAAGACAAGAAAAGCCCATAAAACATGCATTCAGTTCCTTTTTCTTTTGGCAGAGAAGGACATTTTTTAAAATATATTTTATTGATTATGCTATTACAGTTGTCCCTTTTTTTCTCCCCTTTATTCCCCTCCACCCTGCACCCCCTTTCCCACCAGCATCGTCCCCACCTCTTAGTTCATGTCCATGGGTCGTACCTATAAGTTCTTTGGTTTCTCCATTTCCTACACTATTCTTAGCCTCCCCTTGTCTATTTTGTACCTACTATTTATACGTCCTATTCCCTGAACCTTTTCTCCCTTTCTCCCCCTTCCCCTCCCTACTGATACCCTTTTTAATGTTGGGTAATGTAATTATGATATGCCTTGGAGTGTGCTTCCTTCGGCTCAACTTCTTGGGGACTCTCTGAGCTTCCTGGACTTCCTGGAAGTCTATTTCATTTGCAAGATTGGGGAAGTTCTCCTTTTTTTTTTTTTTTAAGTTTTCAATTTCTTGCTTTTCCTCTTCTCCTTCTGGCACCCCGATGATTCAGATGTTGGAACATTTAAAGTTGTCCTGGAGGTTCCTCAGCCTCTCCTCATTTTTTTTTGAATTCTCTTTTCATTCTGTCTGGTTGAATGTTTACTTCTTTCAGCTCCAGATTGCTGATTTGAGTCCCAGTTCTCTTCCCTTCACTGTTGGTTCCCTGTGTATTTTTCTTTATTTCACTTTGCATGGCCTTCACTTTTTCCTCTATTTTGTGACCATACTCAACCATTTCTGTGAGCATCCTGATTACCAGTGTTTTGAACTCTGCATCCGATAGGTTGGCTATCTCTTCATCGCTTAGTTCTGTTTTTGGAGCTTTGATCTGTCCTTTCGTTTGAGCCATATTTTTTTGTCTGGGTGAGCCTGTTATGTTGTAAGAGGCATAGCCTTAGGTAATTTTCCATGTGCTGCTTTGTGGTGCAGTATGTGGGGGAGGGTCTGAGAGCGAACAATGCTGCTTAGTCAGCTCTCTGCTGGCTTTCAGTCACTTACCCTGCTACCCACAAGCAAATTGGACCCTTTTGGTCCTGGTTCCTGGGTAGGTGGGTTTATATACATTCTAGGACCCTGTGGGCTCCTCCAATGAACTCTCCTATGAGGTTGAGAGTTCCTCCCACTGCTGTAACCCCCACAGGTTTTTATAGCCAGAAATTTGGAGGCTTTCTTTTTCCCACACTGAAACCCTGGGTTGCACGGTCTGTCTTGCTCCCCTGTTGCTCCTCCTGGTTTATCTGCATGCAAATGTGGGACTGCCAGCTGCCATCTCCCCTCCCAGTCCTCCAGCTAATGCCTTGCCAAGTCCTCTCCACTCTGGCTTCCCATCTCCATCTCTTCCCCTCCTACCAGTCTAGATGAATGTTTCTTCTTTAACTCATCGGTTGTTGGACTTCCATACAGTTCAATTTCCTAGCAATTCTGGTTGTTTCCTGTTTTAAATTTGTTGTTGTCCTTCTTTTGGTGCGAGGAGGCAAAGTAAATCTACCTATGCCTCCATCTTGGCCAGAAGTTACATTTAGTTCTTATAGGAGTGATTTTCATTATGTGAAATAAATATATTTTGGTACCATAATCCTCTTGATTACTGAAAAGGTATTAGGAGTAAAGTTCATTATACTAGGATTTTAAATAAGGCAAATTTGCAATTTTGGAAAAATTTCTGCATGCCAGTTTCTAAATACAGCAAACAAAAGGGAAGCAAAAGTATCAGGGGAAAAAAAAACATTATTTAGAGTGATAAGACCAAATGTGTTTCGAAAAATGGATGTTTATTTCATTTTATGTAAGTAGTCTCAAATTTGCATTTATAGCTAGTTATAAATCTATGTTGTGTGGTCAATACCTACTGGATCTCTCTATCATAAATTCTCATTAGCACCCAAAGTTTCATAACATTTTTAGCATGGGACTTTCCATTAAGATTTAGAGCTATTTGCATTTGAATATTCATACTCTTGATCCCACCTGAAATGAGAAATTAAGGCAACATAAATATTATATGAGGTCTGTCCAGAAGGTATCCAGCCATGTAATATGAAAAATAGAGATAATTATTGAAGAAGATACAAGATACAAGAAACACTTGCATAGGATACACGTGCATAGGATAATGATGCCTCAGTTCCCTTCAAAGTAGGCACCTTGGGACCTTACACAGTTCTCCCAATTGCCATCAGCTGTCCCATCATATTTTCCTGAATCTCATCAACAGTCTGAAATCTCTTCCCTTTCAAAGGTGATTTTAGCTTTGGGAAAAGCCAGAAGTCACAGGGCACAAAATCTGGGCTGTAGGGGGGTTGAATTACCTGGGCAATTTGATGTTTCACCAAAAAACTCTGCATGAGACATGATGCATGGGCAGGCACATTGTCATGATAAAGCTGCCAATCACCCATTGCCCATAGCTGTGGCCTTACGAATCATTCCAATAGTTTCCAAGGAAGAATGGTCAAGCTTAGTGAAAAATTTGGTGCAGATTCGTTTCTCTACTCACTCAGCCATTGTGAATATGATGGCTGCACAGTACATATGGTCACTCAATGGCATCTACAGCCCCAACTGACTATTACTGTGAAGTTATCATTGTTCACACATGCACATTCCAGTCCACACTCTTTGGGGCCAGGTTATATCAATGTTACACAAACTGTTCTCCTTATGTTAACAATGACTGGACTTTTTCCAGACACACCTCATATACACAATTCCATTTTTTGAGTAAATAGAGATCTGTTTTATTAGTCTTGAAAATATTTTATTTTACTAAAATATGCCAATTTATTTGTTGGAAGAAAAATATAGATTCATTGCTGAGAAAAATACGAAAATTCTGTAGTACTATTTATCACATGGTTATGCTGAAAAACAAAGGCAACAGAAATTTTATAGATCATTCTTATTGGACTCCATTCCTCACAAACAAAAAACAGGGTTTATCCAGTGGCAGATTCAGTATTAGAATCTTAGCCTCCATTAGCCCAGTACTTTTCCCACCCTAGTACAAAACTGAGTCTTTGGGCTTCTGTAACATCAGTTTCTAAGGTGATACTTTAAATGATTTTTCCTAGGTTCAGAGGAGGAACCAGGTTCTCCTTCTCGACTCCTACTTCCTTTTCAGTATCTGGTCCAGTCATAAGCCCTGCCTTAAAGCAGGTATTTGTCCTAGCTACCAAGGTGTTACTAAGGACAATTCTCTTTAAAAATTCAGGAAAGTGAAGCAGATGATACAACCCATGATGAGAACTCGGTTCCCATTTATTCCCATTGTTTCTGTCCACATGTGAGGTTTTATCTTAACTTTAAATTTTATTTATTTTATTTTATTCATGTGGATACTTAGTGCATATTTGGTAAATTAATGAATTCTCTTAGGGAAATTTCCTCTAAATAACATCTACTTTTATTTTTATTTCTATTTTTTAATTTTACTGAATTTATTGGGCTGACATTGGTTAATAAAATTATATAAGTTTCAAGTGTACAATTCTATAACACATCATCTGTATATTGCATCATGCATTCACCACCCAAAGTCAAGTTTCCTTCTGTCACCATTTATCTCCCCTGTACCCTCTTCTACCTTCTCTACCCTCTTTCCCTCTGGTAATCACCACACTGTTGTATGTGTCTATTTTGGGGTTTGGGGGGTTTGTTTTGTTTTGCTTAATTCCTTTACTTTTCTCACCCAGACCCTCAAATTTCCTCCCCTCTGAGAGCTGTCAGCCTGTTTGTATTTTATTCATTAGATTTCACATGTAAGCAAAATCATATGGTATTTGTCTTTCTCTGACTGGCTTATTTCACTTAGTATAATACTCTCCAGGCTCATCCATGCTGTTGCAAAGGGAAGATTTCCTTCTTTTTTATGTCTGAGTAGTATTCCATCATGTACATCTACCACAGCTTCTTTTATCCACTCATCTACCGATGGGCACTTTGGGCTGCTTCCAAATCTTGGCTATTGCAAATAATGCTGCAAAGAACATAAGAGTGTATATATCCTTCTGACTTAGTGTTTTGGGTTTCTTCAGATATATTCCAAGAAGTGGAATTACTGGGTCATAAGGCAGTTCCACTTTTAACTTTAAGTTACAGTTTACATTCACTATTATGTTGTACTAGTTTCAGGTGTACAGCATAGCGGTTAGAAAACCATGTACTTTACAAAGTGTTCCCCCCAATATTTCCAGTACCCCCACCTGGCACCATACATATTTACTAAAATATTATTGATTATATTTCTTATGCTGTACTTTATATCCCTGTGACTATTTTGTAACTACCAGTTAGAAATTCTTAATCCTTCAAATACTTCTTAAGAAGAAGTGTATTTTCCTCATGCAAACTGGAAGAGTTTTTTACACCATTTGGACTTCGTCACCTTTTGCTGTACTCCATCCTCTTCATTGTAATTGAGTAAGTTGACCATATATCATTGAATAAAGAATTCCCTCTAGGTTTCAGACTTATTCATCCTTAGAGAAATGGACCTTTTTCACCTGCACTATGATATACTACTTCATGAGTAAGCAAATGGAGAGACAGAGAAAGGGAAAGAAAAGAGAGAGAGAAAGGGAAGGAGAGGGGGAGGGAGGGAGAAAGCTCTAAATGTATGTACTAAACAAGAAAGAACTGCAATACATTAACATTGAGGAGTGAAGAAAATTGAATTTTCCTAGTCATGATCATTATGCTCACTGCCAAATTTCTAGAAAATATACCAAGCACCTGACTTTGTCATCATTAGCTATGAAGAGGGAAACGAGAGCAGCAAAATGTAAAGAAGCTCATAATATGATATCAGTGAAAGAAGAGCCAAAGAGAAGACAAGGGGATGAATTATGATAAGGCCCGCTCACTGCATCTGGCAAGTGCTTGAATGGGCAATCCCATATCAAATGCCAGGTTCCAATGAGTCGAGTTACATAGAATGCCAGGAGCACTTCCAAAATTCAGACTCGTATTACCTTTCTTTCAATTTTACAGCAGTGGGAGAAGAAGATGCTGTCAGAGAGTGCCCAGCATCTCTGAGTTGGTGTGAAGATACAGGAGAATAGGCAGATGATTTATTACTGTGATTGAACTTCCCACGAGAACCAGTTTTGCAGGCAGTATTTCTGAAATAGCAAGTTCTGACACTGGCTGACATTCCAAGATTAATTCTCACTCAAGCTGACACAACCTTCAGCACTTTCTATGGACCAGAGTTAGATTTCAGTATACCTGGAGATTACCAAATTATTTGTATAAACTCCATTTTTCTACATGTTCCACTTCCCTCCCAAACTTTAAATATGTCTATGTTATTTTTATTCCTTCTCAAGTTTATTTAGTTCTTAAAACGGATTCTTAATAATTTCCTCCTTAACTGGAAAAAAATTAAAAAACAAGAAATTCTCAAAGAACACTTCCTAGCTAGATTTAGTCAATGGAGCAATGAGAGCTGTACAGGGCAGCAGTGATACTTTTAAGGTTCACTTGAAGAATACATAGATGCACAATCTCTAAAGTTTACAGTCTGAGTCATGGCTATGCCTAGACAGAGACCTGGATGGTTTTTAGAGTGGGGCGTTCCAGGAAAGCAATGGATAATAGGAGATGGGGTATCTGTCTGAAGTTGACGTCAGAGGGTGGTGGAAGGCACTTTTGGAGTTTACCGGGGAAGTGACCAGGGAACCTTAGTGAATTAGATAGGTCCTCACTCTTACAGCCTCCCTGTCCATCGCCTCTTTGCCCTTGGTTTTTGGCCTCCACCCTAACACAGCCTGTCCTGCCCGAAGCTGGTCGAGGATCTCAGGATGTGCCCAGGCACTGGCATGTGGAATTCATGGCAGCAGTAAGACCAGGTTTGGTTTCAGTCAACAACACATTTATACCAACTAAACAGGAAGCAGACAAGTTCTGCATACGTTCGGCTTCCACCCCACCCTTTCCCTCTGCCAGGTTTAAGAGAGGCTGTAGGACCTAAGCTTAGTGTCACATTACCTCCACACAAATTTTGGCTCCATTGTAAAGGGAGGTCACCAGATAGCTCATAAAATGGGAAATACAGACCAGAGTTCTAGCGCCTACATTACCAAGAGATCTAATCACTGGCAGATTCCCTCTTGGGATTAAAATCTTTTGCTTACCTCACTCAATGCCTGCCCAGATGGCCGGTAGGAGGGGGCGCAGGACCAGGCCCTGCTACATCACAGGCAGAGTATGCTCATCACACTCTCAGTGACAAACAGTCTGAAGTGATCGTGTGACAGCAAAACCAGATGGGAGTCATAGCTTTAGTCATTTCCCACATCTCTCCGTTTTTCACAAGCCAAAAACACTGCAGATCAAATGTGAAATAAGATGTCAGTGACCAGCAGGGATGCCGTTCAGCAGTAGAAATGGAACAGAGGTGAACGAGTCCAGCTGGATATGACAAATGTCAGGCCAGCTCAGTGGTCATACGCAAGATGTATAGAAATGGCCAGTGGTGAAGTATGAGGAAGGCAGTATTTATATTTAATGAGACCACACCAGCATTTCGAAGGTGTCTGATGCAGAAAAGAATTTCCATGGCCAAGTAAATTCGAGAAAAACTGGGTTAAACAAAGATTGGCTTCTTTGTGCAGGGTTTCCCGGAGCATTTAGCCAGGTATCGTGTAAAGATTTTCACTTATATTATCTTATTTGGCCCTCATAATAATGCTTATGATAGCATTACTTGCCTACATTTCATAGAATCTAAGTGTAGAAACTGGGATCTTAGAAAGATTAAATTACTCAAAGTCACATTTTGCTGCTAAATAGCACAGACAAGTCTAGACATAGACTTTTCCTTTACCTGCTATGAACCTTAAGAAAGATTTAATACCTTTATGAACCTTAAGAAAGGTTTAATAATAATTTTCTACCCAACATGAAGTTAATCATATGAGACTCCTTTTTCCTCTCAGTAAGACACTAGCATTTTAAAAAAAAAATAGAATTAGCACTAAGTCATGAAATTTTTAATACTCTAATGAATAAATCCATCATCTGGAGAGGTCAAATGTACATCACAACCAGACTCAGAAATTACAGTTTTAGAATTTGATTAAATTAAATGATCTCTAACTGCTGCAGATAAATCCAGCACTAACAAGTGAAACAACTGTATATTTTCAGCATATCTCCCAATTTTCAGTATTTATTATACAAATTCTTTTTGTCATATTGTGGACTTTATTGCGTATGTTCGTCATTATTGAATATGACTCTGAAAATAGGGCTTTGTTTTCTTCTTCTGCACTTGCGCAGTAACAAACCATGAATGGATCACAGCACAACGATGAATCATAAAAACACAATGGCCATCATTAATATTTAGCACAACTGAGCAGGTTTCATTTGCATAATTACCTACCATCATTTTTTGTTTCAGAACTTTGACATGACACACAGCAGACACTGGAATGTTTATTATTTTAGAAAAATGTCTTCAATGGTGATAAAAATGCCTTCGAATTTGGCTTAAAAAGATGCCCTTCAGGGTAAAGCATTTATCCTTTCAGAAAGAGCAGGAAAGGTTTTATATGTATAAGTTTGGAAAAATATTTGTCAAAACCAACTCTATGACACCTTCTGCTCAACTTTAGAAAGTTTAGAGCGAACACAGGCAAATGTGCATGAATGCATTAAATTCAATATATCACTCTGTCCCAAAACCTTAATAAGATTAGTTTGCATTCACATGAAGCAATTTCACCAAATTGTCCAAATATACACAGGACACCCAGTTCCTATCTGATCCCAGGGTCCTAATATGTTTGTGATAAAACAAGGAACAATTTTTCCTTTTTAGTTTTCTGATGAGTATCTATCATGAATGGTATGGAAAAAAAGAACATGAAACGAAGAGAGTGACGTTTTTAAAATATAGGATCAAAAGTCTGTTTTTGATATTGCCTCTCTGAGGCAGCCATGGAGATTTTTCTACAATATAACTCTGAGCACATCACTCTCCTAATTAAAAACATTTGATAGCTTCCCATTTCTCTGTTCTAACCAAACTCCCAGCTTATTTCTGGCCATTTGATCCCTTGAGTTAATATTCCCACCATACCGCCCACCTGACCCCTAACAATGAGCCATGCTTTCTTCTTTTTGTCCTCAGCATACGATATTTCTCATGCACAGGGTGCCCTCCTCCCAGTACCCTTGTTGAATCCCTGCTTCTCCTGTAGGTCCTGGCTTAGATGCTCCCACCTCCTGGATGTCTTACACGAGCTTCCTCCTCCGTGTGCTTCAGTAGCATCCTCCATGAAATATAGCACAACCGCATAGCATATACTTGCCTGTTTACTTCTCACTCTCTCCCTGTAGGCTATAAGTCTCTCGAAGGCCACTTCTGGGACTGTACCATGATATATCACCAGGGCCTGGCTTAATGCCTGAAATATAGAAACATCTCATTTACTGAGTGGATAAATGGAAATCTTACTATTCTCAAACTACCTGTAAGTGAATAATGTTTAAAAACAGGACAATTTTTTAAATTTTTATTCATCTGTGACAGACCAATTATGGCAAGTGTAGGTTGGTTTGTTTGACATCTCTTATGATATACAGCAACTCAGGATCATTTCCCAGACTCGTGGAGCGGAGCATGGCTACATCTGTGACCCTGAGAAGTTGCTTCATTGTTCTGTACCTGAGTTCCTCATCCATAAAACAAAGATGCTTATAAATCCTTCCTCATGGTGTTATTGGGAGGATGATATATCAGTAAAACATGAATGATGCTTAGCCAGGAATATAGTAAAAACACCATGAATGTTTGTCATTATAATTAGCACTTGCCACATACAACTGACCTCCAATAGTGTTATTTTATTTGGAGGTTTTCATCTGGGCAGTTATCTTACTATCCTTTCTCCTCATTTCCTCTTCAATGAAATAATAAAATTAAAATAGACCACCTCTAACATCCTCTCAGCTCTAAAAATAGATTGCAAAATAGGTCCAGAAACTTTGCATTCATAATAATTCAGAATGAAAAGTGGACAGAGTGGGAGAGGGGTACCGAGGAGGGGATATATTGGATTTAAAAATAGGAAAGGAATAAGTTCCAAAATGTTCTCCACAAGAGCAGTTAAGGGGCTTTGAAAGCAGGTCTCATAGTTTAAGGAACGATAATTAAACAAACAAAAAGCATTGCATTTTCATTCCTTCCTGTCAATTGTTTCAGCTACTGGAGAGGAGATAGCCCTCATGATAACTTTAGCTTTTGTATATTTGTAATGCCAAATCTATACACAGATAGAGGCACACAATAGAACAGCTGGTCTCACCATGGAAGAATCAGAAAGGATCCTATGGTAAAACTTATAGAACCACTGTTTAATTAAACTGAATCACTTAGAATTGCAATTGGTTGCATGGAACAGATACCAACTAGAGCAGCTTATAAAAACAGAAGCCTACAGATCTCATTTCACAAGGACACTAAAGGCCAATAGTCTAGGGACAAGACAACTGTTCGGGAACCAGCCTCCTTCTACATCACGCTTTGTCACTCTTAACACATGACCTTTTTCTCTGTGATCACAAAACAGCTGCCGCACCTTAAGCTACATAGTTCTTACTCCAGGCAGGCAAAAGGGGAAACGGCAGAGGAAAAAGACACGTGGCAGCTGGGATTTTCCCCTTTTGTTAGAAAAAGTAGAGTTCTATTTTCTGGAAGCTCCGCCAATAGACTTTCTTGTATGTTTTATTGGCTAAAATGAGGTCAGATGGCCCTGCTGTTTGCACATAATTCTGAGCACATTTTCACTCAAAAAAAAAAAGCATGAAATTCTTTTATGAAAGAAGATGAAGGGAGTAAACTTGGTGTGGAGCTAGCTTATCTACCACTTGCTTCTTAGTCAATAAAGTAAATCAATAGAATTGACTAGTACACAGTGAAACCTATTATGTGTGTGGTTTGGTGACAGCCGAAATTAGGTTAAGAGAAGCAGGCCTACAATGAGACAGCAATTTTATATTGCTTAGAAATTAATCAGATCTAACCTTCCTTTCCCTCCTACTCTTTAGTCTCCCTCCCATCTATTGCCCTCCACCTAATAAGAAAAGTTGTGTTTAACACATCAAAAAATCTATTACCATCTGAGCCAAAAACTTTCCAAATAGATTCATTTGCCATGTTATTTAACATTTTTCAAACTAACAACTTTCAAGTTTTCTTACTCACTTTTATCAGACCTTTGTAACACATTTCTATGTTAAATTTGTCACATTGTTTCTCAGTTCTGTCGTCACTATCCTAAGGCTGAGAGAAGCTAATGGGCCCAATTGTTAGGGCCCTGGAGATTCCTGACTTACTATAATCACTCCTTTGTCTTCTCAATAGCTTTTAATGCTTAGTCTAAAATGCAAGATGGCTCAGGATAAAGCATACACAGTAAATACAGAGGAAGTCTCTAGAAGCAAAAATATTGTGTTGACCTTAAAAAGAAAAATGTGAGAAAACATGAAAACCAACAAGTTTCTTATGTGTATACATGCATCTAACTCAAAATATCTGTACAAGGTCATTTAGGAGCTATTCAAAGTATAACCAAAGGAGGTAGCCCTAAATATCCAAGGTTCTAAATTTTCTAAAATAAGAAAATATCCACAAAATTCAAAGCCAGGGTTCTTGTATTCAAAATTGCCCTTGGACTTAGGAAGTCAAAAATAACATTATAAGAATAGGAGAAAGGCATGGTTCAATCAGCTGAGAAGTAAGAAGAGAATGTGGCAACTTACCCTTATATTTAAGGTAATTGAGTATTTTCAAATCACTTAAGCAAAGTTTCCAATGCAAATCAGATTGTCTAGACCTCAAGGATTACCCAACAGGCTCCAAGAGCTTCTGTGCACAAAGCAAAGGGGTGATGATCAGATAATAATTTGATCAGGATCTTAGTTTAGGATAAGGAAATATATTTAATCATTGTGCAAATCAGTTTTATTAATATAGAAAAAAAAGTTTTCAGGTTAATAAAAAAAAAACAAAGCAACCAATAAAACCATAGTTTGAAACCTGGACAGACACAAGTTACAAAACCACTCAAATCACTCTATTCAGTCTATGACACGGTTAGCAAGAACTTGGCACCAGAAAAGTTGTTCTCTGACCTCATGTCTTCAAGGACAAAAAACTGTGGGCTTTTGTTTTTTGTTCTCACTGTCACTGCTGTTGTTGTTGTTGTTTATTAACCTTTGAATGTTCTCTTGAATTGCTGAGTAAAACGTTTTTAGTTTCTCATTCTGTCATCTGCAGGCAAAATATATCAGCTATGAAAATATAATTAGCCAAGTCCCAGGATCAGTTAAAGAAAACTAATGACACATTTGTCCAGACTTCTTGCCAGTATCGCTGGTTGAAACCAGTGTCAAGGAAATTAAAGAGCTTACTACTCTGTTAACAAAAGTAGAGAAAAAAAACAATGGAAGTGGATAATAAGGCACTAGGATGTGGGAAGACATACATTTAAACAAGCCCAAAGAAAGGCCAATCAGGGAAAGCAAAACTCTGGAATCATTTTTCAGTTGGTTGAAGAAATAAAATATGCCAATATATGCAAATAACAGAATCTCTCCTGGCCCACTATCAGATTCCCCCCTCTAAAATAAAACAATTTAGATTTTAAATGAAATAGCAACATCAAGTCTAAATTGCCAAGCTATTGATACTGCTGTGGATTTTCCATCCACCTTTGAAGTGAGGTAGAAATCATGTGACTGAGTTCCCAGCAATGGGGATGTGAGCTGAAGTAGTGTATTTTTGCTGACCCAAGGCGAAGTGCTTTTGCATTGTCCACCTTTCCTCTCTGCTGTTGATGTGGCTAGAAGCAACCCTCTCCAAAATACAGAGTTTCAGGGTGAAAGCGGGCCAGATCCCAGAATATCTGACGGAGGAGGGGCTCTGAGCCGAGCTCCCTGCCTTATTTGTCTTGCCTATGTCAAGAGCAGGACAGACTTAAGTTGCAATTACGTTTGAACTTCATTTGAACGTGTTCTCACATTTCTCTTCATTTAAAGAAATGAATTTCAGGCTAGAAGAGATTGGCATAAAATATTCAAAGTGATGAAAAGTAAGGACTTAACCAAGATTACTCCACCCAACAAGGCTGTCATTCATATCATTGAAGGAGAAAGAATGAACTTAACAGACAATAAAAAGCTGAAGGAGTTCAACACCACCAAACCAGTATTACAAGAAATGTTAAAGGGGCTTCTTGAAGAAAAAGGAGAAGAGGTAGAAGGAGGAGGAGGAGGAGAAGTCAAAAACATGAATAAATTGAGCAAAAAAAATTCTCACTGACAAAGGCAACACACATAATAAAAACTGTGAATCGACCACCACTAAAGCTGGTACACAGGTTAAAAGATAAAAGCAGGAAGATCATGTGTAATTACAGCAGTAAATTAAGGAATACACACAAACACACACAAAAGTAAAAAAAAAATAATGACAAAAACATAAACATGGGGGGGATAAGTAAAACTGATAGTGATTTTAGAATGTGTTCAAACTTAAGTGACCATCAATTTTAAAGAAACTGTTGTAAACATAGCCTTGTATATATGAAGCACATGGCAACCATAAACCAAAAATGTACAAGAGATATACAGGAAATAAAGAAAAGGGGATCCAAACACAACACTCTAGAAAGCCATCAACATACAAGAGGAGATAGCAAGAGAATAAGAAAGGAACAGAAAACTACAAAAACAATCAGAAAACAATAAAATGGTGATAACTACATACCTATTGATAATCACTTTAAATGTAAATAGATTCAATGCTCCAATTAAAAGACAAATAAAGAAGATGTGGTACACATATACAATAGAATTTTATTCAGCCATAAAAATTAGTGAAATCTTACTGTTTGTGACAACATGGATGGACCTAGAGGGTATTATGCTAAGTGAAATATGTCAGACAGGGAAAGACAAATACCATATGATTTCACTTATATGTGGAATCTAAAAAACAAAATGAACAAACAAAACAGAAACAAACTCATAGATACAGAGAACAAACTTATGGTTTCCAGATGGGAGGGGGGTTGGAGGACTGGATGAAAAGGTAAAGGGTTTAAGTACAAATTGACAATTACAAAAGAGTCACTGGGTTGAAAAGTACAGCATAGAGAATATTGGTAATATTATTGTAATAAACATATATGATGTCAGGTGGGTGCAAGACCTGTTGGAGGAATCACTTTGAAAGTTGTGGAAATGTCTAACCACTATGCATACACCTGAAACTAATATAATATTGAATGTCAACTGTAATTGTAAAATTGTAAAAAGTAAAAATATAAATAAATAAAAAGGAAGTAAATGTTTGGTCACATTTGTGAAAATAGAAATCTTTGTTTTCTCTTTCTAAGAAAAAAGTTTAAAAAGTCAGCAATTTGGCAAGTAAAGAAACAGATTAAATGCTCTGCACTAAGATAATTAAACAAGAATTTCTTGCTTTGATGATTTAATTAATAACATAATTGGCCATATATAAAGAAGTAGTACCTGAGTTCATTTAGCAAATATCTATAGAGCTCTGCTGAATGTCAGGAACTCTTTAAGGCATTTGGCACATGTTACAGAGCAAAACAGGTGAAGAGCCTTGCCCTTGAAGGAGCAAACATTTCTAACAATTGCCAAGTTATCTTAAATCACTTCCTCCTTTAAAAAATGTTTTTGTCTTGATAAAATATTTAAGAAAAAAGCTATTTTTCCAAGAGTTCAAATTTTTATACTCAGTATAATCTTAATCAAATGTCATTGCCTTCCTTATCCCTACCTCCAAAAATACACTTGCTAAATATATGTGCCTTTTGATTTTCTATGAATTCAGAGCTTTGGTTCTGAGTGGTTATTGGCCATATTTGCTGACCAAAAAGTCTTTAAAAGTGAATGCTATTGTTGGTTCCCATGTGTATTCTTTTCCATGAAGATGGGATAGCAGAAAATGCTATCAAAGAAACTGAAACAAGAGTTTGGGAGATTGGTTATATGCCTTCCTTATGGGCATTTAAAGAAGGAAAAGCTGTTTCTCATTGTAACACACTAGTTTGCATATTACTAGCCACCAGGTCACATTTTAACATTCTTAATAACTTCCCCATGTCTTCAATCATAAGCAGTAACATCCTGTTCCCAAACTTGAGTATCTGTTCTCTTTCAATATGGAATGATACACATTATCTGGTGTGTGAGTTCCCTTATCTAAAACTGCCTGTCCATTAAGATTGAATTTATAGAATTGCTCTCGATTTAAAGAGAAAAATCCTCAGAGAAATCTTGCCATATAATTACTCTACTTCAAAGATCCAGAAAATGAAGAGGAAAAAAAAAAAGCAGTAGAGCAACAGATAATCCTGAATGGTATGTGTGATGTCTTGAGGCACATTACTGCATGACTTTATTTTTATAAGTTGATACTAAGACTAACAAGTAACTAAATTCAGACAATGCATATGGGTATATGTGCATATTCAAGGGATTGTGGCAGGAAGTGGATATGAGAGGTATGCTCTCCCAAAGTTTATGGGATAACAGTAAGCAAAGGTTGAAAAAGTCTATAATATTAATAATAGTAGCCACCATTTATTGGATGTCTACCCTATGCCAAATATTTTATGCTATCTCATTTAACTCTAAACATTTTTCTCACTTTCTAGATAAACAGGAGCTCAGAGTGGTTAAATAAGACCTAGACTCTAAAGCATCCAGCTAATAGTCGCAAGGACTGATATTTGAATCTTGGTGTATCTGACACTACAGCCAACACACTTTTAAATATGCCACAAATCCTCCCATTTCAGGGTCATCTGAGCCACGATTATTTCCAGAAAAGAGAATAAAAAAAAATGGGCAATTGAAGATGGTTACCTGAGGGTCTAGGCTTTTGGTCAGACAAGGGTTAAAGGCAATGTCACTGTGTGAGGTTGAGTGACAGGCAAACTTGTAAGCTAGTGGAAAAGGAGTAATTAGGTACTACAAAGTATCCAAAGAGGACAGTATCCAATGGGATAGAATTTTTTTAAACTTGAGCCATTGTGTATTGGCTTAAATTTTGATGCCTTTAACCTCCTAAAATAGCTCCCAGTTCTCCCCTAGGAAATAGCTCCACACTTCAATGCTCTGCTCTGAGCCCTAAAGCTTTTCCACAGAGTCCATAGGTAAAACCGGCCTTTCTTTCAATCTGAATTATAGAATTCTAAAGGGAATCTAAGCCTGTTCAACAGGCTCTGAAGATGTAAGAAGCTCAGGAATATAAAGACAATTGACCCCATTTTTAAAACCCTATTCAAAATAACCCTCCTCCTTGTCTTCCTCTTGACCTTCATGAGGAAGGAAGTTGAAGTTTCCACACAGTAGAAAACTACGCTCAGATATCCAAGAGGCCATGATGAGCTCTGTATTAGGAGGCCGGGGGTTCTACAACATTCACTGGAAACTGAAGGACTGATTAATTATCTTCCTCTCCGTACCAGTTTCAGAAAAAACAGAACCATATACAGGTTTCAAATGAAGGATCAGAAGTTCAGTCTTATTGCTGGTGGAGCTGATCTAAAAACAATACTTGGACGTATTAAAAAAAGAAGTCATCGGCCCAAAATGGAGTCACTTTTGCTAAGCCTTACCAAGTCTTACTACCTAACCCAATTGCAGTTTCAGCCTTTCTCGGGAATGGAACTTTAAACCAATCGGTCTGGAATTTCCTGGTTAAGACTAGTCAGGTAATCTGCCTGATAAGGCCTCTACCTTCCCCTAAGGGAAGGTAACCTTGCCTGAAAATAATCCACTTACTTGTTCCAATCTCTTTCTGCCTATAAAAGTCTTCCATTTGGCCCCGGCTTGGTGGCTTAGTTGGCTGGAGCATCACCCCATACCCAAAAGGTTGTGGGTCCTATTCCCAGTCAGGGCATGTACCTAGGTTGCCAATTCAATCCCCATTCCATAGTCAGGGCATGTATGGGGGGCAACCAATCCGTTTCTCTCTCTCCAATCAATAAACATATCCTCAGGTGAAGATTTTTTCTTTAAAGCCTCCCATTTCCATTTTGTATAACTTCTCAGAACACCCTTCTGTTTCTAGATGAGATGCTGCCCAATTCATAAATCATTCAATAAAGCCAATTAGGTATATAGTTTTACTTGGTTGAATTTCTGTTCTTCAACAGATCCAGTGCCAAAGGGGCTTTCTGATATACAGCCTCACCAGTCCACTGACTTTCTAGACATGACTGTCATAGTCTGAGCTATGGATTTCCTGCCCCGACAGGCAGAAATTGCCTGGGAGTTTTAACAGGTGAAAAAGAAAATCCAATCCTTGGTAGGGCAGCTGCAAAGGGAAAGGGCAAATGAGATGGCCACACCGAGCAGGTGGTCTCTACCCTCATAACACCTCCACAGGAGGATCACGATGAATAGATGTCAGATTCCTGCCATCTCACCAGTGAGATGAATCAGTCTTCCTCCCATGGGTGCAGTAAGTGATAGAGAAAAAGGTTAGTGCCTTGCCAACTCAGAGTATATTCTTGAACCAGCATGCTCACCTAGAAGCTTCTTGGAACAGTAGAACCGCAGGCCCCACCCTTACTGAACTGCAATCTGTTTTAGTAAATCCCCAGGTGATTTGTATGCACATGAAAATTTCAGAAGCTGTGCTTAACAAGAGTGCTGCCACAGAAATCCCAGGAAAAGGTAAAAGAATTTTCCCAACTGAACCTTAAGTAACATGAGGCCAGGGGGTCAAGAGCCATCTTCAGTATTCCATAATAAAGCTTCACTTGATGTAAGTAACATAGGTGTTAAACCATTTAGAATTTTAAAGCAGAGCTATAGTTTTAATTGTCTCCAAATAAATGAATTCGGTAAATTCCTGGTCTGTTTTCAGGTGAGCACTTGTCACGGCAAAGACAGAACAAAGACAAGGAAGAAAGCAACTGAATACAATTGCATTTCTTCACTCAGGAGGCTTTAGTTACAAGCATTTCAAGAACTGAGAATCACCATCAAATGGAAGGACCTAACTGGCAAATCATGCTTAGCGTCGGTCACAGGGAGGGTTCTTGTGGCCAACTTCTGGCTTCACTGAATTTATACCATGAGATCTTTACTTTATAGGCAGCTTAGCATTGGAAATCCAAGTTGAGAATTCTTGATGTTAAGCCTAATAGAATTCATTAGGTTCAAGTTCAGTGCTTATTGACAGATTTATGTAAGTGAACCCCAGTTATTTACTGTCTTTGATAACCCAAATATTATATTTCATTTTCTATCCCACAGAGTAGTTCAGCAATGCAATCAGTTTTGTGACTTACATATATAACCATAATCAAAGAGTATTTTAACCACATTGATTGGTTTCTCCCTCAAACATCAAAGGTAAATTATTGCCAGCAAGAGGCTCTCACTTCATGGCCAAAGTGTGCCCTGTGTTTGAAACATTTCAGTCTCAGATTGCTGGGGTTGTTTCTATACTCTTTTTAGAGTTCAGCAGAAGACACCCTGCTTTGCCCACATCATGCTCTACCCTCTTTCCTGAAGTCTGCACTACTTGTGAGCTGTTGGTTGATCTTTTTTCATACCATTGATGGCACAGAAAGACAGATGAGAGTTAAGTCTTCATGCCTGGTGTTGCCTATTAAAGAGGGAGAGAGAGAGACTGGAAAGAGTGTTTCGTTGATTGGAAGGGAAATCACTAGCTCTTGCTACTCAGAACAGAACTGATGTAAACTGGCACATTCAAAATGAGCCCTTCAGCTTACTTAACATTTCACTCGGTTCCCTGCTAAGTGTCAAAACATTCTGAAATTGCTTATGACTCTTTCCTACAAAGTCTAATGAAAACTATTCAATATGAGGGTACCCAATAGCATATGATATATAATTATTGGTAACAGGATATATTTCCACAAATCCTGTCAGAATATTACTGCAAGGCATTTTAGCAGTAAACTATTTTAGCACACAGAAGAGGAAAGATGAACATGTAACTTCGATATAGTAAATGCTTTTCTTCTTAAACTGAAAATGTCAAAGACCCAGATTATTTGAGAAAAAAAAAATCATTTTCCTTATGTGCCGCTCTTTCTGTGTGAATCTTTCTTTGTTCCGAAATTAATTTCACCTGAAGCTATATCAGCATAGCACAAAGACTTGATATTTACCCACTAATTTTCTGATTTATTGAATCCGTGTAGGCTGCTTGGATAATCCCAGGCTCAAAGAGCCTTTTGAATGGTGATTTGAACAGAAATGCCATGAACTTTAATGGTGGAGTACAGCATAGTTTATATTAGCTGTCTGGATTTTTCCAGGAAAACTACCCTTTTCCATTTCATCTTATGTGGTATAAAATAAGCTAACTCACCTATGCTAATTTGTTTTAAAGTTTGAAATGATTGCTTATAATACCAAGATAATTTTATATACAGGAAAAATCATGTTTAGCAATAATAACCAAGCAGCTAATGGTCCATTTTCTAATACTTTGAGATGATGCATTCCACTTATATTTGAGTAGCTACTTTGCTAAAGCTAAGATGTTACATATTTTAGTCCCATTTCTTGCTGGCCATTATATGCAAACACTGGCACAATGACTTTGTTTAACCGTATATTTGAAAAAAATACCCGGAATATAAAAAGCTATTTTTAGTGTAGTCAAGTCCATTTACAGTATACCGAACTATCACTGGTAATGCCAGAGAAGTAATACGGAATGTGATGTTCGAGCAATTTTTTTATAGCTTGCTAAGTGGTCTATGTCCATTTTCTCACTTGCCTTCCACAACAATTCTGTGAGAAAAACAAGTTGGATTGCACTATTTCTATTTTTTTTAATTGTTTGGGAAACAAGCTCAGAGAGGTAATAGGACCTGACCAAAGTCACACAGCTAATGACGGATTTGGACACAGACCAAGCTAGATCTGCTGGCTTCCTATGACAAAGGCCCAGGCAGGCATTTCTCACACAATATTGTAAAAGCTCAAGAAGAATAAAATCATTCTAGTGCTGCTTTGAAAATTTTCTAACTGGATTACCAAAGAATCTTCCTTAAGCTAAAGCAGATATGTCAAAGAGAAGAAATTTAGGATGTTGTTAATTTAGTAAAAAATTCTTATGTAAGCTTTTAACATAATACACAAGGTACGATTCACTGTAACTTAGAAAAATAATACCTTACACCTTCACAACCTTTTATATTTCAGAAAGCAATTATTATCTCATTCAATGTTTGTGATAATCCTGTTGGTTGGTAGAGCAGATGGAGAAATGAAGTCTCAGAGTATCTAAGGGACCTGCCCAAGATTTTTAGGTGTCAGAACTTAGGCCCAGAACCATGATAGCCTAACTTCAAGGGTGAGGTTCTTTCACTACCCCATAACTTATTATCACCTTATATAACGTTAAGCCTAATAAAATTAATTAGGCTCAAGTTTCTTTTCTTTAATTTCTCTTGTTCCTTCTATCCATATTTTTCTTGTGTCACCAGGATACAATGAACAAATCTGATGGTATGAAAATGTTCAGCCAAGGAAGTTGGGCTGTAGGTACTACTCCCAAGCATACGGACCACCAGCCATATTTTCAGTCCACTGCTGAGAATGGTCATGGCTTTCTGCTCAAAGAGGCTCTTCATTGGAGCATACCATAATAGACATTTGCTGTCCTGTTTTTGGATACACTCCAAGTAAGCTTCCTACCCATATGATGGTGGTGAGTGGGGGATGCCTCAGAATCAGAAATGTCTTAAGAATTAAGTTCTTGCCCTGACTGGCATTGTCCCGCAAACCAGAAGGTCGCCAGCTCAGTTCCCGGTCAAGGCACATGCCTGGGTTGCCGGCCAGGCCCCCGCCGGGGGTCTGGAAGAGGCAACTGATTGACGTTTCTCTCACACACTGATGTTTCACATCCTCTCTTTCTCCCTCCCTTCATCTCTCTCTAAAAATAAATAAATGAAAACTTTTAAAAAATAAAAGAATTAATTTTCAATGACAAACCCAATAAAAAAGACCGACTTCAAAGAACAATGCTTGAAAGAGATTATTCATATCCTATGTTCAAGCTTCATTTCTTCACTATTGTTTTTAGTCCTAAAATGTGGTCTGTGATGATTTATAGCTAACAGCAATCTACAAAATGACTGAAGAAGATAAACTTATTTAAAATAACATACATAATGTTTCAAAATAATGCTGACTTAGACCGTAAGGAGAAAATGTTTGTATCTCAAGAAGGGGAAGTTTCCGGACATTATCTTATCCATATATAAAGATTTGAGGCAAACAAGACATAATCAAGGACTGTGAAAGAGAACATGTTTCAAATGTCTTTTTCATCTTATTTTTCAGTAGCCTAAGCATGTAGCAAGAACATCTACTATACACTCAGTAAACTTGTTAGTCAGTTTTCTGCAACAAAGCTTATCTCTATAAGTGCACTACTCATTAAAAAATTCTAATAACTTACATGCAAATTTTATTTTCTCGGTAATCTTAATCACCAATTTTACTGCTATGTGCTCAACTGTCAGTATACAATTTGCAAAGAAAACCTTTTTCAAATTTGTACATTTCTTGAATTTTAAAGAGTTAATAAGCTTGATGGAAATATTGAAGTATATTATTAAATTTCTTCAAAGCTTTTTTTTCCTGTCATAACGGTACCTGCTAGTGTTATGTACAAACACCAGTACAAACTAGTGTTTGTATTTGGTCTCACAGTGCTTGCCACCTGCTTCAGACCGTATTCACAGCACCTTAGCCACAAGATCACATGGTCCCGGTGTGTTGTGGGCTGGTACCAGCCTTATCTAAGCCAATCATAGGCCTTCCAAATAAATTTTTTATTTGGGAAGAGAAATGATAAAAGACAGTGTGTTGCTTCTTTTCCTTTCATTGAGCAGCTACTATGTGCCAAACTGGACTCAGCCAAGGAAATACAATTATGAATTAACTACAGTTTTGCTACCCAGACCCTCCACTGCATCTCACACTGATAAGCCATTTTGCAAAGAGCTCACAGTCTAATGGAAAAGAAAACAATTAATTATAATGCTACTTGGTAAGCACTAAAGGAGATATGAGCAGCAATATGACTAGTGCAGAACTCCATTGAACTCACAATATAATCGTAGGAAAATGTATGTATTCTACATTTAGAATCTACATGCAAGAATGGAAAATAATACAATAATTAATAAATAATAATTCATGAATATTCATAAAATACTCATAGCTGTAAACCTACTTTTGTCCTACTTTGTATATAATGTATAACTTCTACATATAACTTATAAAATTTTATATATGATCCAAATATATATATAATATTATATTGCCCCCAGAGGACTTCTAAAATTAAAACTACAAGTTTGTTCTGTACTCTCTCTAATCCTAAATTTGAAAATGCTCTACATATGGCAAATTCTCTCTCATTCCTAAAAAGAAAGTATCTGTAAATAAAGAAAATCTAATTTAAAATTAAAATTATTTTATCCAAATGCGTGCTGTAATAAACCAACTTTGTTTGAAGACTGCTATCTATGAATTTTAATAAGAGGCTAGATATGACAACATTGTGTGTGTGTGTGTGTGTGTGTGTGTGTGTGTGTGTGTGTGTGTAAAATCTTCTTATAAAAACAGGAGGCTGCAACGTAATGCCTGGGTCTAATTCAGTGCCATGAAGAAAATACCTGTATTTTGCCATGTAAAATGTACACTTTTTTGCCCAAATTTTTTAGGGAAAAATAAGGATGCACAGTATACATGGGTATAATGATTACATACCATGGATATAATAATGACTATAATAACCCCATGTATAATGTACACAAAAACATGGGTGACATTATACACAGCAAAATATGGTGCTTTCATCTAGGTATGAGCTGGACTCATCCAACATTTAGTAAAAAGCCAGCCCAAGCCAGTGCGTGGTTCTTGTAATCATCATTATCTTCTTCCTCATTATTATCATTCTCCTCCTTCTCTCCTTCCTCCTCCTTCTCTTCCTCTCCTTTTCCTCATCAGCACTACCATCATCATTACTACCATTTATCAAAATTTCTCTAAGTCCAGGCACAGTTCTGGACACTTTATACATACTCCTCACAACAGCCCTCTAGCAGACTGATACTTAGATCAAGGACTGTCTGTGCAGCGACAGGACCAGTGCTAGAATTACAGGGAAGTTACATCTACACCCAGGCCCTTCCCACTAGTTTCTTAGTGGGGTCAGAGCTGCCTTGCAACTCAGCCCAGATGCGGGACAGTCTACGGACGGGGATTTAGTGCAGACTACCCAGAGAGCAGTGGGCCACAGACCCCACATCCCAGCACTCACATGACCTCGGCCTTGTGACTTGCTTCTGCATCTGCTGGGGCAGTGTGACAGAAGCCTAGAAGAGGGGCATGTCCTCAAAGAAGGTCATCTTTAATCCTTCAATGACTTCTCTGTGCCTTTCTGATTCAAAGGCTGATTTTGCATGAGCCCTCATTTTTCCTTCTAACTGCTTCTTTCTTCCTCTTACTCACTCTTTAAAAGAAAACTTAATTTTGCAGGTCAGATGCTGTAATTTAATAGGAATCTAGGAGGTAACTGCAGATGGTCAGAAAGTGCCAGGAGTGGTTTCTACTGGCTCCTTTCCCTCCAATCCTGTAGCAAACGTTACCACCTGTTATCACAGAGCAGCTCAATAACAAATTCCATGATTGGAATTAAATTGCTTTAGCTTCACTACAATTATTTCTTTTGTTGGAAAAAAAATGTATGCAAGTCATGCAGTTTACTGGATTTTTTACCAATCTCTTATTCTTGTCTTATTCTCCCATCTCCCCTCATCTTGCCCACATTGTTTTCTGTAAGAGCACGCTACCCCTCTGTGCTCTGGAAGAGGTAAGGCCCTTAATATTAGCTTTTTTACAGCCTGTCTCATCTTTGCATCCTCCAAAGAGCCTGACAATGTAACTTGCCAATTAAGTTACTTGACTATTCATTGAACTGCATTTTTTATGACTTTAAGACAAGGTAACAAGGATTTACTTTCTAGAGCCCCATGTAATCACTCTGACATAAAGTACTATTATATAGGTTGTTCATTTTGTCATTAATGTAACAGTTTGGACTCTCTTGGAGAGCATTTTATACATGGAGCAGTATTGTGGTGGCTAAAAGCAGCTGCATTCTTTCTAGAGAATAGCAAAGATTCTTTGAAGCATCAAAAACATGTTGTCATTGTGTATGTTTAGTGCTGCCCTTGAACTAACAAAAGACCTTTTGATAAGAGTTCTAAGCTACAAGTGTTACCACGGATGCTTGAGGATAATGGGCACAGGTTTACACTCCTCTATTTACAGTTGATTCATCTCTTTTATGATTCTTCCTGGTGAACAAAGAAGACAGGAAATAGACATGAAGTGAACATATACTGGATCATGTGGGGGACATTTTTGCCTAATTATCAAATAAATAGTTTAGCCCACTGAGTTCAAATATAGGGAACTGTGGAAGTTAAATGGATTCAGAAAGCACCTATGACGGCCCAAATTTGAGTCAAATAATCCAACCTCATGTTACACATTTGTTTTTAGTCAAAGAGAATCTAATTATAGCTTTGTAAATTTCTAAGGGCTTTCTGAGTTAAATTATCTACACTTTTTTTTAAAGTAAAATAAATTCCAAAGTAAAATCTTTTTAAAACAAAAACAAGCAAACAAAACAACAATTTCTAAGTCTGCCAACTGCTTGTTTATCCAAGCTGCTTACAGTGGTCTTCAAGACTGTGGGCTCTGGACTTCGACCCATACTCCAGCTGTACCTCAGGCCCTCTCCTTCTGCCACACAGGCCACCTTGCAGTTTCTTGACTTTGTTAAGTAAGTTCTTTTATACTTTGAGCCTTTGCCCAGTATGTTCTCTTTGCTCTAGATAATTTTCCCTCCTCACCCCAACCCCAACCTAATCTAACCCTTTAAGCCTCAGCCTGAATATGACTTCCCAAGAGATATCTTCTTAAAATTTTACTTCAAAACAATCCAACACCAGAAGGCTTTTTATGGAAATTTACCAGCTGATTGTAAGACATATATGGAGATGCAAAGGGTCAAGAATACCCAGGTGTACAAAGCTCTAATGATAAAGGAAAGGGTAATGAATTGAAATGCAAGAAAATTAGAACTTCTCTTTACCTAATGATACCATTCAGACTATGAAAAAACAAGCCACAAGTATGCCTGTGTGTTTGAGTAGTCTTGTGTCCAGAATGTATAAGGAATTCCTACAAATCTGTATGGAAAAAGACAACCCAGTAGAAAAATGGACAAAAGATTTGAACAAGCACTTCATAGAATAAAATCAGCAAATGGCCTATTAACACATGAAAAGGTGTTCAATCACATTGGTAATCAGGGAAATGTAAATGAAAACCACAATAAGAGAACATATGCACACGCTTTAACATACTTAACATTAAAAACTCCAAAAATATCAAGAGGTAGCAAGTACATGAAAACAACTAGAATTTTCATTAATTGCTGGTAGAAGTGCAAACTGGTACAACTACTTTGAAAAACAAATTAGATGTGTCTACTAAAGATGAATATGTACATATTCTGTGATCCAGGAGTTTCTCTCCTAGATATATAAACAAGAGAAATGTATTCACATGCTTCCCAAACAGCATGTAAAAATGTACATAGCAATGCTTTTTACAGCATCAGAAAATTGGAAACAACCCAACTATCCATCAACAACAGAGTAAGAATGGTTAAATAAAATGTGGAATATTCATATGATGAAACGTTAAAGAGTAATGAAAATGAACAAACTACACTCCACAACATAGAGAAATCTCACAAGCATAGCGTTGAGTGAAATATGCCAGACATAAAATAGTACATACCATATGATTTTATTTACATAAATAGAGAAAATAGGCAAACTAATCTATGGTGATAGGAGTCAGGGTGATGGTAGTATTCCAAGAATAGGGGACACAGGCCGGCTTCTTGGGTGCTCCTGCAATAGTAGAGAACAGCTCGCTCACATTTATGACGTTTTTGAGGTATTGTTGTGAACACAATGAAGAATTTACTTTTCCCTTTGCACACTGTCTTCCCATTTCTTTCTTCTCCATTTCCATGTGGTTGTTCACCAGGTTATTTCCAGTTCAGAGCTTCAAAAGCATTGCCAAGGACAAACTCTGGGGACACGCTGAGTTCCGGGTGTCACCACACATACATACACATGTGCACACATACACTCATACACCCAAAAACCTATCTAGAAATCACTAAACAGAAAGACCAATTTGCTAATAAATTTATAGCTTATAATAATAAAATGGCCAAAGAATGGGCATGAGTTGTGCTTGGTCCATCTAGCACCCCTTCCTCTTCTGGTAACAGCATACGTCTTTCCTAAAAGGAACACACTTTATGTATTTTCAGCCTCCCCCGATCACTTATTTGAATCATAGATAAAAGTGAGACCAATGTGTAAAGAGAAGTCAAGAGAAGCAAGAAGGAAAAAGACAGAGCTTTGAAAACAAACTTGGGCCCCTGGATTCAAAACTTTTTTTTTCTTTTCTCCAAAGAGTTTATACTGGATTGTTATTATTTTCAGCTAAGAGTCCCTGTCTACTATAGATCAGAAACAAATACATCAAAAAATTATGGGAAAATTAAAGATAACTGCCTGTGTATATAATTAGATAGGTCTTCATCAGACAGATTTTAAAGGTTTTCCAGACTCTTTTAGCAGATATCCTGTTGTTCATGTATTATTTTCATTGTGTTGGTTTGATGGTATCTACCAAGTCTTTCACACTCAATTTTTTCAGAGAAGTTCTAAATTAATCATTTGCTTAAAAAACTACAGTCTTTTTGCATAACTACCAGGGTCCTTTTAAACAGTTTACTGATTAGCAGTATCTTCATCAATAGAAGTTTGTTTGGAAAAGGAAAAGGGAATAAAATTCAAACCAAATATGTCCGCAGGTTTTATTGACTTTCTGAAACTGTGTGTCAAGAGAGGGTAATATGAGTTAAAATAAGTTTTCTAGCCTTGCCCAGCTAGCTCAGTTGGTTACGGTGTCATCCCAATACACCGAGGTAGTGGATTTGATCCCAGTTAGGGCACGTACCTGAATCAACCAATGAATGCATCAATAAGTGGAACTACAAATCAGTGTTTCTCTCACTCTCACTCTCTCTCTCTCTTTCTCTCTCTCCCCCCTCTCCTCTCCTCTCTCAAATCAATAAATAAAAATAAACAAAATTAAAACATCAGTTAAAAAATAAGTTTTCTGTATTATTTAGAGGTTTTGTTTAGACATTACATTAGAAATGGTTAATTTTTTTTTTTTTTGCATAACTTCAGTTAGGGTGCATATTCTAGATTCCCAAATCAGTAAAATTTCCTCTGCATCACGAATATTTGGATAGGCCAGGAATTTTAACACATCTATGTCATGAGCTCCCCCAGGAAATGATTACCTATTTCTGGTCATTTTAAGGGATCATGTTAAAATCATCAGCATGTGACTTTGGGTGTTTTGATTTAAAAGATTGGTTTCTGCCATCCAATAACCTACCATTTAGTTTATAAAGAGATTATCTTTCTCAATGTGTTGTGAGTGATCATCAAGGTAAAAGACAGTCATTGTTTCAAAGAGCAAAGTCACGGACAGCCTGGTCTGAAGTGTGTGTCTGACCTCCACTAAAAGGAATGGGAGGCAATACAGGGGTCTGACGCTAAATTGAGAACCCAGAAAACATGAAATTAACTTTTGTACCTCTAAGAGAGAAAACAAAATAGTAAAAATATACTTAAGATTGATAGTTAAACCCTGTTATCTAAGCCAAAACTCAAAAAATAAACCTAAGGAATTGGAACTTAAAAATGCTTATATTCTTTTTTTAATTTATTTTTATTAAAGTATAGTTGACACACAATAGTATATTAGTTTTGGGTATACAACATAGTGACTTGCCATTTATATATCTTACAAAGTGATCATCACAATAAGTCTAGTAGCCACCTGTCACTGCATATAGTAATTACTATATATTAATGACTATATTCCCTGTGTTGTACATTATATTCCCATGATTGTTTATATTCTTAATGTTCACAATCACTCTGTAAATTTTTTTACTACTGCTCACTGGGACCAAAAAATCAGGGACAAGGGAATTATCATGTGAACTCATCTAAATTATTGAGAAGCAACTCAAGATACATGTCCTGAGGAGGCATGTTCATGCACATCAATCATATTTGTCAAGAAAAAAAACATATTTGTTATTTCTCTAGTCAGGACAAATAACCCACTTTACCTTACAGCCATAACTTTAGAAGCTACAGCCATTCACCCTGCTACAGTCTTGGTGTATGTACATGTGAGCATTTGTATTTTCCTTTTATTTTTTGTGAACTGTAAACAATAGTTTTCAAAATTTCAGAAGAAAATCAAACAACCCCAGGAGTCATAGCAATCCGTCTTCAAACAATAGAAATTCAACAGCGCATGAGGCAGACACCCAGTGAGTCAGGCAAATCGGGGCTCTGTTAAGCTGGTGATTCATCATTAAACTGAATTCATGTTCATGTTTTCCCATCACTTAGAAGCAAACAGAGGAGATTATTTTTTAAATGCATCTTCTTGACAAACATACTAGATTTACAAGTGAAAATGGTAACTTCATTTAATACCAAGATTCTCCAAAGTAAATCACATATCTCCACACAGCACAGACAGAGCCTCATGTTTCAAGAGCCACTGAGAGGTGTCAACCACACAGGGCAGCACAAGAAAGAAACCTGAAACACCATGCCTTGGCCTTCTGGCACATCAGGGACTAATAGGGAATGTTGGAAGGAAGGAAGAGAGAGCACTAAGCTTCTGTTACCTTCTTTGTGTGGGCAAATCACTGTGTTTCCCTGAACCTCACATTGTTGGTCAAATTAAAATGATGCAAATCAGCCCACATGTCCCATGAGGTGAGAGTGAAGACTGACCATACCGTTTGTTCTCTATACCCCCAGTGGGGAGTAGGGGGGATGAAGGAAAGCATCTCCATTCTGGTGCAGCCCCAATGCCTACAATTCCCTCTTATTGCTGCTTTTGAATTAAGGTATACATTCTCAACCCTGCTGCATGATAGCATCACCTGGGGAGCTTTTAAAAATATCATTACCCAAGCTCCATCCCAAACCAACTAAATTACTATCTCAGGAAGTGGGGTTTAGTCACTCGCCAGTAATTTTCTTAGAAGTTACCAGGTAAATATTTTAGCGGCCAGGGTTGAGAGCCAGGGGAACTCATAGTGTGGATTCCATACCAGCAGCTTTTGCATCACCTCGCAACTTGTTAGAAGTGAAATTCTTGGGCCCCACCTCAGAGAGACTGAGTGGGGCACTCTGGGGGCCGGATTCAGAAATCTGCTCCACATTTTAACAAGCCCCCCAGGGGATACTGTAGTAAACTAAACTTACAAATATTGCAATGGAATTGGTCCAGTTATAACTCAGTGTTTATATAGAAAGAGTAACATGTTGATTCATTAAACTGACACTAGCACTTTGGAATTAGTTCACCATTTCAATATTGTAATCCTTTAAACTATCAAGGTGGGTTGATAATTAGTAGGGGTAGAGGGTAGGTGGACACAGAAGTCTAAGACACAGGACTTGCTGATAAGCATGCTACGAGCTCTTTGAGGAGACCAGGTCTACTGTTGATTGGTTATCTGACACTTTGCCAAGCTGCAACAATAATAAGTCATATGCATGGCCTGTGATTAAAGAAACAGGATCCCATATAAAGACCAAATCCTTATAACTTGTAAATGCTTATATGGTTGAAAACCACCTTCATCTTCCATGTTTTGGAAAGTAAATCATTCCTTTCTTTATATAGAGTTGAGGTTGGGTAATGCAAAAGAAGGAAGGCATTGCCAAACTTGCACTAGTGACTACGATGACTGGTGTCCTCCTGAGAATGTCCAGACCTTCTGGATTAGCGTAAGTGATGCAGCCTAAACATAAAATGTCACCCTGGCTGGCGTAAAGCAACTAATGCTAAAGAAGTTATTAAAACATATCCCGGAGACATTACTAAATGAGCTCGCTTTACTATGTATAGATATGGCTGAAACCCTCATTTGAGCACAAAATTAATGCCCCTTTCAGACACAGTTCATCATGATGAATAACAGGAAAATATCTGTAAAGGGTCTCTTGCTGAAATCAATTACAAGTTCATATACTGCATTAATAGTTTGCAGACCTAAATTATACAGATTAATGTGCCAAGTAGTAAAGGGACAGGTAAGCAGCAAAGAGACAGTGAGTGTGGGGCTGTGAGAAAGAAAAAATGAAATCCCTACAGCCTGAAGAGAAAAATTGACATGATGAGGAAACACGATGAATTTAAAGTTCTAAACTTCTATGACAACATGATCATGAAGGAAGTAATAATTTTTAATCTTCAAATCAACTTTCTCTTATCTGCTTTAGGTATGAAAAATTCTGGATGGTCACCTCGATTTATGCTGTTGTATAAAGTCTAGAATATAAACAAAGTATCATCACCTAATATGTATTGAGAAATTATCATTTTGCCATAAAATTTGGAAGTCCAATTTTTTTTTCATTTTTTTATTTTTGTTCAAGTACAGTTTTGTACATTTTTCTCTCACCGCTCTCCCTGCTCCTCCCATCCCCTTCCCCCACCCTCAATCCCACCCCTACTTTAACTTTGTCCATGAGTTCCCCATGTATGTTCCTTGACCACCCTTCCCCTGTTTCCTGCCATCTTCCCCTTCCCCTCTTCTCTGTCAGTTTGTTCTTCACATCAATGTCTCTGGTTACATTTTACATGCTTGTTTGTTCTGTTGATTAGTCTCCACTTATAGGTAAAATCATATGATATCTGTCTTTCACCGCCTGGCTTATTTCACTTAGCATAATACGATCCATTTCCATCCATGCTGTCATGAATAGTATGAGCTCCTTCTTTCTTTCTGCTGCATAGTATTCCACTGTGTAAATGTACCACAGTTTTTTGATCCACTCATTTACTAATGGGCACCTAGGTTGATTCCAACACTTGGCTGTTGTAAATAACACTGCTGTGAACATTGGGGTGCATAGGTTCTTTTGAATTGGTGCTTCACGATTCTTAGGGTATAATCCCAGCAGTGGAATTGCTGGGTCCAAAGGCAGTTCCATTTTTAGTTTTTTGAGGAAATTCCATAGTGTTTTCCATGGTGGCTGCGCCAATCTGCCTTCCCACCAGCACTGCACTAGGGTTTCCTTTTCTCCACATCCTCGCCAGCACTTGTGGTTTATTGATTTGTTGATGATGGCCATTCTGGCTGGTGTGAAGAGGTATCTCATTGTGGTTTTAATTTGCATCTCTCTGAAGCCTGACTTTCTAAGAATTTATTAAAGATGTTGTTTAAATCCCATTGAAAGGTGAAAATATGCTTTATAGCCATTATTCTTTTAATTAGTTCTTTTTATTTTAGCTGTTACACTAGTAATTATTATAACTAATTTTTTTACTTTAGTGTTCATTTTAGTGCATTAAATATTACTTCTGATGAAAGAAAAGTAATTTAATATTTGCCTTTGTAAAGTTAATTTTTCCCCAAGGATGGATCTTAAAAATGCCTCAATCTCATAGATTTAGAGCCATGGTCATTTCAGTTTAACTTGAACGCTCAGTGACCCAAGAAGAGGATTACTAGTGGACTTCTTAGGCAAAAGAAGACTGTCCTGAGTCTAATGAAATTCTTACTGTCCAATCAAGTCTTCAGCAGTTGAATTCATCCTCATTCTCCTCTTTCCAATTTTAAAGCAGAAAGAATAACCTTTAGATGTACGTCTCCACGGAGCCCCGCCTGTTCGATCCAGGCCCTGGCATTGCTATGAAATCAGCACCCTGTTGTATACTTTGAAGGGAACTATGATTGTGGATAGCATGTTCCCTTCTTAGAACCTATTACCATTAGCAATCACAAACAGATGTGATTATTTCATTAATTTCTGCTTTTCCAACAGAGCGTAAGTGTCAAAGCGGGAAATACAGAGTTTGGTTTTCACACCATTGTGCCCTGCCCTGTGCCAGGCACTCACCTGGCACCCAGTGAACATTTGCTGATGGAATAAATGAAAATTTGACCTGGGAACAGAATTACGAGCTTTATTATGCCTGCCTCACCCTTAATCCAAATGGTGGAAATCAAGAGAAATTTGGTTCTGGTTCTTATTTATACTTTGGCAAAATTTTTTATTTACCTTTCATATAATATTTTAGTTAGAAAGTTATGCTTTGATTTAGTAAGGACTTAGTGTGTTTACCATTGTTTGGTAAACAATGAATATGAGCACGTCACTGCATAATACTGAGAAGTGCATTAGCTGCAGGATAACACCAAGGAAGCAGACACAGAGGCCCGAACGAGAGGAGCCGAAGGCCTTTGCAGGACCACAGGCCTCACAACCCAAATACAGCCCGTATCGGAAGAACTGCGCTTTTGCTCTTGGACTCTGCCCAGCCTGGAGACTGCCACAGACAGGGACATGCTGTCTGATCTCTCTCTCTCTCTCATCTCCTTATCTTCTCTCCCACATCCACATCCCTACCCCTCAAACTCTGGAGAGCTAAGGGAGGACCGAGGCCAATCCTACATGAAGAGCTCGTGTTTTCCCGTTTCCCGCCTTCATCTCTTGACAGGGAACCTTGACATCTTTCTCCCTTTGGGTTCTGTCTCCAGTACAGATAAATGAGAATCCCCCTCCATCTTCAATCTTTTAAATAACATATATTTTCCAATGATTGGGTTGTCAAAGGCATTAGAGCATTTTTCTCACTGTAGGAAAAGAAACAGTCCAGCTAGGTAGTCAGACAAGCAGCGTGCGCTTAACCACCCCTACTGTAAAGAGGGAGGCAGTCCATGGAGAAGGGGGCTGGGGACTGAGATGCAGGGTCACTCCTTTCTGGCGGGCCCAGTGTCTCCTCTCTGTGCTTTCTTGGCCAAGCTCCAGGGTACATCTGGCGCCCAGTTCTTATGCTGATCACAGCACATTGTGCCTACTTTGCCTTGCACTTTTCACATGAGGAATTCCAGATTCCTAAATTACCTTACCCTTCCCATTCGCCCCCCTCCCCTACTCAGTACCCAGATCTGGGATATCCAGCAAGCTACTTTACAGAGGCGATAAACAGATAAGGACTAAAGGAGTTGTGCGATGGAAATGTTTGTCTTGGAAACCAGGTGCACTGCCTTAGGCACAAAGAAGCAAATCTGCATAGGAGACATTTCAAGGAATCAAAGGTAGGAAGGGACACTGAGTCAGTGAAAATGGGAGAATATTGGGAGCCAGCAATGGTGACTATTGGACCGGGGTCCTGCAGTCCTTAGAATATGCTGATACATATAAGAAGGTCAGTTTACTTGGTAGTATACATAAAACTGGTGAAACAACAACAACAAAAATTAGAAACAAGTGTTTGGAAAATGTGACTGAAGCAAGGGAAGGAGGGCTGGTCCAGTCTGGTTGGTCCATTCCCTGCACTTCACGTCACCACTGAATGAAGGTACTCTGTTCACTTGAATACTCGAGTACTCACCATTCAGCCTCTCAGCTAGAGTTCCCTTCAGTCCAGAGCACTGTCTCCTTAAATTTCTTCTCAACTTATGCCTTTTCTTAAGACCTAGTTCTTGGGTTTGGCTGGATAGCTCAGGTGGTTGTGGGTTCAATCCCTGGTCAGGGAACAGTGAATGCATATATAAGTGAAACAACTGAATGATGTTTCTCCCTCTGTCTCTCTAAAATAAGTAAAATCAAATAAAAGTTTTACAAAAGACCTAGCTCTCAGTGTAGGTGGTTTGAACTATGTTTATTAACTTAAACTACAGAGAAACTCCTTCATTTTCCATTCTCTGAGGGCATGCTGATTTATCGTCATTTTACTTTCCCTTTCCTCAGTGAATTTTCCCAGTCAAATTATGGAGACAGGAAGGGATTACTTTACTTTAAATAGCCTGAGAATTAGTTGAATTATTATCTCTCGGTGATTTTAGCCATGAAGTTAGTCATTGCTATTAAGAAGATCAACATAACTTAGAATTGATGATAGAACTTAACTTTTTCTCAAAAGACCCTAAACATTTCAAACCCAGCCAAGTTCTGCAGCAATCAAGAAAACTTTCCCTCAGTCAGCAGAGGAAGGCAGGTGACAGGAATGGGCAGGCTCAGGTGAGGGCACAACGACCTAATTATGGGCCAAGCAATGCAGGAAAAATCAGCGCCACCTCTGCTCCGCGACAGGCCCCCTTGGGTATTAGGGCTAAATGGCTGTCTGACAGCAGGCCTTCTTCTGCTCTTTGCCACAACCCTACCTACCTCTTCCTCTTTCTTGCCCCTTTTATTCAGAAGACAACATCAGGGAAGACCCATAACATATCACCTTATTTTCAGTATTTTAGCTGGCTAAACATGTTTGCTGAGGTCAGTGTTCCTCGTGTCGTCTCTTTATCCCTGCCTTTGGCTTGGTCTCCCTGCCTCCCAAAATAGAACCCACCTTCTCTCACTCTCAAGCTCCCTGTCCCCTTCTCTCCCCACCCATGGAGATTTACTCATGCAGGGTCTTATCACCTAACCCCCGGATCCTGCTTGGTTGCTAAGAGGATCAGAAGGTCTCATTAAATAGTTCTTAATGCACTTCAGGAAGTCTTCAAAACAAGGTTGTTTGATGCAAACAGAAAATCATTTCATACAGAAATCTGCCTACGGAGACAGAGAAATGAAGAAGTTCTAGCTTTAGGCAGAAGAGAAACCCAGCTGTGAGTGAAATGGCTCTGAGTATTAATAGTCCACCTACAGTTGTGATGCCTTTAAGACACAGCAAGGATAGAAGGGGGGCTGCCGCCATTGGCCACACATGTGCCAGGTATTTTACATGCATTAATTTAATTCCATTCCACAAATATCGAGAGCTGGCAGTGAGTCCAGGTGCTAAGACACATGCCAGATGCAAAGACATAGCTGATTCTTGTCCTCACAGAGCTTGCAGTTTAATGGGCAAGAGACACAACACGATGTGGCATTAAAAGAGCGACAGGAGAACAAAGTGAAGCCGTGGCCCCTGCGGGGATCCTTCCCAGACAGAGTAGGGAAGACTTTGGGACGCGGGGATGTCTCAGCTGGGGACTGAGAGCTGGGCAGGAGTTATCCAAAACAAAATGAGAATTGGGAGAGAAGAGGAGAGTCGAATCTCAACCACAGCCCTGTGAAGTCTGTGTGACTGCTCCACTTTCCCAGTAAGAGAACCGAGCCTTGCAGGGACCAAACGAGTTCCCCGAGGTCTCAGATCCGGTCAGCGGGGGAGGTGGGCTTCGCCCTCAGGGCATTCTTAGGCCAAAGCTGGGCTGGTTCCCTGTGCTCCACCAGGCCCCTGGCTGCACCTCAGCTCTTTACCTGTTCTGAGCCTTTAGAGAAGCACCTGACAGGATGGAACTGTCTGGCCAGAAAGGAAGTCAAGGCAATGCTGACCTATGGGAATTTTATCACTAAGCATCAAGGCCCCAACAAGGGCGTCCTTCAAAACACCTCAGTGTTCCTGAATACTTTATCTCCTTAGAACAAATCCCAGTGTCCAAGCAGCACTCGGTATGTAAACTTATTCCTGGAAAAGGGCATGCAAATGATTTTTAAGAGCAAAAGAGAAGCTTTATTTAGAACAGACTTCTCATGAGTACCTTCAGGGCAAAATCTTTTACAAACACAATAACATCTCCTTACTCTTAAAATGAGGCACACCTGGATCACTGGGAGCTGCCTTTTCATATCACAGCAAATCCCAGGAGATAAGACTTGACTGTCAGAAACAGACGGAGGGGGAAAAAAAATCTCGATAAAACAGTTTGCTTTTCGTTTGGCCTCGTTCATAGGCTCAAAATACTCTGTGGAACAAATTAAGTGACTGACGTAAATGTCCATTAAGTATATTTATTTAAAACCTGAATGGCAAAAGGCAAACACTGTAGATACATTAATGAAGAAATAAAACATCTGATTTCTTTCTTTGCTCAAGGACATTGAGATTGTTTGGAAGTCTGCTTGCCAGATTTGAGGCCAACTTCTTGCAGGTCCCAATGAAGGTCTTTCCAGGCAATGAAAATTTTCATTTTACATACATAAAGATGAGATGCAGAGAGCACGCCCAGGACATATAGATATAGAGAAGTCTCTATTCGAAGTCTGTTTGCTGTGCAGGTTAACAGAAAGTGATACGCCTAATACTTCACTTTTCATTCGGAACCCAGAATGTCAGACAAGGCAGTGAAGCCTTTGGAAGGTGTGGACTGTGCTTTCAAAGGGATTAATGTAATGTGTGTAATGTGTACAAGGTTCACATACCTGCTGACTGGCAGAGATATTTCTGGAAGCCACGTCAAAGCCTCATTGTGTGAGGCATTTTTTTCCTCAGCTTTCTTCCCTCTTTGTACAATGAAGCTCAAAAAGCCCTCCGTCAGGGGAGCCATTTCTAATTATGGTCCTTTTGGCCATTAGCAGGTTGCCAACATGAGCCTGGCTCCAGACACACCCCAACGGCCTGCTCTCTCCTTTTCCTTACCAAAGACATTCACCCTCACCTAATGCTCCTCACGCACATTTCTGTCCCTGTGGAAATGAGGAGTATCTCAAGCCATGCCAACCATCAGTTCTAATTCCCCCAAGTCCAAGAAAAAGACACGCTGTAATTCTGCCATTTCCCTAGATTTCCCATACCTGTCTGTTCTTGAAGGTTATCTCACCTGAATTCATCTGACATCAGCTCTCTCTCACCTCCCCACTGCCTCTGCTCACTACACCCCTCCTACCATCCCCCCGCACCACCACCACCAGGGTAAACTTAGGTGTAAGTCAATGAGCCAAAAACCAGGCCTGTTATTTATTAAATTTAGAAGGTTCACATTTATATGATCATATTCTGGGCTGACAACTGGCCAAAATAGCTTCCTGCTTTCTGCCTCCACAATCTTTGCACTCCCACCCCCAACACACTCACACACTAGAGCCCTTACCCCAAGAGTAACAAGAACATTGTGCATCATTTTAGTTCTTACATTTTAACTTTAACTTGCTTCTCACTTTCAACAAGGCAGAGATAGTGACTGGAAATAAATCAAGACATGAGCCCAGGAAGGGAACCTGCCCATTTCGCCCCTGTTGCTTTTCCTAGCCTAGGGCAGCGGTCAAGAGCACCGACTCTGGAGCCAGGCTGTCCAAGTTCAATACCCCAAAATTGCACTTGCTAGCACTGAGCCCTCAGCCACTTTACCTGGTCACTGCACCTCTAGGTCCTGATCTGTAAAATAAGGAAATAAATGGTGCCAATAGCTTAGGCTTGTTATGAGGACTTAACCTGTGTGAGGTATTTAGCACATTATAAGCCACAATAAACACTAGCTATTGTTACAGCGGGCGAGCCAATCTCTGGTCTCAACCAGTAAAGGCTGCTGTTTTCTAAATTAAGAAGAAAGAGAAAAAAGAAAGCAGGACTTAAACAGTTGTTTATTTTTCCTTGACACTGCTTTCAAGGGTTTTTTTAGTTTAATGTTGCATCGGAGGCATGGAAACTATTTCGAGGTTTATGCTCCAGAAAAGCTCTGCATGGCTGAGGGACTTTAACAAAGTAAATATAAAATTGGATGGATCCTCGCACTGTGAGTGTGAAGAGGCTAGAATTCAGGCAGGTTCTCCTGAGATTTCTTTGTGAAAAGATGAACTGTCCAGCTAGATCATGAGGGCTATTAACCTATAAATAAATCTCTGTTCAAATCATGTTGTTGGACAAGAGACTCTTGTGGTTTTCCTTAGAAATAATTGACACTGTTACATCTCCAGAATCTTTCATCCCAGGAAGAAAAGGCTTCATCCACAATTTGCCCCCATATTTACATTCTCTCCCCGTCTAAATGGTATTACACATTCAGCCACAAGAAGACATTGGTCTAAATGTAATATACAAGTATGTGCAACCACCATGCCTACTAGACAGTGAGTGCCCAGATTAAAGGTGGAATGAATTGTTGAACAAATGAATGAATGAATGAAACAGTTCAACAGGGAAGCAATGCACTGTTGCACTAGAGAACATAGTTCACTCGGGAATAACAAGAAATGATTTTCCAGACAAAACTTAACCTAAGAGTTATTATTTCAACACATGAAGCTGGGAAGTAATGGAAAAGCGCTTCCCACTCCCAGAGTCATAGCACAATTTCACAGACATTCACAGGCATCATATAGCAGACATCTGAGCAAAAGGCACCCATAGCACTAATTTGCTCTCTAAAGAGTTCCATTTGCAGCATTCCCAGTATTTGCTCACTTTGAGAAGTAGGACAATCATGGTCTTGTTTAATCAGTGATTCTGTTTTTCCGAAATTAAGAGAGTTAAACCCTGACTTTTCTAAGCCAGTGAATATCTAAAAGCAAAACTCTAGGACCCATTCTTGGATACGATTTTCTTCTCCCTCCAGTCTATGCTGCCAACATTTGGAATGTGGACAGGCTGCAAGGGCCCCTGCTTCTCCACTTCTCAGGTCCGAGCCTGACCTCAGAAGCTCTCTGCTCTTGCTTTCCTGGCTCCTGGCCAGGACAACAGGTCAGCTCAGCAAACATTTATTTTATTACCCTGGGACGGTCTCAGGCTCTCTCATGGGCTTTTCTTTGTAACTTCTCTGAGGAGAATTGACTTTGACCTCTCCCCACCTAAAGGCAAATGTCAGACACCTGGTCAACCAAAGATCCTCACTCTTTACTTCACAGGGTCAAAATATTCAATGATCAACCTTCTCTCTCTTGTTAGACACCTCAAATCTTTTAGCTGAAATGCATACATACCATGTATTGAGATGTTTCATCCCAGAACTTGCCTCACATTCATTGTTACCTTTTTCTGGTCTGGAAATTCCAACCTTTGGCATTGTCAGTAACTAGTATGATTCCCCTCTAGACTCTGGGTCCCCATAACTTGCTGGACCCTTCTCAGCATAGCCAGAGGTGCTACTCATCTTGCCCTTGTGGATTTAGAAAAATTAATTGCTTCAGTTCAGAGCCTTCTTACAAAGATTGTCTACTCTTTTCTCTGGGGTTTTGTTGGGTTTTTTTTTTTCCATTTCTTTTACAAAAATTCTCCCTTTGCTTTTATCTGTCAGTGGGAATGAAAGACCATTACCGGCTGTGTAGGGCTGGAGAAAAACCTGATGACACTTTTGATATCCATCAACATAGTGCTGCTTCATCCATTATTATAGATCACACACAAAACGATGGAGCATTAACTTCTGAAATGTAAACTAGAAATACCCAGTGAAAATGGAAGGGTCTACAATATTTGAAGTTTTGTAGCCAAATTACAATTAATTCATGATAAAAATTAAACATAGTTGACCCCTGGACAACATGAGGTTTAGGGGAACTGATCCCCATGTGGTCAAAGCTCTGCGTATAACTTGACTCCCAAAAACTCAACAGCTGAAAGCTTACTCTTGACTGGAAGCCTAAACTATAACCTAAATAGTTGATATATTTTTTATAACATATATTTTTTATGTCATATGTATTATATACTATATTCTTATAACCAAGTAAGCTAGAAAAAATAAAATGTTATAAAGAGAATTATAAAGAAAAAATACATTTACAGTATTTATTGAAAAAAATCCATGTGTAAGTGGACCCGCACTGTTGAAACCCCTGTTGTCCAAGGGTCAGCTGCAGTATGCTAGCCTGTGTTCTTAGCAGGCTTCGTATTTGCTTTGTTTTCTGTGGTCTTATGCAAAAATGTAGAACACCTCAGGAGGCAGAGAGGGATCTTCTACAAGACACTTTGGAACAGAAGCAGGCACTAACACCTGCCATTAATGTGCATTAAAGGAAACTGAAATGAAATATATTTTCTTAAAATCTCAGACTGGGTACATTCAAAGTGTGCCTGAACTAATTAGGAAAGAGACTAGACTCAGCAATTAAAAAATTGATACTCTATCTCTAAATCCAACCAACTTCAAATAAACCTTGCATTTTTCTTCTCTTTTCTACTACTTTATTTCCAACCTTGAGAATGCTGAGCACACCAGTGGCATTGTTGGAAGACCAATAGCATGAAGATTCTACAGAGGAAAGATTGGGCCATTCATTAATAATGGTAACTTGTTAAAAACCAGATGCTTACTTAAAACATTCCACGAGAATGTTATAGAGCCCTCTTCTACATGCTACTCAAAGTTTAATATCTAACCACATTATGGTCCAGTGCCTTCAGCTCTGTCCTGCCCTGCAGCATGTACCCAAGCTTCTCACAAGTTAATGGGTCATTCATCGCACTGGATTTTTCTTAGCTCACCCTCTTGTCTAGAATTCAGGATTTACTGCCAACATTTTCACTCTTCCACAAAATTAATATCGCACTATCAGGACCCGGTGTACTCTGAGAACATCCAGCAACCATAATTCCACATTTAGACATTTGAATCCAAGAAATATTAATCAAAAAGGATAAAAGATGGAACAAAAGGGAGCATTATGCATAGTTCTAATTAACCTATTTTGGCTGTCTCTACTTCCAAAAATTTAGAGACAGTGACTCAAAATAAATAAAAGCATTAAAATAGTAGAAAAGAAATGACCTTTTAATGAAGATGTCTAATTGCAGTGGCTTTCCAAAAGCTATCCGATTTAATTCTCCCAACAAACCTACGAGACTGGCACTACTATCCTCGTTTCACAGATAATGAAATTGAAGCTCACAGAAGTTACTTGCCTAATTCACATTTACTAAATGGATATACAAGCATTAAAAACTATAGATAGAATCAAGATTCAAATCCAGGATCACCCAACCTAGAACTTTTCCACTAAACACATACTGCCTGCCTAAAATCAATTAATAGTGCCATTATTAGAGCCATCAATCAATATTTTCCCTTTCATATGACTAATAAAGTTAAACATACATCATTAACAGTGCTGGTTCCTAAAGTAGAATTTTTCCAAGACCACTAGTTCCAAACCTGGCTAATTACCAGCATGGTCTGAAGAGCACTTAAGCTAGTTCCCAGGCCCTGCTGTAGAACTGCTGAGTCAGAGAATCTCTGAGGATGTACCCAGGAATCTTTATGAGTACAAAAGCAATTTTCATAATCAACCAGTTAAGAAACCATTAACTCATAACAGTAGTACCAAATCCATACTACTACTTGGAGACACAGTGCATTATATTTTTTCAAAACATTAAAACATCCTTTATTTCTTCTCATACTCATATATACCTATTGGGAACAATGTGGAGTAGGTATTTTTATCCTCCTTATATGGAAGCAGAAACTATGCTCAATGAGGAAGGGAAATTTGAATTATCTTCTTCCATCTTTTTAGGTAAAAATGGATCACCCGGGAAACCCAAACTGGGCATGGATCTGCAGCATCAAGAACATAAATATCACTTACTAGATTTTTCCACTATCCCCCTTTCTCTGGGGTCGCTGGGTGTGTCGTGTTAAGGGATGAACTGATTCTGACGAAACACACATGTGGGTGTCCTATCCCCAGTTCTTCAGAATGTGACTTTACTTAGAAATAAGATAGTTGCAGATATACTTAGTTGAGGTCACATCGGAGTAGGGGGGTCCTCATCAAATATGGCCAGTGTCCTTACACGAAGGGGAAGATTGGACACACGTGCCCATGCAGGCAGCACCATAGAAAGAGAAAGGTAGAGATGGGAATGATCCTGTAAGCACAGGAAATACCAAAGATTGCCAATAAACCACCAGAAAAAAAGGAGAGAGGCATATAAGAGATTCTCCTACACAGCCTTCGGACGGAATCAGCCTTGCTGACACTTTTACCTCAGGCTTCTGTCTTCCAGAAGCCTGAGGTAGTTAGCTATGGTGACCCTAGCAAACTAACATAGGAAACACCTCCCACCTGGATGGTCTAATTACTAGTTAGCATTTCCATTAGAGGAAAAATTAAATAAGTTCACTTATTAATTGTCATAGCTCTTAAGAGAGACAAGTGTTCTCTACAATGAATTAACTCAGAGAAATAAAGTGCTCAATCTGAAAAATAGTTTTGGTGTTTTGGAGAAGAAAAATACTACCAAAAAAAAAAAGATAATCTGGGAAAAGTATATCCTCATGCACCCTAACCTTAGGTTTTTTCTCCCCACTATTTAGTAGAAAAATATCAATTCGTATGTCTCTAATTATGATCGAGGGAGTTGTATAATAGAGATTACCATGAACCGAAGCTGCATTCCACTTAAACCCAATGTTACATCCTGGCACTCCTGGGCTTCAGAGATGAGGGGACTTCACTTGATCCCATCTCCTACTCTGAGGTGTGGAAGTAGTTACTTTTCAAATATATAGTAAACATCATATTATGGGTCGCAAAGTTCATATTAATGTTTCAGAAAGAATTTTGCCTCAAGATGCAAACTATTTAGTAAAATAAATTGAACCTAACATGTCTTACTTTCTCAAACAAAAGTACTCCACAGCAAAACATTGAGGGATTTGCCAGGGATTTGCTAAATTCTCTCTCTCCCTCTCTCAGGGACAGGTCTGTGTGGCATCCTCACAACCACACACCCATTGTTTTGGTTGAGAGATTTTTTGGATTGATTTCTCTGTAAATAATAAGCATAGTTTCCAATATTTAATAGAAGATGTAAAATCAGTATTTTATGCATATTTTGACCCTTCTTATTACATAACCTACTTTGGAGGGTACTCCTTATGGGTGATTTTTATGATGCAAGAGTAAGGTATGTGACCAATTAAAAATACCTGTAAGTATATGGAGAGTATGTCAACACACCTAGTATGCAGGCAATTATGTAATATTTCCAAACATCTGAATGTTCGACCACATGTTGGCCAAATATACATGCATATTTTCTCTTACTTTGGCATATCATGATCATATTGTATGTCAAAGGAACCCAGTATGAATTACTAAATCAAAAACACAGTCCAGCCCTGGCCAGGTAGCTTGGTAGGTTAGAGTATCATCCTGATACACCAAGGTTGCAAGTTTGATCCCAAATCAGGGCACATACAGGAATCAACCAATGAATGCATAAATAAGTGGAACAACAAATTGATCTCTCCCCTGCCCCTTTCTTCTCTCTCTCTCTAAAATCAGTAAATTAAAAAAAAAATTTAAAACACAGTCCGCCCAATTCAGTGTTAGGTCTTAGTGGTGGCACTGGGGAGGCACTGCCTAAGAGCCTCAGAGCTTGGCTTGAAGTTTGAAGTCACCCCCCTAATATCTACCCAAGTGCATTAATGGTAGTTCATGCTTTACATGTACCTGTGTAATAACAGATTAAGCCTAAATTAGGAGAGCAGGTAGAGGAGAAAAGCCAAAGAAATAATTTGGAATCATGCCACAGATTTAACACGCAGTCCACTGAACAAAGTAAAGCTTCCCACGGAGAAACATGCGCTGTGCGTATACGAGAGCAGTTAAATCAAACAGTTACATGTTTGGGCTCCGGCTGCTCCATGGCTGCTTATCTACAAAGCCACAGGACGGCAACAGAGAAATTCCTAGTGTGCAACTACTGTCCAAATGGCTTTATGGAAAAAAAAATGGGGCCAAATACTTTGGTTCTAGTCCAATTTCCTGTGACCTGGGCATGGTCATGCTTTGGGGAAGCTCGCGCCTCATGCTGGCTGCAGGTGTGCACAGCCATGGTTTCTCGTGGCCTGACTCTATCTTTTTAGCCTCCACTCCCACACTGACAGTAGCCCCTTTCTTCCTCCTATCATGGCCTTTTAACAATAAATGAAATAAACATTCACTGGGAATTTACCGGGAAGCAGGAACCAATCTATGTCCTGGCGTTACAGATGGGACAGAAACAAAAAGATCGCTTTTCCACAGAGCTTACCTTGTAACAAAGACAAGTAAATGTATATCGTGTGTGGCGCAGGTGGTTCTGTCCCCCGTCATTCCCAGAGCTGAGTAGTCATTGGCAGGCAGTGGCCCAAACACGGACTGCGTTTCCTGGCCTTCCTCACATTCAGCTGTGTCCACTTGATGAACTCTTGCCAAAGTAATGTGAGCGGAAGTGATGTTGATCACTTCCAGAAAGAACCTGGTGTGCCTTCTCCACTTATTTTTCTCCCTCCAGTGTCTGCTGGATGGAGAAGACCCTGAGACCCATAAAGCAGAGCCTCAAATGGAAGGATCTCCGTACCTGAACCCCAGATGAAGGGGTTCATCTCAGCAACCAGGAGCAGTAGCACTGAAGGGTGAGGAAATGTGTGATACACCTAAAATATGTTAAATTACCAAAATGTTGGGACCAATATTCATAGGCTCTATCATTAACCTAACTGAACAGCATGTCAGGTGGCTATAGCACTATTGAGGAAAATGATGCTCAGATGGGGAATGAGGATTGAAGCAGGTGAAGAGTTGCTAATCTAAACAGAGTGGTCAAGATAGACCTCACCAATAAAGTGATGTGAGCAGAGGCTGGAAGAAAGTGAAGCTCTTGGGAAAAGCTTTGGGAAAAAAAGGAACAGTTGAGTGCAAGGGTGCTGAGGAGGGAGACTACCTGTTCCGTCCAAGGAAACTGAAGGGGCCAGGATGCTTGCAGTGGAATATACAGTAGGGTGGCTGATGGGGCTTGAGGTTAGACGGGAACTAGGGAACCCAATCATATGGAGTTTTGAAGGCCATTATAAGACCTTTGGATGATACTCAGAATGAGCTGGAATGTTTTTTGGGGATTTCAAACAGAGCAGTAAGAAGATATTATTTATATTGTGAGAGGATCACTCTGGATTTTGAGTTCTAATTATGTTGTGCAGGGCTGAAGAGAGCAGAAGTGGAAGCAGTTAGGGGGTTATTGAAAAACTCCATGTGAGAGACACTGTGGCTTAGACTAGGGTCATGACAGTGCAGGTGACAAGAAATACTCAAATCTTGGCTATCTATCAAGGATGTAGCTAAGAGGAATTGGTAATAGGTTAGATATGAGATATGAGGAAAAAGTGTGGGACAGGATGGCAATTGCAGCTCTAAGTTTCAGGTGCTTCTTGGTGACCCAAATGAAAACATCAAATAGACAGATTTTTGAGCCTAGAGTTCAGTGGAGATGTCCAGGCTTGGGGAAAAAAAATAAAAAATAAAATAAAATAATTTTGTAAAAAAGGAAGTCATCAGTGTATTGTGGTATTTAAACCCATGAGACTAGATTAGCCATCTAAGAACTGAACGTAAACAGAGAAAAGGCCCAGGGACCTCCATCATTTGGAGGTTGGTGGGAAGGAGATGGAATGAAATAGGGTTGAGGGGAAGGGCATCCTACAAAAAAAAAGAAAAAGAAAAAGAAAAACATGAGGAGAATTGGGGTCTCCAGAGGAAATAAGGAAAGTGTTTTAAGGAAGAAGGATATTTAATCATATCAAATATTGCTGAGAGTTAAATAAAATGAAGACTGAATCTTGATATGGTACTTAGCAACATGCAGATTTTAGTTAATAATGATTAGAGCAATTTCAGGGAAGTGAATGGGTTTAAGAAATAATGGCAATAAGAGAAACTAGAATCAACAAATAAAGATAAAACTTTGTGAAATTTTGTTGTAACGAGGCAGTTTGTAGGGATGTGGGGTCAAGAGAGAGTTGATTTTGTTTTTCAAGATGAGAGATATTACAATGTATTTCATGTTGATAGAGATAATTCAGTAGAGCAGAGCAAACTAATGATGAAGTAAAGCAAGAGAAGAATTGCTGGAGCCAAGCCTTGATGGGTGAGGAAGCATGCAGAGTAAAGGGAGCTAGCTTTTGACGGAGCAGGGTTGACGGCTCACCTACAGGAATAAGAAGGAAGAGCCTATGGGCTCGGATGCGGGCTTGTAGGTAGATGTGATGTGGGAGCACGTGGGGTCTCTTCGGATTGCTTCTATTTTCCCATTGAAACAGGAGGCTAGTCACCAACTGAGAGTGAGGATGAAGGTGTGCTATGTTGAGGAGAGAGTAGAAGGTATCAAATGATCTTTTACAAGTGTGGGGGGGTGAATGAATTAGGAAGATACAGTAGGACAGCCTGCCTACACTGAGATCTCCCTTGAGTTTGGGGGTCTAAAATGATAACCAGAACCTATGGACATGAGTTGTTGTTTTTCCAGCCAAGGGCAGCTGGTCAAGTGTAGGATGGAGTAGGCAGTTTTGGAACAAGCAAGAGTTGGGGGTTCTTGGGTCTTTAAGACACAGTTAGAGAAGGGTAGGAGAATTTAGGGTAACCAAGAAATGATGCCAACGATGGTACATGGAATTTAGTTTAGGCAATCGAGGACACTAGGGGAGTGAGGCACAGTGAAAAGCTGTGGGGATTGATGGACCCCTGGCCCCGGTGTGATCAAAGCTATTGAAGGTATTCGAGGCAGCAAGTGGAAGCATCTGATCAGGGCTGGAGGCAGTGTAGTGATTGACAAAAAGGCACACTGGACTGCCTAGCATTCCCAGAAGCTCGGGGCATTTCAAACTACCTTTAAATTTTCTTTTGCTATTCTTTCTTATTGAAATAATTTTGAATATCCTCTTTGTCTCTTACTCATTCTTCAGAGCCCAGATCAATTGCTACCTCTGGGGCAGCTTCCCCTGATCCTCCAGGTCAAATATAATTGCCTCACCTGCTGTGCTCACATAATGTCTTTTATTCACCTTTCATATGAAGCTCATGACGTTGTATCCTCATTGCCTGTTTTCAAGTCTGCCTTCCCACAGGTTGTGATTTTGAATAAGACAGGATAATATTCTACTCACCACCACATTCCCAATTTGTGACTAAGAGGCAGGCCCCTAATCACCACCGCCTCTCCGGAGACTGTGGACACATTCACCCTACTCTAATCCATTTCCCAGACTCCAGTCAAAGTGATTTCCTTAAAAGTGTAAATCAGATCATGTTATCCCTAGGCTTAGAATCCTCACTAGACTTTCCAATTGCTCTTAAAGACCAAATTCTTTCCATGACATATACAGCCCTGCAGGATTGAGCTTAAGCTCACCTCTCTAGCTTTGTTGCTCACCAGTGTCCCTTTGCCATCTATACTCCAGCTACCCTGGCCCCTCAGTGCCATGCTTCTGTCTGAAATCAAGGTCTTCTCTTGGTCCTTTCCCTCAGTCTGGCACTCTTCTTAGCCTTCAAAGGTGAGTTCAGATAGCATCTCCTTGAGGATGTGCTCCCTGACCCTCAGCTAGATGGAGATGATATCACGCACGTTCAAAGCATCATATGCTTTTCTCACAGCCCTTAGTGGCATTCGTAACTACATGGTCACAGGTGTGGTTAGGTGAATGTTTGCTCCCTTTCTAGTCTGGAAGATGCATTAAGACGGTGGTCACATGGCTTTTCTCTTTAGTGTATTTGCAGCACCTACCACAGTGCCTGACTCATAAAAGCACTTCATAAATATTTCGTCACTGAATGAGTTTATTAAATTAATAAATTGATGGTTCTAAAGTTTTACTTAATTCTAAAAAACATAACAAGTTTTGTTCTCCTTTTATTTCCTGTACCAGAAGAACATAATCAACTGCATACACGTGCACACATAAAACCAACCTTAACGAATTTTCACACAGGTCTTTCAAATACATAACCAGACATGCCAGATTGTGGCTTGTAATTTATAAGCTATTCCTGCTTATTAAAATGAAGATGATAGATATGTAGCTATACCTCGGGGTATTCCCTCTTGAGTATAAGTTACCCGGAAAACTTGCTGCACTGAATATTTCAGTGTACCTTCAGGCTGGAGTCAATGCTCATTGTAGTTTTCCTGCATGAAAGTAGCCAATATAATGGAAGGCAAATAAATGTATCTGTGAGTGTAGATTCAATCAAGAGTCATTCACTAAGCCTATCCCATAAGGTGAAAGGCTCTAGTTGTCTACTGTCCATATCTCAATGGAATTTTCCAGACTATTCAGTGTGGTAAGAAAAAATATATAGTCTCTTTAGGGAATACACCTATTTATCCACTTTCACACATGAAAAATATAAATAATAAGCATATATAAATGTGTAAAATAAAATAATAAGCATATGTAACTGAATATGTCTTTTTATCTTTTTAGTTGCTTTTCCATTAAGAAAACAAATAAGAATATAAGAATTCCTTAAATTATTTCCTTTTTTATTAAACAAAAAGATTTCCTAGGAACTACTCTGAAGAGGTACTTTAATTTTTATTACAGGAAATTTTAAACAAAACTAAGGAAATTATAATGATCCCCTTTTCCCTACCACCAGTCTTGAACAGCTGTCAATATTCTGCCACTATTCTTTCCTCTGAAAAAACCTAAGGAGAGTGCAACACAGGTCCAATTCAAGCCGTGGTTCAGCAGTGTCGCCTAAAAACAGCCTCCTCACTGTCTTTCTTCATCTCCTCCAGGAGGACTCCTCTGACCCAACCAAAGATTGCTTTTTAGTCAGGGTAAAGAGAAGAGGATTTCTCAGTGACCTGCTCCAAAGGGTCCCCTGGTTAGAATCTCCAAAATAACCTTAGCCTCTCGCCCCAGACTCACATCAGAAGCATCGTGAGATGACTGCAATGAAAATAGCCAAGGTCATTTTAGAAGCTGACGAGCCGTCGGCGTCTGCCATAGACGTGCCTGCGATTCATCGTCTCTCTTTGTGCACAGGTTGCTTCACGAACCCACACAAAATGTAATTCAGTTGCAGCTGTTAAAATTTACAATTACACTTCTTTTTTTATGATGCTGGGTTTGAACTTCAGTTGGAAGTGTTACTTGCTTTTAAGTTCAAGGAACAGTCTCATAATTTTGATACTTTGTCTTGTGTTTTAGAAATGACTCTGAACCTGGCTATTCTCCTGACTTTTCAATAGCTTTTGGCAGAGAACGCAAAAAAATCTGGCTTGACTAAAGAAGATAGAAATGAATATTTAAATCATTACAAATTAAAGTAACCCGGGGAGTATAAAGACTTTATGCATCGTTCTAAGGGAGAAGAGAGGTCATTGGGCCTTATCTTGAACTTGGTCTTGATAAAATTGGCCCTGCTCTGACCACGGAGCCCATAGTCACCAATAGCTGGGCTTGTGCCCTGCACTCGGTGTCCTAATGAGTGACCCTGCTGGCAGGCACCCAGTCTCTCAGCCACTGAAGACAGAGGCTTGTGCCTCAGACCCTATGCCCTCCCAACCTCTAATGTCTCCTTTTGGTTAAATACATTGACAGGGATGACCAGCACTCGTTCCCACTTAGACGTGTCTAGATTTCAGGCTGTTATATTCACTTCACTTAAGGTACTCATGTCCTTATCCATTAGAAAGTGCTGATTTGGTATCCACTTCCCTGAGATGCTGTCAAAAGTTTCTTCTTGTTTAAATCCCTACCACTACGCACAGCTGAGCATTTATCACCTCTTGAATTTCCCTGGGTTTTGCACATATAGCCCATCCCACAAGCACCTTTATCTTGGATAATGTGAGGCTCAGAAAGTCCTAGGTTCTAGTGAGGGTCCTTCTAACCTCTGCTCATTTATTAATTCAATTAATGGTAATAAGTTCAAGGCACTAGATGCTAGCTGTTCTCCACTTGACTTTCCATTAGTGACATGGCCTCTTTCCTGTGGACTTCTCCTTGACTGCTCGCTTCCAGCATTCTTCTTACGACCTTCTGAGTGGAGCCTGGGTAGCACTGCTTTTTTTAGAGGGTGACCTTACAAATAGTAGGCTATTCCAATGTGTGCACATCCCTAACTCATCAAGTGTGAAACTCCAGAATTGATACCTAAATGGCAAGTGCTTCTTTTAAGCAACTCCTAGGAAAATGTCATAACCTTCCACCCCCACCTACAATCTCTCCTCTCAGAGGTTCAAACCCCTGCTTAGTCCTAGTGAACTCAGGCACATTCTTCGTCTCCCTGAACCTCAGGAAGCAAACACGTTTTCCAGCACTCGAGGGAGGGGAAGGGTGTGATGAATGAAACAGCCGGTGAGGATGGCCCGCTGAGTTTCAGAGGCACAGCGAGGCTGCCTTTTTGACAATGGCTCGTGTCCTGATGAGACTGGGGTACCAACAAAAAAAAAAAATCCAGCAGCACTTTTCTTTATCTTCTCTCTGAGACTGTGAGGAACGCGCTAACCAAGCTACATTCTGCATCTGGAATGTGAGCCAGAGACCAGCCCAAAACCCTCTCTCCTCTCTAAGTTCCGACTCTCTTCCAATCACAGCAGCAGTCGTCCTGAACCCTGCGCGCCGTCCCTGTAAAGGGAGAGAACCGAGCGGCCAGGCGGGCTGCTGCTTTTCAGGAGCTCCGAGCTCTGGCTGGAGCAATCTCCGCGCCTTAAGAGCTCACTCTAGCTCACACGCTTAGAAAGCCATTGCCAAGTACATACAGATTTCTTGGATCATTTTCAATTACTAAGGGAAGGCACCAATTGTTAAAGAAAACTGAAAAATACCCACAATGACTGTGAAATCTTTTCATTCCCCACTCTTTAGGTAATTTGTTCTGATTGCAACTAATTCAAAAGGCAAGATTACACACCAGGGAAGCAAAAAGATTTTTAAAAAGGGAAATCTGTTCCCTGCTGAGGCCTGATCGGAGAGCTCAACTCATGTTTGGAAGCAAAAGGCAAAATTTTTTTCAGCCCTAATGAAAACTTGTTAGCTATGAGCACTGAGTCTGAACTGATCTAGTGAGAGGACTTGCTGGGTCATTGGGAGGTCGTTAAGGGATCATTACTGCATCAGGGATTGTTGCCATTCTTGTCCTTCTTCTTGAAGGAAAAGAACTTAAATATTTACTAAAAACTGTCCTCATTAGGATGTATAAAAAAGTAGAAGAACAAAATTGAAGTCTATCACCTTCTTTCAGATAGGAATCTATATTACAGCATTTGTAAGATCAAGAGAGACTCAGAGATTTAGGTTTTCAACCGTTGTTTCTTTTTTCCCTATTTTGTCAATTCTCTTTGAAAGTCAGCAACTTGCTTATCCTACTTGGATAATATTTTAAGGGTGGTATGTAGGTTAAGGGTGTGCTATTTTGTTTACATGGGACAAATTATTGTTACAATTACTGCAAGGAGTGGCAGACGAATGACCTTCAGGACTTGCCAGGAAAAGCAGTGAGTACTTCTGTGTGTAAAAATGATCCAAGCTCCATTCGCTAAGACATGGAGCTAAATATTTCCTCCGGGTTGGGGGAAGGAAAGGGATGGACACAGTTGTAGCATTCGACCCACCACTGTATTCTTACCTTGAAGTTCAATTCCCATTTTAAATGAAAACCTCTGAAGCTAACAGAGAGAAAACACTGTGTTTTAGACCTCTGTTACAAGAGTGGCAAGAAAAGTAGCTTGAATCAATAGCCAGTTGTTCTGTGTCATTCCTTTACTCAGTGATCCTTTAGGTTTTAACCAGGCTCCAGAACCCGCATGTCATGCCTAGTAGCCTGCATAGCAAAATGCAGTGCAGCACGAAGCTGGAGCACAAGCACATTGGTCTAGAGCTACAGCCTCTGAAAAGGAGTGATGACGTGAAGGAAAAAAAAGATTCCCATCCCCCTTGAGAAGATTATACTTAGATATTATATGTGAAAAGTAAAGGATAAGCCCTGGCCAGGTAGATCAGTTGGTTAGAGAGATATCCCAATACCCCAAGGTAGAGGATTTGATCCCCTGCAAGGGCACATACAAGTATCAACCAATAAATGCATCAATAAGTGGAACAACAAACTGATGTTTCTCTCCTTCCCTCTCTCTCTCTTTCTCTCCCCCCCCACCTCACCCTTCCCCCCCCGTCTTACCCTCTCTCCCTAAAATCAATAAAATTAAATTTAAAAATTAAGTAAAGGGTAGAACTGTGCAATTTCTAAGATTCTAACTTTATGATTCTTTGAGTACATAAAGAAGAGTTAACATGAGAAACGTTAAGACCGGGAATGACCAGCAGGTGCACTGTTGTTCATCTCATTCTTACCCAGATCTTTTACAGAGTTTAAATATCTAAATGAGATTGAGTTAAATAAAGCTAATATGTTTGTAAAAGATTATGTTTACATAAAAGACATCTCTAAGGTCTTAATTTTAAAAGTAGAGAAAATGTTTAAAGGTACTTGGCGAGGCTTCAGAAATCACCCAGTCCAGTATTTCTTCGTTTTCCATATAAAGAACCTCCCAGACTCAGAGGCTGACCCTCCCGGGCCTTGGGTTAGTGAGGGGCAGGGCTGGAACCGGATCCCAGGCCAAGGCCAGCACTGCTGCCTTTGTGACAGGCGGCCTCCCAGTTGGCGAGTTACATTTGCCTAATGAGGAAACAGTGTCATCTAGTGGCAATTTATTGGAGCTTTCTAGATGACCTGTGCTTCAAGTCCACACACAGGGAGAGGAAAACCATCTCACTTTCATCTCTGCTGTCCCCGATTGCCCAAGACGACATTTCTTTCGCTGGGTTTTCCAAGCCCAAGGCATTTTCCCAGTGGGATACCCTCCAACAACCCTTTTTCCCTACCGGCATTTTCCAGTCTCTTGTCATACCAGACTTTCCACACAGCAGCAGGAGTCACCCGCCTCAAGGATCACACCCATAGTGCTGTTGTTTTTTTGAATGCTTCTTGATTCAAGTTTTCGGCAAAAAAAAAAAACATTCTTAACCATGATTTCAGGCCTTTTGCCAACTGATGTGCTTGATCAAAGAAATTTCCTCCTTTCTTATAAAGATTCAGACTATGCTTTTCATTTAGTCGTGCTGATGTAACATTTGCTTTTCTCCTCCTATCAACCAATCAGGACACTTTTGTTACCTTTCAAATAATTCTGAGTATTGCCCAAGACAGTTCTGTGAACAAATGTATGGACTAGTTTCAGACAAGCACATCTATTCATTCATCTTTCGTGTTTCCAAACACTTACCAATGGCTTCCTATGTTCCAGAAGCCAGGCATGTTCCCTGCCTGGGAAACCTAACTGTAAAAGTAGAAAACAAAGTATATCAACAAACAATTGTCCTAAGTGACAAATCCTCTAGTATAAATAAACTCAAAGGAAAGGGGGACAATCATTCCACTGAGCTTAGATAAAGGTGCACAAAAGAGAAAACGTTTAGAATTGAGCTTCGAAGGCAGAGAAGCCTTTGGTTTCTGAAGGAGGGGCAGGAATGGCCTGCTGGGCAGGGGGACAGCAAAAACAAAGGGCCAGGGTCGGGAGAGCACACAATATGATGAAGCAAATACTCTACTGTGTTCACAAAGCGGGGTGGGCCAAGAGAATGAACGGGGAGCGACGTGGGAAGGCAGTTCAGAATTGGAGCACAAAGATGCTTAGAGGCCATCCTAGAGAACTCGGACTTTATATGCAATCATATGCCTTCGTATTATGAACTGCAGCCAAAAGAGATGTTTCAAAGTCTCCAGGAAATAAAGTACTTTATTCATTACAGCCATTTTGATGCTATTTTCTTCATTTAAAAAAATAACCAGATTTATGCAGCTTCTCCGAGTGGCATCCTCATTAAACAGCTAGTAACACTGAGGCCCTGCACAGAATTATTTGTCCACGTTGGGACAGGAACACAAACCCAATGGTTCCCAATCCATTTCTTTGCAATGAAGACCTAGCCAAGAAATTAAATATTTATTAGAAGAATAAAGTAATTTTAAATTAGAAACTTTCTGGCTTTTCCTTTGATTTTGTTCCTGTATAAATATAAGTACACTTACATATACACAATTGTCTTTTGTACCCACATCACCCTCATTCATGGGCCTGCTTTTTAACTGAGAAAATAATTGGATAGGCATTCTATTTAAAAGCACTCCTAAGAGAAACAGTCAGAAACTTTTCAGACTAAAAGGTGTGATAAAAGAGAATAAGGCCAATGTAAATCCCCATGCTGGAGAATAAAGAGCAAGAAAGCTCACCTTCAGCATCAGAACAGCACAGCTGTGTAAAGATTTTAGAAAAGTCTTTTTCCATTAACTTTGTGAAGCTATCACTCCCACTGTTGTCCGAGGAAAAGACAGCATGCCTGTAGGTGTCATTAAAAGACAATCCTGGCAACCAATTCTGACTTCGTAATCAAGGAGCCAATAATTCTTTTCCAGAGCTGTTTCTAACTTGGTACAGTGCTTTCTATGTCTGCGTTGCTTATACATGCAGATAATCTACCCTCTAAAATCTTTCTTCAAAAGACAACCCCACTACTCCTGCTATTATGTCTCTTATTAATTATGTTCATGCAAGTGTCAGGCCTTACCAAACCCTATTCCATTTTCCACGCCTTTGCAATAGATAACATGTATCTGAGCTGCCATTTTTCCCCAGATGAATGTCAGACACATACTATAGTGCATCAGCCAGTGCTCTTACCATAGCATTCTATGTATTTTATGTCAAGGCTGCCATTCCAGTCACCCTGAGCGCCCGGTGGGATAGGGAACAAAACGGATTGTCACGCTCCTGAGCTGCCAGACCGCAAAGAATAACCAGGCTCCCAAAGCTTCTCCTTGACCCAGCTCAAGAACCAACTCGGAGCTTCCGGTGTGTCATTTCGAAATTGTCCTCTCAGCAAAGTGGTTGCTGGGCAGACAACAGGGACTTGGAAATGGCCTGTGGCCAGGCCGCCTCCCCAGCTTCCCACTCGCACAGAGTCAGCCCCCTCGGCACTCTGCCCTTCTCAGAGCTGCCTCGGAGACCTGGGGCTCTTGGAGGCCCAGCACCCTCAGAAGCCTGGATTAGGTAGCTGGCAGTCTGTGGCTATGATGGCTCCATACTTGGCCTTCGGAGAGGAAGTGCCTGCTCTGTGGCTTTTACTGCCTAACAAATAAAAAGTGAAAACTCTAAGCATTCAAAAAAGAGGGTGGGGCTGTGTAGAGTCAGATTCTGTGTCTGTTGAGAGCCCTGGCCCGGGATGCCAGCATACTATAAGGCAGAGCCTCCAGGCCTCCAGGGTGGCTGAGACAAAGTGGGTGCTATTGATAAGTACGATAGTTCAAACTCATTGTGAATGTGGCTTCTCACATAGGCCACCTTTTGTGAGAAGCAGGCATAGGGAATGAGTTTGAATAATTGCAAAAAAAATCAAAACATAAGTGAAGGCCATGAACCTGACACTATGTTAGACAATGGACATCATTCTGTTCCTGTGGAACTTACAGGTGACATTTAGCAAAAGGAGCTACTCTGATCTAGGGTTTGACGGCAAGGACCTCCCAGAGAAACTGGTGTATAAACAGAGGCTAAGAGAAAGGGGCAGAGGGAACCAGGGTCCTCAAGGTACAGAAACAAAGGGATAAATTCCAGGAATCATTGAATGTCTTTGACTGAACTAGGCAGGGCTGACATTCTGTCTGCCCTCAAACGGCCTGCTTAACTGCCGAAAATCTGACCCCAAAACTCCACTCAAGCCTGACTAGCTCATTTCTCAGGGGCGGCTTGGAAGGGGTGTTGTAAAATCTCAGGTATTTGCAAACTATGGCTCACCCCCTGATCTCATAGATAAGTTTTAGGGGAACACGGCCGTGCTCATCCATTTACATGTTTTCTATGGCTGCTGTTGCTCTAGTGTCAGAACTGAATAGTTGCAAGAGAGAAAGTATAGCCCATAAAGCCTTGAATATTTGCTATCTGGCTCTTTATAGAAAATGCTTATCAACCCCTGCAGTGGTGCGAAGCAAGCTCAAGAAATGTTAGGAAGAGGTTCTCAAGTAGACCACGGCTCTTCAGACTAATAGCAGTTCACATGCCAAACACCAGGCTTCAGTCGGTCAAGGGCAACAACCCTCCAGAGTGCCATCTTGACTGCATGAGATGGACAGCCTGGTGAAAACCCTCGACAAGCTAGCACCCACATATTTGTAGAGAACATTGATTTCGGGCTTTGACGAGTACACCCACTTAGTAGAAAAAGGGGCCATGGCACCAGCATGGTTCCATGATAGCGCCCTGGACTGCAGGTCAGCTTTTCTCCCTCTATAATGGGACATGCTTTCCCATGAGGCATGTGCTTGACTGGAATCCCTGGCACAATCGTTTCCATGGGGATGGAAGCTGACCGTGGACAGGAGCATCACTGACGACAGGGGCAATGGAACAGCTATTTATACAATGGCTGGGTCACTGGAGGAACCAGAGAATGCATAGGTAGCTCGCCAAGAACACAGTGACATAGTCTTCCCACAGACCATTGGCTTCCTCAAGCAGTAGGGGAGAGGATCCATGCCTACCAGGAAATAAGAAACAGGTTGACTGACCAGCCCTTGACTGTTGATGCTCTGTGTGTCTAGCACTTCGCTGTTCTTCCTGAGGCTGAGAGCTGGGGTTTGATGAAGGCAAGAGCCAGTGACATCAGAAAGCCTTCAAGGCCTAAGCAATGAAAAAGGGAGCCTTATCTAGCAGAGGCATGTCACCCAACATGGCAATTGGCCCCCACTGTGGGTGTCAGAAGGTTTTGGACACTTATAGCCACAAGAAAACTTCCTGTGAGAGGGCAGGGTCAAGGAGTCAAAGCACCAGTAGAGCAGTGATTTGCAGCCTCTGTGCTGCAAGAATTTTTAAAGCATGCAATACCTGATTACTTAGTCCAGGGCACTGGCCTCTTTTCCCTTAGATCGTCAAATAAAAAAATGACAACAGCCAATACAACAATAGCTGCCCAGTGTGAATGAATCAAAATTATACTTTCGGTAAGATTGGCAAAAACAAATTTTTTTTTTTGGTGCGTTTCAGAATTTTAGTAGTTTATGCGCACCATGGGATGAAAAAGGTTGAAATTTACTGTTACAGAGGGTGGGGAAAAGGGTCAAGGAACACTTTTATTTTCATGATGTGGGCTTTGAAAAGGCTACAAAGTTCAGGGCATTTGGGCCTCTCCGAAGTTTAGGGGTGGTCTTCCCAGGGCTCTACTTGTGGTCCCAAGTGGCATTCTATTTTTATTTCAAGGCTTCATACCATGACAGTGCATCCATGCACCCCCTGGTGGAGCCAGTGGCTGATTTTGTCGGCCATCCCTTGCCAGACTGAGCCATGGCATTCTGTGGTCCTGGGAAGCAGCTGGCTTCCCTGTAACTGGAAGGTGCTGGTCAATCGAGCAGCAAGAGTTTCGTCCTCACCTCTGGCTGGCAGTGACTACTATCCAGCATGGGGGGGGGGTGGAGGTCACACCCCATGTATTCCCTTTTTCTTAGAGAACACAGCTGTGTGAGGACTCAGTCAGAGTTGACCGTGGACCCCAGGCAAGGAATGCCACAGCAGCCCAGGGACAATGTTCCAACCAGAGCCACAGCCACAGACAATAAGTTATGATAAATTCATACAACTTTGCTCCAGGGATTGAGTGTCTGAACTCCTGTGCCAGACAAACAAGAGTCTGGGTTGGCAGACACAGGTTAGGTAGGGCCAGGAGTGGTTTGGTGCTGGTCCAACAATCATGGAGCTGAGGGCGGCCAAGGTCAGCTTGAACACCAAGAAGACAATCCACATGAAACAGCAACTGAAATGGGCAAGGTAGAAACATGACCCTGAAATACCCAAGGCAAGTGGTTGAAAATCAGACACACCAGGTGCTAGAGCACAGGGCCAGAAGAGGCCCCGGGGTGGCTGGTGCACACCTGTGGCCCCCTCCATAGGTGAGCGAGAAGGCTGCTACAGTCAGAGGAGGCCAGACACCTGGGAGAAGCATGATCTGCTAATCCTACCTGACATCCTGGTGTTAGTGAGTAGTGAAATGATAGTTTCCAGGTGAGTGTGTTATGCGATGTTGGATAGAGTTCTGGACTGTGAACTGAGCTGAGACACTTCCCTACTTACCAGGGACTGTGTGTATCTCACTGAGCAATTTCTGAACCCAATCTTCATGGTCTCTGACAGGGAGATCGCACCTCATGAGGAAGCTTCATAGAGGATACAGCCAAGAATGTCTGAAGGTCACCTGTAGTGAGCTGCTCCGAGAAACGTTTTTTATTATGGAGCTGTCAGGTTTTGCATCTGCCTTCAAGATTCAGATTCAGTTGTTGAAAGATTGCACATATGTTTAGTGTAAAAGGCTTTGCAAAAGGAGTCAGAAAACCTAATTCTGGCTGTGCACCCGATTAGGTCCTCCAGTTTCTGATCTGTGGTCCCGTCCAGAACTAATACCCTACAATTATTCATAAGTCAAACTGTATATTGTGATGCATGCTGGCAAGAGACAGGCCCATATGGCGTTGTACAATCCCCCTCAAATCAATTATTAATGAAGGCTTCGGCTTGCAGACGCTGTGTACAAGGATTGGTCTGGTGCCCACAATGTAATCTTCTGTTTCCAAATCAAGGCTATTGTGATCAACAAGGCTTGTTAAATATTACTAAGGGAGTGGGCAAATGTGCAGAGTTAATAACCTGGTACCCATTCTATTGTTTTTCCCTTGATCCGAAGTATCTCTTTCTCCTGCTAGATCATGCTTGCTTGCACTAAACATATTCTAACCCATTTACCTCTAAAAGTAGTCATTACTTATTTACTTATTTATATTAAAATTCATGGAGAGCCATTTCACACTGATTTCCTGAATGGGCCCCAGTCTTGTTATTCGTTTTGGGAGTTTAGCTAACATGGATAGATTGGAAAACTTGATTGTTTTAGAGGAGACCTAGAAATGTTAACTAAACTGTTGTTTGGCTCATGGGAAAGCAATTAATTGAATAAAAGTATCATGCATTTCTGTATTTTTTGTTAGAAAAGTCACTGTTCACTAATGGTACAAAAAGTTCTCTAGTGAGGCATTCTGCATTCAGTCACAAACAGCTGAGGGTTAACTTGGACAAGCGTTCCCAACAGAATCTTATTCATCGGACCTCCGCAATATGTACATGTGGTTACTTGAATTCGGTTTAGATGAATCGGTAATAACAGCTAACCACTACAGAGGTATCACTTGTGTCAGGCCCTGAACTCATGTCTTTCCATATATCACCTTGTTTAACCCTTACAACCCTATCAGATCTGTTCTACTACATTCTCTGTGTGGAACTGGAGAAGTACATCCTCTCAGAAAAAGTGCACTTAGCCAATCTAGCTCCGGAATGCCAGAACTCAGCCAAGTGCCTCCACGTGGTTTCCTTTCCTGAAGATGAAATATACTGTACTTTTCTATTATTCTGCCGGTTGACCAGAGCTTCACCCTCTGAAGCCACAGTGAAGACATGTAACCCGTCTTTCTCCTAGCACCCTTAAAACATTTGAAAGAGCAATTTACGCACCATCCTGAGTCATATCCTTCCTGGCCCCTCACTCGTCACTCAGGTACCACTATTTTAAGATCCCATTATCCTGGCAATTCTTCACTGGGCTCTCTAAGTGTTGGCAAATTTCATTTGAAATGCAGGGGCTGGAAACTAAGGCAGCTGTCAGAAGGCCTGATGACGCAAAGGTATTGCTCCCATGACTATAAGCCACTTCCCTGGGTGCACCCTGAGACCACCGTGCAAGACAGATAGCTGCCCCTCTTTCCTCACATCCAACTTATAACCCATAAGGAACTTTTTTCATATTAAATTCTCATCAGATCACACCTCCCCACTTTATATATTTTTGAAGTAGTCCTTTAAGCACAAGGGGAGGATTTATTATTTATCACTAATGAACAGATATCTCCTCAAGCCTGCAGAGAGACAGCAAGACAGGGGGTATTTTACTCCGTGTTCTTTTCATCCCACAAATCTTTTGCATGGACAGTAAAAAAATTCAAATGACCTGCGAATTAGCTCACAGACATAATGAGTTATTTTAGAAGGGAAAGCAAAACAAGGTAGTATTAGCAGAGAGCTAAGCGGGACCCTAAAATGTAAAAAAAAAAACCAACCAAACAGCTTTTAGAGCCTGGGGCTATTTTCCTATACTGTTTCCCTTGTGGAAAAATGATCAATTAGATACTACAATTTTAGACTTTTGGTGAAATAAGAGTCAGCCCAAACGTCATAGAGGCCAACCTGAAGTTTGTGGCCTGTGGATCACTGTTCTGTCACATGTCACACTATTTCCATGAACAGTGGATTGAACGTGGGGAATTGCACTAGTTGACTCTGCCACTCTTAGCTAATGCGAACGAAAAAGTGAGGCAGAAACTAGCAAGGCTTGTGGAGATTAAAAGATTCCTTTATCGTATCAACAGCACCAATGATTTTACAACATCTAAGGGGAAAAATGATTATTCATCGTTTTAGACAATTGTTCTTTATGTGGTATGAACTTTGTTTCAATCACTCACAGCTACATAATCAAGATCCCACACACAAACTACAAAAGATTTTATCTGTGCTTTCCAAAGAGATTTAAAATATTTGGAGTAGTGTATTCAGAGACCTCTCTCTTTTTCCTTCCAAATCCTTTCATATTCTTTACATCATAAAACAGATTTCAGGTTTAAAAGTCAACAAAGAAACAACGGAACATAGACTTTAAATAATAAGAAATAAACAGCCCAACCTGTAGAACAACTCTGCCCCTTCCTTTTTTTTTCTGCTGCAGGATGGAACTGGCTTTTTGCAAAACAGAGCTAACATTAAATTATGATATTAGAGGCTTTTATTAGATGTTTTGAAATTCAGTGAGGCAATATGAAATGTGAAAGAGACATTCTGGAAAACATCTTACCATTGTGCTGACTATTCAAGGTATCAAAAGCATCTATAATTGCAGGTGGGCCTTAGGTGCCTGTGACACCTACTGTCCCCAAGAAAGAGAGAAACTGAGTCAATTACAGTAGCATTTTCCAAGGGCACTGAAGAGATTTGTGGAGGAACTCTAACGTGAATCTGTCATTTTCTGACACCTCATTGTCTTTCTTCAAGGGTATTTTGAATGAGGAGTTAGTAAAGCCTAACATTCCCTTGTTGCAATAATGAAAGAAACCACACCAGGACACGTGAGCGGATAACCGGGAAGGAGCTGTGGGGCCACAGAGAAGCAGCTTTCCCATGTGCCCCAGCGATGTTGACTAAGACATCAATCTCCTTGGCAAAGATAGACAACCTCCGTTTTCTGCTTTCCTGGGGCCCAAAGACATCCATATCTATGTCATTCCAGTGCCTACAGGAATGAAAGAAAGAAAAATGAGGTTAGTGCTGAGTACTTAACACACATGATTCACTGCGACCAGTTTTGTACAGTGCCCATAAACATAGGCACAAAAAACAAAACTGTCTTGTTATTATTTGGAGAACTTAATAACCGCTACATGGGGTGAAAGGCACACTGAAAATTCAATGTTCAACAAAAGAGATACAAGTAAAGGACTTTTCCCAGGAATAGTTTGTCCATAGACAGTAAAAAAAAAAAAAATATATACACACACACACACCAGGAAAATAACAATGTGTCTTATGTTTTTACTTTCTCTTTAAGGTTACCCAGATTTCTGTCCTCTCTTGTTCTATCCATTCTTTCTTCAATGTCTGCACCTACTAATTCCACATGGGTGTGATTCTCATTTCAGATACATTTTTGAGTATCTGAACACTGTCCTAAAAGTGCAAATCAGAAATTCAGCTAGACAAGATCTTATTTTTAAAAAATGAATTTGTGGACCTCAATGTGGTATCAATATGTGTTCATCACCTCACATTTAATAAACATATCTCTTTGAGATTAATGACCTATGAGAAGTCTAGTTTGTTGTCCAAACGATTCAGGAACCCAGGAAGAAACGACACTGGGGGAGGTTTTGGCAGTGGGCTTTGAGTACAGAACACAAAAACACACAATGGGAGTTGGGAAACATTTGAAAAACTCCAGAACAACAGCTTGTGTTAATTCTCAGCTGATTTGTGGCTGGCCTTCACTTTTCACCTCATCAAGCCTGATGGCAAAAGAACAACACAGGCCCTGTGACCTGCTCTAGTCCCAGACGCTTTATTCTAATTCCTTTGTTAAAGGAAACACGGACCATTGCAGGTGAGATGTGCGTTTCTTAGGAAACAAAACTATGTGGCAATTAAAACAGCCTTATCCACAATTGAAAACAATTGGGCACAATATACTAGGTTTATGAATATGAGTCCCATGACATAATCTACATTTTTCCAAGATAAAAACAAAACGATTAACAAAAACAAAACAATTAACAAAAACAAAACAACAAAACGGAGAGACACGCCATGACACAAAACTGTAGCTAGGCACTTACATCTAAGAAAACATATTGCATGAGTTACTGAGATTTAGACTAGCGATTTCAGAGATAGGAGAGCTCCAGAGCTCTTTCTGAAATTCTTGACATCAGCCCAGCGTTGGCACAAGTAACGGTGGGGGCGCTACGCGCGAGGCAGCGGAGAGTGGCTGGGGGCTCGGCCTGCGCAGGCCTTCCTGGTCCCCAGCGGGGGCCTCCTGAACCCTAAAACCCTGTAGATTGAAGAACTATTAACTTAGAGAGATTGACTTGATCAAAAACTCTATCAAGGCATATCTGTGACAGGAAAGTAGTTAAATATCTTAACAGCAACATATGCAAAAATGAAATAAGTGTTCAAGGGAACGAGTACTAGTATAGTGTCAGGATTATGATTGCTTCTGAAGAGTGAGCGTCACTAAGCCCACGTCTCTTCTTCCACATCCCTCTCCAGATTAGCAGCTCTGTTTGCACTACTCAGGAGCGCCTTCCATCCCATCCCGTCTTCTCCATTCACCCGGCAGCTGTCCTAACTCAGGCCCTTACCAGCGCTCCACCCAGGCCCTAAGGTGGTCATTTTAAAAGCCAACAATGTTGACCACTTCGCTCGCCTGCTTTAACTTCCACTGGCGCGGCAGTGTTTACCGAGCCAAGTCCACACTCCACGGAGTATCCAAAATCTGCCTGGACCTGGCCGGCTGCCTGTCCAGCCCACCCTGCACTCTGGGAGAGTCCTCCCCAGCAGCACTCCGTGAACCCGCGTGCCTCCGCGCCTTCGTATTTATGTTCTTGCTTCATATGCCACTCATTCTACACAGCCCCACGGCCCTGAAGTCATTCTCCCCCCTGCCCTTTTTTGATTGGCCTTTACACTTCTTTCAAGACTCAGTTCCTATGTCCCCTTGTAATTCCCTCTCTGATGTCCTTAAATGGAATAGAGGCTCCTTCCTTTATACTATCTCATATACTATTAAAAACCTCTTTTATAGCATATATCTCATTGTATAATAATCACCTGTGGAGTAATTTTTTTCACTTCCCTATATTGTAAGCTCTTCCATGATAGGAATTAATGTTATTCATCTTTGCATCCACAAAATTTAACTCGAACTCAGTAGCACTCAGTGCACGTTTACAGGACGAATGAATGAGGGAATGAATGAGCACACATTCTGGGGGAATCCAGGAAGGGAGCTTACCAGATAGAAGGTGAATTCTTATATCAACTCACTTTTGGGAAGCTGACGGGTGAGACACCTCTGACTTGGTCTCACACTTCTCCATTTGTTGATTTGATTATTCATTCATTTGTTTAACCAACATTTGTTGAGTGCCTGCCATGTTTTAAGAACTGTACCAGTTATGGGAGTTCTGCAAATAATAAAGTATACTTTCTGATCTCAAGAACTGTGTTGCCCAGAGCGGGCATCAGGTGTGTGAACACAATCGCTGTAAAGAGCTGCAGGGTCTACGATGGAAGACAAGTGGGCAGGATGGAAGGTGAAGACAGGAACGAGGGGCAGTGTACCTCACTGGAGCAGGCTTCCTCCTGGAAGGGCTGTCTGAGGAGTCCTCTGAAAGGCGAACGCGAGGACAAGGTGGAGGAAGGCACGGCAGGCCAAGGGCAATGGTTTGTGCAGTACCACAGACATGAAGAGGTACGGGACAATTAAGTGAAATGGACACAATGTAAGGCAAAGTTGTTACAAGCCCAGACTCTAGAAAGCAGACCTTGACTGACACTTCAATGATCTACCTGTGTAGTGGAGTGCTGAAATGGTTCGAATAATTAAAGGGTATGAAGAATATTGACCTCTAGAGTACTATAAAGGGGTGACAATCATAAAAACTCAAGTTGTGGGGTGCCAGTGAAGAGGGGGAGGTTGTGTTCATCAACAGATGATAAGTAAAGGGGAAATATACAAAATATTTTTTCATACAAAATATTTTCATTCAAAATGTACATTTTCATTCAAAATATAATTGGCTTTTTTTCATACTCCTTCACATAGAAACTTACTGTGACTAAGTTTTTTTAAAACATATTCTGGTGTATTAAACATGTTCTAAGACTACAAACACACATTATAATAATAAATAAGTTATAGTTTTATTGCACATTTGTATGTTAAAGTTCTCTGGAGATTTTTATTCTGCCTTACAACTGGACACCCACTTCCCTTAGCCCACCCACTCCCGCCAAACCATCAGTCAGTCTCCTGCTGTTTCCCCCATTTTATTATCTGTTGCCTTTGTATACTTATACTATTAAAAAATTATCTTGCTTATATGTTTGTTTATATGTTTATTTCTCACCCTCCCCTAAGAATGAAAGTTCCATGAAAGGGAGGGAATTTGTCAATCTTGTCCACTATTATATTCCCATCTCTTAGCAAATTAGCTAACACATAATAGATACTCAATAAAGCTGTGTTAAATGAAATGAATAAAAGGAGAGATTTTAAAGAATACTCAGTTGTTATCAGAAAGGATTTTCCTGATCACCCTGTCTAAAGTACCACCTTTGAACACTCCTTACCTAATTCATTTCCCTCCTAACCTTCATTACCTGATATATTTTGTAAGTCTCTGTGGCTTTTTCTCCATCTCCCCCCATCAGCACGTGAGCTCACTGCCAGCTCGCTAGGATCACCACTGTGCGGTACCTCTAATGCGCAGGACAGGTCCTGGCATGGAGCACGCTCTCAAAAGAAGTGTATAAATAAGTGAATTTAAAGGAATGCCCAGATTACACATTGTTGCCATGCCACGTATCAAGTTTTTTCCACTACGTTATTTTTATCCTACCTTAATTGTGATTGAAGTTAATGACATGATCATCCCCATTCTATTAATTCTACGACACATACACCATCCAGGCATTATAAGTCTGAGGCTTAAAGTCGGTGATACTGCTGTTCATTGTCCTTTCCCCTTGTCATATGCCCTCCCTTTCCCCCCACCACACGCACGCGCACACACACACACACACACACACACACACACACCCATTCAGGCACCCATGACCTCATCTCATCTCTTGTCTTCAAGAGCTCTGGGTCCAGGCAGGAGCCCCAACTCTGGACTTTTGCCTTCTTCTATCACGATTTACCTCTCCACTTTTCCAGGAATGACAACTATAACAGTCAACTATGTGTTCACATAGTTTAATCTTCGTAACAATCCTATGAAGTAACACATTAGTATTGGACCTCATTATAAATAAAGAAATAAGACCCAATAACTTACATAATTTGTAAAGATAAGAGTACAATTGTTTTTAAAGGCCCAGGTCAGGTATCTCTGACCTAAAATTTTTTGTTCTTTCCACCACCCCCATTGCCAAGTTTGTCAAAGACAAATTAAGGTCGCTGCAGCTGGGAATGGTTTAACATGCTCTGTCTCTTTAGGGGGTAGGATGGGGGATGCTCGTTTTAACGTGCCGTTGCTGGAGACCCAATAGCCTGCTACAAAGGAGCGCATCTCCAATGGTGGGGTCTGTGGGCAGTTCATATCTGTGCAAGGCACATCCTCTGGGCAGTTTCCTTTAAATCTCATTGTGTAGGAAGCCACCTTGCATGCATCTTGCCAGGCCTGGTAGAAAAACAGCATAAAGTGCTTAATGAATGACGTGTTTCTCTACCTCCCAGACTGAGCCAAATCATCCTCCAGGTTCAAGTGAGCCTGGTTAGAATAAACTGGCTAAGCACCAGCATTTCCCACCTGTGAAGTACTTTCATTGCCTTTTATAGATCTCAACTACTTTTTCTATTTGCATATGAGGCCGATTCCTAAATTCAGAGGTAGGAAGAGGCCTCTGTGAGATCTAGCCCAAGAGTCTAAAGCCATCAGTCCTGCTTTACTTTACTCATGGAAGGTCTTGCTTCGTGGAAACTTTTTTTTCTAGCCTACTCAAAGAACACTCAAGGAACAATCAAAAATTTAATGGGTGTTGGACCCTGTTTGTGTCCTCTCAAATGAAGGCTGTGTCTGTACCATAATTACCTGAAGCATCCATTCATAACCAGCTCTTTAGTGTCATACAGCTGCAAACCCCTTCAAAAAAACTAAACATAACTTCTGGGATAATGTCATTCAAACACTATATAGTCAGTAGCTCTCTCGAGTATCAGAACAGTTATGAGGTAGATTCCCTTTCTTTTATCCTTCAGTTTACAGACAAGGAAACTGTGTTTCAGAGAAGTTTAATAACTTACCCAAGGACACACAACTAATAAATGGTAACTTCGGGATTGAACTCCGGTAGTAGTTCAATGACTTATAAGAGTTCCAAATCTTAACCACTACACTTAACATTATACACATTATTAATGCTAATTGATCGGCAATCATTTTGCCTTGTGCTCATAATTCATTTTATAGCTTTTATTCATAACTGCCTCGTGCATGGATTTTATTTATTGCCAGGAATAGTAGGAGTGTGGGAAGGGAGAAGTCATATGAAGCAAATTGAGTCAATTCCCCAGCTTACCACCATCTCCTGGATTTCAGGTAAGAACTTGCACAATTCCGTACGTTTCAAAATGCAGAGTGTGCCTTATCGCCTGAGCTGCTGGCTGTCCACATGACCAACTAACCTGCTTTTAAAATGTGTTTGTTTTAAAGTGGCCACTAAAGATTAAATCTCCTGAATGAATCCAAGATAAAACTCAAAGTCACCCAGCCCCATAAAGACCTGAGGGAACTGCACCCTGGAACAGGCTCAGGGAAAATTGGCCAGATGAATTCCCATACTTTTTGAACAGAAAACACATTTGAGCAATCAAAGAGGGGACAGTCAGTTTTCTTTCCTGGAAAGACAATAGGCCAGTCTCCACCTGATCCTGGTGGCAACGAATAAGTCGTGTCTAGGATCAGAAGCACATGAGTGTCACACACTCTGGAGCCGGTTGATACTGAACCACGCAGTCAGGGGGGCAGTCCCTCAATGTGTCTTCTATGTAGCCAGGACTAGGCTCAGAGTTGGAGATTCCATGACGAGCAAAAACACGTAAGAACTTGCCCTTCTAGAGTTTACCATTTCGTGCTGGAGGCAAAATTTAATCACAAACATCTCCCACAGGAACATATTGCAAATCCAGATAAGTACTATGAGGCAAAGAAACGGCTCTGTGAGAAAAACGGAACAAAGACCTCATGGAAGAAGCAACACTTCAATGGAAACATGAGCAGAGATATCGACCAGTCAAAGGGGATGGACTTCTAGGCAGAGGGACCAGCATGTGCAAAAGCCCTCTGATAGCAAAGCCACCACTGGCCAGAAGCATCTTTGTGCAAATTAGAAAAGGGCACCATCTTCTCAAGACCCTTTGCTTCTATTGGAAAATTGTTATTTTTACTTATTTTGACAGAGCAAGACTTTTTACTGTCTGTTTCCAGGAAACTTGTTTATACTATTCTACGTTATCAGGAATGTCAACGGCTCAACCCTATGTTGCCCAGTATTATAGCCACTAGCCGCATCTGGCTACCGAGCACTTCAGATAGGACGAGCCTAAGTTGAGGTGTGCCATACATATAAAGTACACACTGAATCTCAGAGATTTAATGTGAAAAAATATACAGAATATCTCAATTATGTTTGTATTGATTACATGTTGAAATGGTACTATTTGGACACATTGAGTTAAATGAAATGTTTTATTAATTCCACTTGCTTCTTTTTACTGTCGTTTTCAATGTGGCTACAAGAGCATTTAAAATTACACGTGTGGTTCAGGTTTGTGCCTCTCATGACACTCCTATTGATGCCCCCTTGGGCAGAGTGGCCTCGCGCACTACGCAACTTGGCAAACCACGCTGGGCGTCCTGCATGGCACAGGGACCTGATGAGCAGGGGGAAATGAACGAAGGCAAAGAGGAATGTGATGCGAGATAAGACAGAGGCCAGGTCACGCCAACCTGTGCTTTCTAAGCTGGGAAAGTTTAATAAGGTCCATCCTTTATTCTTGTTCCCAGATGCTTCCCCTGCTTATTTGTGTGGAGTTTGTCTAATCAGCGATTAATTTTAAAAAGATTGATTGGACACCCACTGTGTGCTGGGCACTATGCTGAAAGCTTTCGCTACAAAGGTGAACAAGATAATCTCTACTGATAAGAGCTCTTCGGTCTGTGGGAGACGCAGATAAGGAAGCAAACCATTCAACAGAGTGAGAAGCCCAGTGACCGTGCTGACCCCTAGTAACGTGAATGCTAAATAACTGAGCTGTCGATAATAGAGAGGCTGAGCAAGAGAAAGCGGAGAACTGGCAAACACCTGCACACCCCTCCTGAGAAAGATGTTGGCACATGTCTTCTGCTGGTGAGCGCTCTCTGTCCAAAGGGCTTCACATCGGAAGTATCCAGACTTACCATAAATAGAAGGCATACTATGTGCCTTGGGCTAGTTCTTCTCGAAGAGCTTTGCCCAGGTTAGGTCATTTACACCTCAGACCACCTCTGTGGAGTAGGTGTTACAACTAACCCTTTTTACACACAGAAACAGAAGCACAGAGAAGCTAAGGAAACTGCCCAAGGTGACACAGCTGCTAGGGGTGGCCAGGCAGGGCTTCCAACCCGGACGAGGGCCCTTACCCTCCTCCGTCTTGCCTCTGAATCCACATGGCTTGGAGCTCCAGGTGCCAAATATGTAGCTATGTTTCACTTGTTAGGAAAAAAAAAAAGAGATACTAAAAATAAACTAGAACACTAGAAATTATACTTTTTAAAATATTCAACAAAGTGGAAAGTAGCTAGATCATTATTTCTATATATTATTGACTTAAAATGAGAATTGTTTTAAGATATCCAAGATAACTCACTTTTCCTTCATTCGGAGACCAGTATGCCCGATGTTAAAAGCATAAAATAGTATGCAAAATAGCTCTAATGTGTATTTCTTACCATACACTGAATGGTATTGTGTGTACACATTAACCCCCAAGGTCACAACACTGAGACTGCTGCCAGCATTGCATCAGAAGGTAGTGCCGAGCTGCCTCGGTCCCGCCCTTGGGGGTATCTGGAAGAGGTAGAGGTGTGTCGGCACAGACCAATCGGCTGCTGAGGTCTGTGTGCCCCAGCTCTGAACAAATAGGGATCGAATGGGCTGACGTCAGCTTCGGGATGGGCACGACAGCCAGGGAGGTTACTCTGCTTATGCAGATAACCTTTGCTGCAGGCTAAGCTCGTTCCAACACTCGACCAGGCCGCCCTGAGTTCCTGCACTCACATAACCTCTCAGGGCGGCCTTTTCCAGAGCCTGCCTTCAGCGATCTTTAGAATCCACACAGTGGTACAGCCCCGGGGACCAGAGTCACCCTCTGGAGCCAGACTGCTTGGTGGGGAGCCTCGCTCTGCCGTGCGCCAGCTGTGTGACCTTACACAAGTTACCTGACCTCCCTGTGCCTCAGTTCCCTCATCCGTTAAGTGGGGTTAATGACAGCAACCCCTCGGGGAGCTGTTGTGGGGATTAAATACATGAACACGTCAGGTCTTCAGTACAATGGCAGGTACACAATGAGCGTGAGCTGCGGTTATTATTATCCAGAGCACTGCAGGGCCGGTCACCTCCGGGCTCACCAGTCCTCATCTTAAGGTGACATAACCATGTGTATATATATATATATATATATATATATATATATATCGTTGTTGTTGTTGTTGTTGACATAATCCCTAACTCACCATTTTAAAGTATACAATTCAGTATTTGCAGTATATTTGCTGTGTTGTACAACCATCACCACTATCTAATTCAGGATGTTTTGTTATCACCCAAAAAAGGAACCCTACCCAATGGTAGTCACTCCCTACTCCCTCTCCCCCATCCTCTCACACCCACTTAATCTACCTTCTGTCTCTGTGAATTTGCCTATTTGGGACATTTTATGTACGTAAATGTGATCTTGAAATAGGTGGCCTTTTGAGAAGATGACACACTATGCGAGAAGCTTCTAACATTTCCCAAGCAAAATAACAGGATCCTAGCGCCCTTCCCACCCCCAGGAATAAAGTGTCAGCTGCATTTGCTAGCACGAACAGCCTCTCAGTGGGCTGCCAGGAGGAGGCTCAGCTTATCTGCAGTTTGGAAACATTCGGAGCTTTGGTGCTCCGTTTCCATCCCACATAACAGCAGAGACCAGGGCAGCAGGCACATCGTTCCATCCTCCTTCTTTCCTCTCCTCTGCAAAGACCAGCCGAGTGCTCCTGATGACTAAGTCTCATTACCAACTAATTAACTCCCCTCACAGGGGACTTACTCCTCCAGACCTGACCTGTAGGAGGAGGCTTAAGACAGAAGTGTCATAAAATAAACTCTGGAGCTCTCAGAAGTCCCAGGCTAAGGACCTCGCTGAGCTGAAATCCCACCAGCAGTGGCTCTTGCTTTAAAATACACGGAGGCCAAAGGGTGTTTTGGCCTGAGGAGTGCTGTTGAATTTCGAGGAAGAAAATTCCAACATTGCTCTTAGAGACAAATAATGCAGAATAAGCAATGTCTCATTCTCAGGCCATTCTTCGAGAAGAAAACAAAGAAACATTTTATTAGTTTCTCAGATTCCTGAAATCTTATAACAGACACGGTGGACAGAGAGGGAGGGATGGAGGGAAGAGCTGATTTACACGTAGCTAGAAGTGGATTTACATGCTCAGCTGTGAGTTCACAGAAGAAGGTAGCATCAACGTTTGGACTCTCCACGTGGCCGCTGAGCAGAGAGCCAGCACCAGTCTGTTCACCACAGTCAGTTCGGGATCCTGTTCTAGAAAAGTCCATTAATGATATGCATATGTGCATAGAAACCACGCTAAATTTATATTTCATAGCTGAGTCTTTTGAACACCTAGGTATAACTCATTGTTAATTATTATTTTATCATGATAACTATTCGCATTGCCTAATTATGGGACTAGATAATTTTTTTTTTCAGAACAGTGTTGTAAAAAGAGCTGTAAACTTAGACCTGAACACCTAGAGTAAATCTTTTTCTTTTTTCAAATTGTTTATATACAGCCAGGACTATGCTTAGAGTTGGAGATTCCATGGCAAGCAATGTCTTTGTAAACTCTAGAACTTGCCCTGCTAGAGTTTACCATTTTGTGTTGGAGACAGAATTTAATAAAAAAATCTCACACATGAACATATCATTCCAAACCTAAATAAGTGCTATGAGGCGAAGAAACAGAGCTCTATGAGAAAGTGAAGTGGCTGTGTTTTTTGCATATTTTAATTGGCTGTTTATTTTGTATTCTGGAATTGCAGGAGTTACTTACATATTCTGGATACAAGTCTTTAGACAGATATATTTGTTATAAACATAGTCTCTCAGTTTATGCTTGTCTTTTTTTTCCCCTTTAAAGTTTATTGTTGTACATCTTAAACTTACACAATGTTATAGTGTTAATTACATTGAAATAAAGCTGGACAAAAGATTTTTTTTTAAAGAAAGCATTGTTTAGAGAAATAGAGAAAAGGCTTTATTGGAATGTAATTGATATACCAAAAACTGCACACATTTCACATCTCCATCTTGATGAGTTTGGAGAGATGCTATGCCCGTAACACCATCATGACAGTCAAGGTGCTGTACATACCCAGCACCTCTGAAGCTTTCCTCAAGTCCCTTGTGTGTGCTTTTATTTTGTTTTTGTTTTGTGTGTGGTAGAAATACTGAACCTGAGGTTTATCCTCTTAACATATTTAGGCTGTAAAATTTCGACCCGTTCATTCAGCATCCCATGACCTTTAACAAATTTCTATTTCTTTGCCCAGGAATTCTTCAAACATTAAAACGACGGTGACCCCCCAAGGCCCCCACAGCTTTAAGAATCTACCAAAGTTTCTCTCGCTAATTTACTAATGTGAGAAGGTACTGTTACAGGAGAAACCCCCAGAAACTCACTGATGCAGTAAAGAATTACAGATCACGGACTCAATTAGCTTGCAGGCAGGGTTTATCGGTGATCCATTCACACAGAAGAGAACTGGGCCCAGCTAAAGTGGGGGGTGGAAGGCATAGGCAAAGCAGGGTGAGGGCGGTGAAAATAAGGGCGGCCAAAGGCCGGGGTGGCGAGCGCACCAGGACCTTTGTCCTGAGGACGTACATAGTCGGCGGGCTGGGGCGAAGAAGTTACATATTGATTGACGGGGAAAGGTGGTGCCAGCTTTCCCAGGGGGACGTGACTACCCAAACTTAGGGATGTGTGGGGTCTGTTAGCCTGAATCCTTATCTTGCTCCAGACCCCACTTGTGCACGTTGTTGCGAAAACAGGTACGTGACAGGAGGCAGCTAATTAAAGTTGGGGCAGATACCCAAAGTTATTTATGGGCTCCTTCTGTAAGTATTAGGGACTCCTTCGTAAAACAGATAGTGACCAGAGGTAGGCAATTACCCAAAGCAGTTTTATGGGCCTCTTCCTTCGGGCACTGTGGGTCCTCTCCCGCCTTTCAGGTCTCGAGGCGAAGGCATAGTTTCAAAAGCTTTCTTTCCCAGACAGTGGAGATGATACACAGAATTGCAAGGACTTCCCTCCTCTCTTGATCTGACGACTTTATCAGACTCAGGTGCAGGATTATTGAGTCAGTGGGTGAGACACGTCTGCCTCCTCCTCCTGGCCTTGGTTTGCTGTCTGTCCTGGCTAACAGTAGCACCAACTTCAAGTCTCTCAGGGCTAAGCACTTTGGCATAGTCAGCCTGGTCCCAGAAAGGAAAAGGAAGTGGCCATTTCTGGCCTGTTGAGCTCCTGCTGACCAGCAAGGGGTTCAAGAATTGAACAAAAATTCCTGAATGTCACTGGTCTTCAGTCAAGTAAGGATATCATTAAATCAGAAAGTATTGTTTTAATATTGCAGTGGGAATAAAGAACACAGGTGTACCTCTCACCTTGCTTTTCAATTGTCACCAGAAAGGGTTTTAACTCCTCTTGAGGAAAACCAACATCCTTCTGAAGACACTACGCTCCAAGCTGGCCAGCAGTCAAGCCCCAGGAAGGAACATGGTATAAGCTGTGGAACTCGTTCCTGAGTAACAGAGAGCTAATTATATAATGGACCTGGTGCAGGGCTCCATTGTCATGGGTCACTCACTGCGCTTCCCCATTGGATGACCTGGAAAAGGCTGCTTTGTTACCTGAGTGGACTCTGCCTTTTGAGCCAACAGCTAAGAGTCCCACTGCCTGTGTGGCTCTGATTACATGATTCCTTGGGCTGACTAGGATTTCTTTCTTCTAGATCGGCCCTTTTTATCAAAGGACCCAATGACGGTCTCTGCACATTCATTCCTCTACGATACCAAGGCTATCAATAGCAGTGAGGCCCCGTTACCCTCCGGCCCAGTCTGAAAGGGACACGGGGCCTTCTGTACGAACTGTACCTGCCCCCAAGGCTGGGATTTGCCCTGTTTTGTAACTTCTCCGACACTCCAAAGCACACTCTAAAAACTCAGGAACAGGTCTGTAAATCACACACGTGCTTAGACGACCTTTTGTAATTAAACGCAGCTTGCATTTCCAGTTTATAAAGTGACCTGTTTCAAGAGAACTCATGAATTAAGAGCAAACCCTAATCCATTTAGGCTTCTTTTCTGTCCCCAAGATTTTCACATGGTTTTGTTTCCCAATCCATTTAGCAAAACAAGATAGATCAGCTTTCGTTGCAGTCAAAATATTTTGCAGGAGCTGATGAAAAACTCATCATGAGGCAGATAAGAAGGTACGTATGATGTCAAAAGGAGGTCATGCGAACTTGAAGATAAACAAATAGTTCTCCGCGGGCTGTTTTGAACATCCCCCCTTGTTAACTGTAACACAAGATTTCATTTTCTGAGCATTCCCTTCCTGCAAATGCTCAAAAATGATAATCTCACTCTCTTTGCTTATGTGTATAAGCTTGTCTCTGTTGGAGCAGCCCAGCTAAACTAGGAGGAAATGCTGATTGATTATTGCCAAAGTAGCAGGAATTGAGTCAGGGAAGAAATTCGCCCCAGGTCTGAAGCTGATCCCTCAACAGTATTTACTGAGTACTCACTAGCTGACACCTGATTTTATATCTGTCGGGAAGCTGCTGAGAGGACAAAGCACAAGTTCTCCTTGAGTCCTGTAAGGACATGGCTTATGGGTAGGTGTTGTCGTTTACATTGAAGCAGGTGGTGAAATTTTATGTAAACTGGTTTCTGTTTTTCAAAGATTCGGGGTGATCTTTTTTTTTCATTAAGTATTAGATGAAAATTGTCAACAATTTCAAAGTAAAGGTCAGTAGAGGAAAAGCGTGAAGCCTCAAATTGCCTTTTAATGTGGTTATTTGTGACTGCTATTTTCGCTACTTAAAAATTCCTTAATCAGTACTTTCCCTCTTGGGGAAGAAAGGCCCCTGTTCATGTCTTTGCAAGGACTGGAGTGCGTTGATTTCGTTATTTTAAGAGTGCTTGCAAGAAGGGTGGTATTTATAATTTGAAACTAGGCTAAATACTTGCCTGTATATTTTTCGGCTGAAATCAGGGATGCTGCCTTTTGTTTTTTAAAGCACAGAAGGCACTGAAAAATGGACAACCAGCCAGATCCCTAATAAAAAATAAGACTTGATAGATTTATTTAGAACAGGGTTTCTCAACCTTGGCACTACTGTCATTTGGAACGAAATAATTCTTTGTTAAAGAGAACTCTCCTGTGTATTGCAGACCATTCGACAGCTTCTCAGCCTCTGTTCACTAGATGCCAGTAGCACTTGCCCAGCTGTAACACACAGAAATGTCTCCAGACACTGACAGGGTCCCTGGGGGGCAAAATCACCCCTGGCTGACAACGACTGACTTAGATGAAAAAGGTTTCAGTTTTATCAAGGGGTGGTGAGGTGGGGTAGTGTGGAAATTAGGTCTGTGAGAGAATCTGAAATGGATTTCTAGTAATCAAAATGACATTCTAAATTATAAAAACAACAGATTTGTACAGAAAGCTAGAATTTCCATCCTAGAGCCTCTGTTAATACATCACAGTCTTATTTTGCAAGCTCCTGAGGAAGCAGTTGACTTATCTGAAAGAATGAAACAAATTATACTGTCTTTTAAGGATGCATTGTTTTCTAGGCTCAATAATTAACTTAATAATAAGTAAAACTATATTCTAGACTAAGGAATGAAGATGATCCAATTTTTGCTTTAGGTGTTTTAGAACATGTTGCTGAAAGGAATGAGAAAAATTAAAACATGAATTTCTTCCGTTTCTAACCCCAGACAGGTGATGGCTGCTTTGTGACTTTCTGAGTCCCAAATCTCTGCCACTGTGTGCTACTGGGTTTCATTTTGTGTACTAGAGGTACAGTAGCTAAGGTTCATTACCCAAATGTTTCAGTACTTCATCTGATCACTTTGTATCACCTTTCTCTCCTTCTCTTCCCCCCTCAAAAACACATGCATACACACATTTTTCTGAGCTTTATTAATCTAGTTTGATTTTCTCTGTAACTATTCATTTTAACCCATGGCGGTGGTTTTCTTTAAAAAAAATAAATAAATAAGGAATCTCTTTCTCCCAACAACTTTTAAACAGAAACCAACTTGTGAAATAAGACTTTTCCTCTCCCTATTCTTAAGGCAGAGTTTGAATCCCCTGACATAGGGAAGGGAATTAAACTTTTAATTCCATAGTTATTACTGACAACATGAGGCAAATAATATAAATAAGGTTCATAAGCATTTTAAGGTCGAAATGACTATCTTTATATGGGGCAAATTCTCAACCTCAGGAAAAAAATCATAGTTTTCAAAGACAGCTATAGGCTAACTATACGGAAGAACAATGCACTTGGGTCTTTAAAAGACCAAAATAGACTGTGATGAAAATTCTGTTTATTGTACAAATTTGTTATTCCATGTAGAAGTCATTAACCATCAGTTCTCTGCTATAAGAAACCAATTGTCAATTCAAAACCTCACAGGAACTAAACTGAATTCCTATTCTGCAAATCCACAGCCTATCTGCCTGCTTTTTTGTAGCTTCTCCAGCCCCAACATGGCCCCGTCTCTTCAGCCAACTGGGGCACCTCACTGTTCTTTGGACATCTCTACAGATGTTTATGTCTAACAAGAATTCCCACTTCCGGGTCACCTGAAAGTCAACTGCTATGTTTGTTTTTAATTTAGCTTCGAATATTACCCAAAGACTTTCTTGAATATTTCCCTCTAGAAAGACCTCAGCCTCCTTTTAAGACCTCTTCGAATCTGCACTGAGCTGAACTAATCATTGACTCACCTTCAAGTTCTCTTTGACTTGTTTCAAGAAGCAGGTTTATTACAAGATTACACCTAAATGACAAATTCATCAAAGACAAGACACTGTTTTTCCCCTTGATTCCCTACCTTATGTTTATAGGATATACAATAACTTGAAATACTGCTTGCTGAAATAGAACTGCGTGTATAGTTTTTAAGAAGTGGGTTATTGCAAACCGAGGTATTAACAGGCCAGTCGTGGAAATAACAGCTCACTCAGTTGACAGAGTATGATAGTTAATTTTATGTTCCAAATTGACTAGGTCACAGGGTGCTCAGACATTTGGCCAGACATTATTCTGGACGTTTCTTTGAGGATGTTGAGATGAGATTAATATTTAAATCAATACAATGAATAAAGCCATTTTCTCTCTGTAATGCGGGTGATTCTCATCCCATCAGCTGAAGGCCTGGATAGAATAAAAGTCTGACCCTCCCCCCAAGTAACGGGGCTGCTGATGACTTTTAAAATGGAACATTAACTCGGTAGATTTTGGGTTTGCCAACCTCCACAGTAACATGAGCTAATTCATATATATATATATTCATATAATTCATATATATATGAATTCATAGGATTCATTCGTGTGTGTGTGTGTGTGTGTGTGTGTGTGTGTGTGTGTCCTATTGGATCTCTTTCTCTGGAAAACCCTAAGTGATGTAATACACTGAGGGGGAAAAACGTTAATAACTATTACAGGGCCCTACCTGAGCACAGTAGGTCTGTCAGCCTAAGCCAGCTCCTGAGAAAGAAGCCACAGAAACAGGATGCATGAAGTGGACTACTTCCACTTCCTAGGCCAGGAGGGGAAGACAGACACAGGTCTGGGGTCTTTCACCTAGCCACAAGGGCAGAGATGCACTCAAGTTTTATAGGACTGAAAGCGTAGACCATTGCATGTGCCTGGGGTGCAGGTACTTTTTAAGAAAAAAAAAATATAAAATCAGAAAATTTTTCAGAAATATGCACATTCAGATAAACACATTATTTGGGGACCTTTCACTGCCTTGGAAAGAGTGACAGGCCTTGAAATTTAAGCTTCATTCACTTCTTAGTCAATTTACTTCTGCACAGGAAAATTTAGCTGAATGACCAAGAATCCTCCACCTGAAAATTCTGGTTCAATGCTTAAGCAGCTCCAAAAGCGTTGAGGAAACAGAAAAACAGAAGGGAGAATGAGGGCTGCTGACAAATTTTGACAACTAACTTTGGAAATTATTTCCAGATTTAAAGTAGCAGATGCCCTCCTAAAATAAAAACAAGTCCCAAGTGAAAAAAGATATATGCGTTTTACAAAGCAAAAAAATTCCCTCAATAAATAAAATATAGCTAGTAAATAAAAATGAAATGGCAGCTGCTTATAACCCTGGCTGATTGTCAGTGTCCAGTCACACGAATACTAGGGGCACACAGAGTGAGTGACTATATCTCAAACCCGAGAGAAAGAAACAAAAATTGGCTCACTGTCAAGTTGCTCAAGCAGATGTCACTGCTCATGCTCAGTATGTGTTGATAATGCAAGCTGTGGAGAAAAGAAAGCTAGTTTCTTGTTTTTAATGCTTGCAATTAAGAGAATGGGTTAGGTTTCTAGACATTCTTCAGGGCTAATATTGAAAATTTTACGTTTATACAGATGAAAGACAGTTTTCAAGTTTGGTTCACCTGAGGCTGGAAGTTAATTTGGATGCAAATTGACCATACCTCTATAAGAAGCAATAACCTTCCGTCTAAATTTCTTTTTAAGTGAACACAAAGTTACTTAACACTATGATGGGGAAATCTCTATTTTGTTCTCTGCTCATATAGAATCTTATAGATTCCATTTCAATCCTCAGAATCTTAATTTATGAGTGAAAGATTGACAGGTAACAAAGCCAGCCACAGCTCTTGCTTTATTTCTTTCACGGGTGAGGTGTTCTGGGGCAAACAGAAATCATAACATGGCTGATTCCAGGGGATCTGGTTTCCCTGTCCTTGCAGCTGCGCTAGCACAGAAGTGAACACCACCGGGTCCCCAGCTCCTCAGCTGTCAACCAGCGCAACCATGAGATTATGGAAAGGAGAGCAGACAAGTCTGACGTCTCCCCAGGGGAACATAAACATAGCCAGCACCATATTGGGAAAGGTGATACCACTGAGGAATGATGTGCTTAGTTTTGTTATAAACCTCACTGGAATAAACCCAAACTATGGAAGGCTGGCCATGTTTCTGCATTCGGTACCTGCTACCAACATTCTTTCAACTTGTTCACCACTGCAGAGCCTAAGGGAAAAGAACAGGTGTGCAGAGCTAAAGCCTCAGGAACAAGAAGGAATCAATGAACAAAGATACAAATGACATTTATGGCAGTGATCACAAGGCCAACAGAAATGGTGACACGGCTTCCCTTAGAATCTGCCCTCATTTCAGTGTTGTTACACATCACCTACCAAAATAGTTCCAGTGCCAAGAAGACAAGTTCTCATAACTTCTGGCTGTAAAAACCAATGGAGTTTGTGATTGAGATGGGGGCTCCTGAAGGTCCAGGCATTCTTTTTAAGGGGCTCACACATGGACTCACTCAGAGCCCAAGCAATGGGGCAGCAGATTGAAAGGCATAAGGGTACAAGGAGGAAATGAATTGTCTGGCATCAGAGCAACAGCTGGAGGGGCAGCTTTCTCCCAGACAGAAGTGCTGTCAGAGGCCATTGTTTCTTTGCTTAGCCCTCTCCCCACAGATCAGGCAGGCACGTGCCATGTATGAGTCTCCATCAACCTGGCTAACACTGTTTGCCCCACCCTAGCAATTTCCTGAGACCTCACCCCACCCATTGTAAAGGCCCAACCCAAGCTGCTTCCAGTGGCTCTTCTACACAAATGGCCTCTCTTAGTTCTTCATGCTTCAGACTTTACTAAAATCTCTCAAACAAGCAGCATCTGGCTTTGGCATATCCCGGACCTCTCACTAAGTGGCCCCAGGCCCAGCACTAGTGGCAGTCAGCTCTAGTTCACAACTTGGCCTCTCCTGGGCACCTCCAAGGCCAGCACAAGTAGCAGCTATCTGCAGATTACATTGTAGCTCATGCCAGGTGGCTCCTGGCAAGACACAGGTGGCAGCTGACCTTGGTTTGCACCTTCCAGGAGGCCCCAGAGCCAAAGCACCCAGTGGACAGCTGCAGGCCACGTCAAAGCACCACCCAACCACCTTCATAAGTGACACATTCAAGAGGCAGGCTCAGCAGGCACTAGAGCCTAACTGAAGTAACTTCTGCTCCATGGGGACAGCCCCTGTACAGCTGATCCTCCACAGTGGTCAAAGCCAGTCATTGTAGCCAATCAGCCTAGGGGTAAAGCCCTACCACTGAGGTACAAAGAGCAATCTGGGTTCAAATATAACAAGAGGGTGTATACCACCTACACTGAGGGCTCAGTTTGGGCCCTACAGGACCCTACAGGACCCTACAGGACACCTACTACATAAGACCACTCTGCCAAACCCAGGATACATAGCAGCTCTACCTAATACATACAAACAAACACAGGGAGATAGCCAAAATGAGGAAACAAAGAAAGATGACCCAAATGAAGAACAGAACAAAATTCCAAAAAAAAAAAAAAACTAAACATAATTGAGACAAACAACCTACCAGATGCAGATTTCAAAACACTGGTTATAAGGAGGCTCAGTAAAATCAGGGGAAGAGTAGATGAACTTAGTGAGAGCTTCACCAAAGAGAAGGAAAACATAAAAAAAGTCAGAAATGAAGAATACATTAACTGAAATGAAGAATGCATTATAGGAAATCGACAGTGGAGCAGATGAAGCAGATGATAAAATAAGAGATTTGGAAGATAATGAAGCACAAAACATCCAACCAGAACAGCAAAAATAAAAAAGAATTTTAAAAAATGAGTATAGTATAAGGAGCTTCTGGGACAACTTCCAGCATACCAACATTTGTATCATGGGGGTACTAGAAGTAGAAGAAAGAGAGAGCAAGGAATTGAAAATCTGTGTGAAAAAATAATAATAATAATGGTGAACTTCTCTAATCTGGTGAAAGAAATAGACATACAAGTCCAGGAAGTGAAGAGAATCCCAAACAAGGTGAACCCAAAGAGGCCCACACTAGGACACATCATAATTAAAATGCCAAAGGTTAAAGACAAAGAGAGAATCTTAAAAGCAGCAAGAGAAAAGCAGTTACTTATCTACAAGGTAGCTCCCATAATACTGTCAGCTGATTTCTCAACAGAAACATTGCAGGACAGAGGGGATTAGCTAGAAGTGTTCAAAGTGATGAAAACCAAGGAACTACAACCAAGATTATTCTACCCAACAAAGTTATCATTTAGAATCGAAGGATGGATAAAGAGCTTCCCAGACAAGAAAAAGCCAAAAGAGTTCATCACCACCGAACCAGCATTACAAGAAATGTTAAAGGGTCTTCTTTAAGAAGAAAAAGAAAAAAAGATCAACTATATGAATAATAAAAAGACAATAAATGCATATCTAACAACAATTACTTTAAATGCAAGTAGATTAAATGCTCCAATCAAAAGACATATGAAAGCTAAATGGAAAACAAAACAAGACCCTTACATAACTATTACATATGCTGTCTACAAGAGACTCACTTTAGATTGAAAGACATAAGCAGACTGAAAGTAAAGGGATAGAAAAAGATATTTCATGAAAATAAAAACAAAGAATCTGCGGTAACAATAATTATACCAAAGTAGACTTTATAAAAGACTATACAACAAGAGACAAAGAAGGACCAGTAATTCCACTTCTGGATATTTATATAGAGAAACACAAAACACTAAATTGAAAAGACATACACATCCATATGTTCACTGCAGTCTTAATATAGCCAGGATATGGAAGCAACCTATGTGTCCATCAGTAGAAGAATGGATAAAGAAGTGGTGCATATATACAATGAAATATGACTCATTCATGTAAAAGAATGAAATCTTGTCATCTGCAACAACACGGAAGGACCCAGAAGGGATTGTGCTAAGCAAAATAAGTCAGAGGAAGACAAATGCCGTATGACTTCCACTTATATGTGGGACCTAAAAAACAAAATAAATGAACAGGCAGAATAGAAACAGACTCATAGATACAGAGATCAGACTGATAGACGTCAGAGGGGAGGGGGATAGGGGAACTGTGAGAATAAGGTGAAGGGATTAAGAAGTACAAATTGATAGGCAGAGAATACTCACAGGGATGTAAAGTACAGCACAGAGCACAGAGTCAGTACTACTGTAATAACTATATATGGTGTCAGGTGGGTACCAGATTTATTGGGGTGATCACTTAGTGAGTTGTATAATGTTTAATCACTGGGTTGTGCACTAGCATATTAATATAATATTGTATGTCAACTGTTGAAAAATTTTAAAAATTATTTAAAGTTAAAAAAGCAGAAAAAAATAACAGCAGATTGAGTGGGCAAATTTGAACTACAGTACTGGCAACATTCTCATTGTATTGGTTTCTGGTAAGAAATTCTAAGGAAAATTCTATCTCCAAGTATAATTTTATACAGAAACAATATTGAGATTAGGTCAGAATTTTCAGGAATGAAATGGTCTGATTCCTCATGTTACTTATTTGTGAATTACAGATGGGCAGAGCTCGCACTGGGTAACAATACTGTCGAAGGAGGAAAAGACGCTGTCTTGCCAGAATATGGTTGTGTGTGAGTGTGTGTGCACATGCACACGTATGTGCTGCTGAGCAGTTGGCCTGGAAGGTATTTTCATGTGCTGCTTTTTCTCTGAGCCTCTGACTTTGTAACATTAAGTTTATGACCTTCCAGGGACCGTCGGCCTCTGAGCCTGCAGTGACCACTGCAAGAGGAAGGGAGAGAAGGAATGCAGGTGAGCACGGGGCTCTTCCTCCGCAAGCTCCCGGGAGGGAGGATTATTTCTGTTCTGTGTCACTGAAGCCTGTCATAGTTGGCACCCTTCGGAGTAGGATCTTAGTGCTTACTACGAATGATTTTCTTTTAAAGGCTGTATAAAACGTAAAAGTAACAAGGTAAGCATAAGGAGTGGTTCTTATATAACTTACACAAACCTCCCATACATACACACCATATTTACCTAGATACCTACTTAGTACACTTAACACTTGAAACATTAGCATCTTTCACTCTCCTCCTCCACACGACAAAATTACTTTTAGTACAAATATGAAATGAAATAAATAATAATAAAAATAAATGCAGTGAACATTTTATTTTAGTGAACTTTGTATATATGTATGTATCATGTCAATAAAAATTAATAAGTGATCATTTTAAAACAATTAACAAATAATAATATTCTATATGAAAAATATAAGTCACATCATGAAAATTATATTGTGTAGACATCTTATTTGTACTAAACAAATAAAACTATTATATCCTATAGCTAGCACTGTTTCACTGTTTTTAACTTAAACACAAATAAAAACAAAGACTGAAGGGTTAAAATAACTCAAGTTCTGTTTCTCCCTCTTTATAAACTCTATACTGCCATTGTTTATCTCATATCTACTACTTAAATGCAGGCATATGTAATACCCTAGAGAATAAAGACACACACTCCATCAGAAGCAAACGGGAACAATTCCAAAGCATTATGAACTTACTCTAGAAACAAGTGTGTGTAGCTAAATCCATATGTGTTAGGGGCCATCGGGATAGCTGGGAATTTTCCAAATTAACTTCCATATAGAATACAATGTTTATTAAAAGACGAATAATAAATACCAATGAATCTAGAGCATACACACACACACACTGAGTACTGTACTATAAAAATTGGAACTTAAGCCAACAACAGGTTTTTTTTGAGGATCATTTCATCCCTGACCTTGCCTAAAATTGCAAGTGCATGGAGACAGCTAAAAGCAAGCTGACCTGTAGGCAGCTTTATTATTGTTTGTAAGTTCTCTACAGACATGCACTTCCGTGTTGCTGCACAGAGGGCCGGCTGCTCCTAGGCACCTCACTCTCGGAAAACACTGAGCTTTACTAATGGATTTTAAATAGCATGTAATTGCAGTAACTTAATTTGCGTGCAAACTGAAAATGTTGAAATAAATTTCCAATGTTCTATCCGGTCCTCTGATGGGTTTTTGACAGTGTCCTTTAACAATATAATATTTATTTTAGGGGATCATGACTGGCACTTATTTCACTTAGAGAGGTTTGGTATTAACTTAAATTTTCACTAGTTATCCATAACTTTCTTGTATGGTACTCCTGTCATCCCAGAATTTCTCTAAACACTTGGGAACCTATTCCTGTGTTCATCAGAGCCCACATTTAGGGGTTGTAAGTACTGTACCTTTAATACCTGTTATTTGCTCTTCTACTTATTGTTCTCATTAAACTTTGTTCTTTCAAGCTTTAAGTGCTGTCTTCTGGGTTCTGGATTCTAAGATTTGATTTCTATAACCTTGGTCACATTTCAGGAATACATTCAGAGAACAACAAATAAAACGGTGTTGGTTGTTCTATCATGTTTAGATCATTTTTACCACTCCCCTTGTTGTTAATTAGACATAAAACTGAATTGAAAGGAGAAGATAAGCCCTCAAGTTATAACTAAAGCTTTATTTACAATAATACACCAGCACATTCAATACTTTAGAGACAGTGACAGTGTACCAGGATCCTAAAATCAGGAGGTGTGGTCAATTAGCATCTGAAACACGGAACGACTGAGCAGCAGTTGTGCCCTACACCGAGAACACAAACACACCTGTGCTTCCTAGTTATGGTCACCTACTAAGTAATGCTCCATTGTGTTGCACAATGACTTTCCCAAAACACAATTTTAATACTGTGTTTTAACCTATTAAATTCCTACCATAATACAAATGTGTTCATCCCAATTTATGTGTAGCTGGAAATAAACAGTGGGGTGCGGAACCAGCCTGTACCAGCGAGCAAGAGCTGATGGTTAGGTAGCATCTCTTCCCAATTTATGTTCAATGATGTGACACTGGTGGCTTGAAATTGGCCATGGTGGAAAATCACACCACAGAAAATGGCAAATGCCTCATATCAGGGCTCCTCCCTCCCCAAGAGAGCTGGTTTTTAAACATTTACCAGAACTATGTACACATCTGTTACTACTTCACACAGGGGACTTCATCCCCACCTCTTCCTAGACTGCTTGATGTGTGCCTGGTAAAAACCACAAGATGGTTTGATGAATGGCTGGCTGTTCCTAGGCACCTCACCCTCAGAAAACACCACTGAGCTTTACTAATGGATTTTAAATAGCATATGATTGCAGAAACTCAATTTGTGTGCACACTGAAAATGTTGAAATAAATTTCCAATGTTCTATGCGGTCCTCTGATGGGTTTTTGACAGTTTCATCTAACAACATGACATTTATTTATTTATTTAATGCATGAACGACAAAAAAGCTATAAGAATTTACTTAGAGATAATAATGGGGACCTATCTTACATTCCCTCTCTATAAAGAAAGCAGAAGGAGAAAGGACGCCACAGTTTGTCAGAATACATGCTGCTGCTTTAGGTATCTAAGAAAGCAAACACCCTCTGAGCCATGAGTCTGTAGCAAGCAGGGTCCCAGCACTGCAAACGCAAAGGTCCAACTGAGAACAGTTCAATGAACAGACAATCCACAGGGTTGAAGGAAATAAGGAATACTAAAGTACTTAGGGACAAGCAATAAAAGAGAGGAGAGTCAGTACTACTCCAAAGCCTGAAGGACCAAAGAGAAAGGCCAACTAACAGGAGGTCTAGCCACAAGTAGAGAAACTACCAGAACTGTGGCAAGGCCGGCAGGGGCAGGAGGAGATAAATACCCAGCCCTCTCCCTATGCCTTCCTCTCTCCTTACTACTGCCTCCCATTTGTCAGGCCAATCAAAAAGCAGAACGGAGGAGTTCAGGTGTCAGTCCCTTGGGGTCTGCACACAGGGAGAGGACAGAGCTGAGGAACAAAGGAAGCAAAGGAGAATAACCCGCCCGGGCTCCTAGGTTCTCCTTTCCCGCCATCCTGTGTTCCTTCTTCTACCTTTGTGTAGCCCCAAGAACAAGTAGGGAATTTAATTCCTTAGTTATGCAGTCATATATTTTGAAAAAAATTGTGTAAAAATTTTTTAATTCTGATGGAAAGAATGACTATGAGAAGAAAAGAAGGAATTTGGAGGAGGTTAGCATGCTGTGGCTATAATTTCAAACAGAATTCCAATTGCAAAGCATTTTTCATATTTCTCTTAGGAAAGCCACAGAGATTTAAAAGTACAAAATAGAAGGATGGTGTAAATATATCCTGGAATCACCTTTCACAGGTGAAATGAATGTAAGACATAACCTTCTTTTGACGCAGAATACCAATGTCATTCCAACAGTTTTGCAGAGATCAACAAATGAGCAATTAAGCCAGACGAGCCCAAATCACTGAGCTTGAACATGTTAGGGATACTTTAGTCTAGCACTTAGTGAACAGGGTCTTCAGCTTCTATTTTGCTCCTATAAGCACAGAGACAAAGAAAATGCATTTAAGACCATAAAAGTTGTTCCAGTGCCCTAGCCCTAATCATTCACAGTAAAATTATAACAGCAACCAATGCTGGCCCAAAGACTCTCTACATAGCAAGCAACACTTCCACACCTGCTTTTGGTTAGTGTATGAGTTTCCTCCAACTGCCATAGCAAATGCCATGCAGTAGGCAGGTTGAGCACAGAAATGTTTTCCTCACAGTCTGGAGGCTAAAAGTCTAAGATTAAGGGGTCGGCAGGGCTGGTTTCTCCTATGGCCTCTCTCCTTGGCTTATAGATGGCTGCCCTCTCCCTGTGTCTTCACATGGTCTTCCCTCTGTCCTAATTGTGTTCTAATCTCTTCTTACAAAGACAACAGTCACATTGGATTAGGGCCCGCCCTGATGATTTAATTTAAAACTAATAACCTCTTAAAAAAAAAAAAAAACCTATGTCCAAATACAGTTACATTTTGAGGTACTGAGGGTTAGGATTTCAATATATGAAATTGGATGGGGAATTCAGCAAATTACAGTTCTTCCCCTCTCCCCCCACAGCTAACCGTCAGTGCCATAACTTCCAGGAGGGACATTTTTGCTCTATTTACTTCACCCACTTAAAATACATCATTTCTTGGCTCCTTGCAGTCCATGTTTTCAAGTATTACAGGCAAATTGTTTGGCAAATTAGAAATGATAAGCAAGTTGATTCTTTCAGTTTGTAAGCATATCAATCTCCCGGGCAACAGGAGCCTTCTGGAGACAATGCCATTACCGAAAACCCGAACTAGAATGGCAAGAATTTCAGGCATGTTTAAAGCTGGAAATAGGAATGTTTGAGAAAAGGTAGATATTTGCACTTGGTTTCCAAAAAAGAGGACACACACAGCAGGTCCCAGCGCAGGGCCTGGCGCACAGTGGGGTCTGAATCCTCATTTAGTTCTCTTAAACTCAGGGGCAGGTGTCCACAGATTTGACAGCCACCGTCGTCCGGCCCACCGTCGTCCTCTGGTCCAGCGCTCAGCCTCCTAATAGGCTTCTCTAGCCTCATTCAGGGCCTCTACACTCACTCTCCATTGTCCCTAACGTAAAATTAAGAAAGTGTGAAAGAAATAATTTCGCTGACGCCTCTCCTCACCCCCTTAACACGCTTCAACGAATTCCTATTGCTCTTAGAAAACATTTTTGTTTCTTATTGTGATCTTTGAGCTGACCCACTACCTTTTATACAGCCTGTAACACAAAAATGAATTTTCCATTTTTAAATAGCTGAAAAAATTCAAAAAAGGTCTCACAATGTTGCTGGTGGAACTAGGGCTCTCCCATGGATTCATGAGAAAAGCATCTAGAGGACCCTCGCATAGGAGGATGAAGTGAATGGTAGGATTTATTGCAGTAGAAACAAAGGAGTGTCCCCAGGTGGTTGGTGTCTCAGCCATGACCAAATGGCTTACCTCTACCCTGCTGTGAAAGAAGTCCTGGGTCTGGTGAGCGTAAGTGCCCTTCCGGAGGGTCAGGGTTCAGAGCCTTAACACCGGGGGTCTGGCAGTCCAACATAATCTCTGCTCCCAAACACACTCCGCGGGTGCTGCACTTCAGCCACCCTGGGAGCGAGGAGGCTGCTATGGACAGAGAAGGTGCAAACTAAGGGCTGAACCTACCACCAAACGCGTGACACCTCTTTGTTAGGCGTTGACTATTTTACCTAAGTCTTGGGCGAGAGCAGTTTTCTTTCAAACTAACCAGTCGTCTTCCTAACCCCAGGGGCTTGTGCTAGGCCCTCCCCACTATCCAACCCAGTCTTTATCCCAGGTTTTCCCAGGCTAGACACCACCCCCTTTATGGCTCCATTTTTTTTGGCTCCTACAGCGCATGCCCCCAAGTTCCGCTGCGTCACGTGGTTCCTACTGCACCTCGGGCTTACCTTCCCTGCGCCATCGGGTTTCTACCGCAGAGGCTTCCTGCAGAGGAATTTGACTTCCAGAATTAATCAGGCTTAGGCTTAGCGGGGTTTGTGCCCCTCTCTTTTGTCAGCAACTAAGTAGCTGCCTACGTTAACGAGACTCATGACTATGACATAAGATTCGAATTATTGGATGTAGAAATAGAGTTTATTGAAACATAACCACATTCATTTTTTACATTTTGTCTGTGGCTGCTTCTCGCACAATGGCAGAGTTGAACAGTTTGTATTGTGTGGCCCACAGAGCCTAAAGTAGTAACTGTCATACCTTTCACAGAAAAAGTTTGTCAACCCCTGCCTTAGGAAATCTAGGTCATTTGACACCTTTCCCAGCCTCATCTCCGACGCACCCCAACTTGTCACTGTGCTTCTGCCACAGGAACCGTCTGACTGTTCGTCACACAAGCGGAGCACTTGCACCCCCAGGACTTTAAACTTGCAGTTTCGCCTGCCTGGAATGTTCTGGCTCAGCTCTTTATTAACTGGCTTCTTTTTCTTTAGGACTCAGCAAAAATGTTATTTCTTCTTAGAGGTCCCTAAAGACGCTGTAAAGTAACTCCCCAGACCACCTTCCATGTTCTATATGAAATTAAATAATTTACCTCTGTTATACCAAGACATTTTTAAAAGTTTTAACTTTTTAGTGATTGAAAAACAAGGTAAAATATTGTCTCTAATTTTTAAGCAAAAATTTGAGCAAAATTAGAGTCATAACGTCTTAATAGTTTATCTTTTAAAAGTGATGTGTGTCTACTGAGGTGATTTTAAAAAGTACAGAAATGTATAAAGAAGGAAATAAAAAATCACTCCAGAATGCTACCTCCCTCAGATTATTACCTTCAATATTTGATGTATATCCTTTGATTTTTCTGTATAGCTTTGTTACTAAACTGAAGCAATATAATTAGTCTATGATTAGATTGGTCTAACTCTAAAATATGCATGTGATTGGTGCTATAATACATATTAAAGAATATCAATTTATTAATTCATGAATAAAGATACTGTTTATTTATAAGTAAGGATCATGGGCGGACATTTATATATATAGTAGTCAAATGTGATTCTCTATAATGAAATGTAAGTGTTAATGTTTCTGCTACATATTAGGACATTCCAAACTATAAGAGAAAGGAAGGGAGGAAAGGAGGAATGAAGGAAGGGAGGGGGAAAGAAAGGAAAGGAAAAAGAAAAGAAAAAGAAGGAAAAAAAGAAAAGTCAAGAGAAAGGACAAGGGGGCAGTTATTTTTCCTAAGCTTAATTCTCTCTCACACTAAAATGCATGCTCATCTCATTTCTGTGTATTCCCTTTAAAGTTTCATACTAATTACCCTTCAAGCAAACAGTTTGGAAACAATTGCACAAAAATTGAAAGGACCCTTGGGCTGGGCATTTCACCAGTCTCCCTCTCTCCCTCTCTCCCTCTCTCCTGCACCGGCAGCAGCACCATTCATTCCCTATTGCTTGGAGTGGCCATGTCAAACACGTCTGCAAAGTTGTTGACATTCCTTGCATTGGGAGGTGTGGCCCTCGTCTGTCTCCTTGATTCTGGGCGGGCTTATGACAGCTGCCATCAACAGAGCATGTCAGAAATAGTGCTGTGTGATTTCTGAGCCAAGATCAGGAAAGGCCACAAAGCTGACTCTTAGTTCTCGGGATATTTGGAGCCCATCGTCATGTAAGAAGTACGACTCTCAGACCACCACACTTAGACACTCTGTCAACAGCCCAGCTGAGCTCCTAGACAACAACCAGCCTCAACTGCCAACCATGAGAGTGAGCCATCTGAGACATTCAGCCCTGACAAGCTGTTCTGGATTGAATTGTGATCTCCCCAAAAACATATTCATGTCCTACCCTGCGGGATTTGTGACTGTGACCTTATTTGGAAGTAGGGTCTTTGCAGAGATAACTAAGTTAAGATGAATTCATACTAGATTCAGAGTGGTCCCTAAACTAAAAACTGGTGTCCTTATATGTGGGGTATTTGGACACAGTGACACATACAAAGAGAAGATGACCCTGTGAAGAGAGAGACGGAGAACGTCATGTGCCAAGAAAGGAAGAGACTGATGGGATCCAGCTATCAGCCAAGGATTGTCAGTAACCACCAGGAGCTAAGAAAAGGCAAGGAGTGGTCCTCGCTATTTTTCAGAAAGATCATGGTGCTATGCTAATGAAACACTGTTCCACAGTGTGACCGCTGCCAGACCCGCGAGCTAAACTCGGCCCAAACAGAGACTGTTTCCCATAAAACCCTTCAGAGACAGTCTGATCACAGTCAATGCTTTTCTTCTGATATAAACCAGCATCTCTCCCTATGTCCCACAGCATGCTGGTTCCTGGAACCAGCCACTGTCCTGACGTGGACAAGTGTGTAAGGTATTTTCCCTTGCCTGGGGTGGGTCACATACCAGTTCCCCTATTCATTCTGCCCTGCCCTGGTGAATTCTTTTTGGCACCTGTCCCACTGGCACACAGGATATCCACTTTGTCTTGCAGCGACCCAAGATGCGCCTCCATTGTAAGTTCCCATACATTCTGTTAACCACCAGACTGGAACAGCCTGCCTCTTTCTTCTGTTCGTCCTCACCTTCCACTTACGGAGGTAGGTTTTCAGTGTTGGGGCTTTTCCCTGGGTCTGCATGTATGAACATCCTGTGGACACCTTGATGTTGGACTTCTAGTCTTCAGATCTGTGAGAAATGCACTTCTGTAGTTTTACACCACCCGGTTTGTGGTGCTTGGTCACAGAAGTCTTAGAAAGCTAATACACTGGCCCTGACATGACTGCGGCCCAGTCACCATCTGGCCACAAACATTCGAAATGCTCCAGATGAGAACTGCCCACCGAGACCTTCCCAATTTCCTGGCCCTCCCAGTTGTGAGCAAAGGGAAATGGTTTTAAGACTCTAAGTTTTGAGGTAATTTGTTGCATTAACAATAGTAACGAGAACACTTAGAGAGCTCCCGTTCACCCTCCAGGTTTCAGTGTAGCTGTGAACCTAGGAAGCCTTCTTGGAACTACTCAAACCTCCATTGCATGGCCCTCTTCTGAACTCTCATTGTTACTGATCCAAAAGTTTGTATACCCAATGCTTCAAACGGCCAATATTCAAAAGGTCAAAGTTGGGGGTAAGGAAATGTTTACTGATCAAGAAGACACACAGTCAAGAAGATGGGAGCCGTAGAGGTTTCTCAAATCTATCTTTCTCAAGCCCAAAGATCAGGTTTCCTTTAAATCAAGGGAAGGGAAAAATGGCAAGAAGTGACTGACACCCACATCTGGGCACCCACAGGGGTCTGAGGAAGAGCACGGGATCTCTAAATCTCTTTGTTCCTGGCCTGTTGACTCCTGCTGATCTGAGTTCAGTCCTGAGGCTCCTGCAAATCTTTGAAAAGCAGTCATTATGTCTGTTCTTTGGAGTATTTCCCACCCTGTCAGGAGAGGCCACTTCTGGCAAGGGGCCATTCTTCCCAAAACTCTCGCCTCGAGCAGAATTCCTCCAACAATTAGCATATCTATAGCAGACGCTATTAAAGAATTAAGCAGGAGTCAGAGGGACCAAACAGTTCGCTGTTACAGCACTTTTCCCCTTTGCAATGTGCGTGGAACCCACGTTGGCTCTCCCCCAGAGCCAGTTTTTCCTTTTGACATACCCTACTTCTTCACATTCACCCCAAAACATTAACTCACCCCTCTTCGCCTCCAAGTACTTAAGGGTATCGCTGCTTTTACTAACGGTTTTGTAGAGAAGATCAAAGAGAAGCCTCATGACATGCCCTCTCGGAGCACGTAGCCGAAACGCTCACCAGCGGGCTCGCTCTTGTTGCCGCGGAGCCTGGCGTCCCCCCGGGATCTCTCCGCTGCAGAAACTCTCAGAGCCCTTCAGATGTCAGAGATACTCCCTGAGGAAGAGAAAATACCGAGGGCTTCCCAAGCTTACGGAATCGCCGAACCCATGGGATTTTCCTAAATTTGATCCGACCACAAATACCGGGCATTATTATAAATTTTTTCTGAGTAATATATTGAATTCTTTCCACCAAAGGCATAGACTCTCTGAAAATAGGGGCAGGGCCCTGGCAGTTTACTTTGGCCTTTGTGCCGTCATTAGTCAGCCCCAGAGTGAGTTTCCGGAGAGACCCACGAATGGTCTTAGCGCCCTGACTCGCGTTCTTGCGCTTCACACCGAGAGCGCTACGGGAAAAGCTCCGCCCATGCTTTCCCGCTGCCTAAAGCCAACTACAAAGCCATTCGGGCTCACCAAGGACTTGGTTTTCCAGCTCACTGCATTTTTATTTTATTTTATTTCTTTAGATCGAGGCATAATACTAACAGACGATTTTTAAAGTTCGTGGCTCCAAGGTGCGCGGCACAGAGAAGGTCCGGTGGGGCCAGAAGCCAGTTCTGGTGTCCTCTCCACGCATAGTTCTCTCACCTCCCAGATGGCCATTAGCCCTAGAAAGTCTTCGGCCAGCAATGCCCCAGCACCTGCTACAAAGTTTTGATTGCCGGTGTTTGTACATGATGTTATTCCCTAACCACCGAGACGTGTGAGTGTCCCGTGAGCAGCATGACAGCCTGTTTCTGAGCTGCGGCCCAGTGCTGGGTGACGCGGTTGGCAGAGGAAGGCTCCCATGGGCTGCTTTCCCTCTCATGTTTCCCGTTTCCCGTTGAGCTTTGTGTGGGCTCAGTTGTCCTATGGTCCTTATCTATGTGGTTTTCTGTCGTTGTTTAAGCTTGAAATGAAAGAATTGTGTCTATTCGAACTCCTATAGGGTAAAGAGAAAACCCAGCACGGTCTTCTAATAACTGAAGTGTTATGACTATGATAAAGATGGGGATGTATACTATATTCTTGATGGGTAGCAGTGAGCCCTCCTGAGGGTTGCCTTTCTTCAGGCTGAAAGCCACTCATCCCCTTAACTGAAAATATACCATCACCGTCTCCAAACACACTCACATTTTCTCATACACACAAACACCACACACATATTTTTGTGGTTCCCCCTGTGACTATCCTGCTTAGTACTCTTCATTCTACCTGCCTGGTTTTCAAAATAAAACTAGACGTCATCCTGGATTCTTTGCTCTCCCTCTCCATCAACATGAACAGCTACCATTACTGAACTGAAGGGGTTTGTTTGCCTGTGCATATCAAAAACAAAAACAAACAATTAAAAAAAAAAAACAAGCAAGAGTTTATAGCACGGAAAGTAAAGGTGTATTTAAGGAAATGGTGCCAAGCCCAGTGACACAGGTGAGCCAGTATCCTGAGACCTGGCTCTGAGATGGCCTCTAGGGGGTAGATTAGATAGGGAAAAAATCATCACTCACAGTGACTAAGGGAGTTGGGGTCATGGGCCCCACGGACTGGTTGGGGCCAGGATAGGGAAGAGTTGATTGTTGTATCAGGTCCTGATGTCAGCCATGGCGTCATTCTGTCTGGTTTTAGTGAGGGTATGGTTGGTAATATCAGCTCACAGGCCTAGGGCTGAAACACAGCTGAGGTCAAGATGTTATCTTTAGTTTGACCAACACTCCGCTCTCTTGATCAACAGAACTGAAGCTTTATTCTAAGACAGTTTGATGCTGACCAGGACCTGATGTCCTAAAGGAAGGGAGTGGACATGCAAGTGTGTGCAAAGGTAGAGGGGTCTGGTTGGAAGGAGGCAAGTGAGTCATGGGGCTGTTAGACTGGCCAGAGCTAGTTTGAACTACGGAAAAAGTCATATTAAAGAAATGAAGCTCCCATGTGGCCACGACCATTTGTTGCGATCCACCTCTTCTCCAACCCGGAAGGCAATCCCCTTCTCCCCCTGCCTCCAGCTCTCAGCACTCACGCATCGTGATCACCCAAAGCTTTGCTTGGCTCTTCCCTAAAGACGCAGCTCTACATTCACATTATCTTTCTGCATCGGGCCCTGACAACATAGTGCCTGGTACCTGGCAGGTCCTCAGTCATGTTCGCTAAATGAGTGATTTTCTTATACAGCCTCTGCGTGCATTTGCAAGAGCATATGGCTGCCCAGGTGGTATGACTGGCAGGCAACCAAATGGAGTGCAGAGTGATTTAAACCCACCTCCATCACAACGTGATATAATGCCAGAAATCTCCACTGGTGAAATAGAAGTAACTCCTGAGCTAAGGCATTATGTTTCCAGGAGGCCTGTGTTAAAAAATTAAATATGTCCTCTAAGATAAAAATCAGTGCATCGGATCAATTTATTTGTTCAGTTAGCAAGGTTCTGAGTGGGACATAGGACAGGTGAGTTTTGATAGCTGGTTAGGTCAAGTGAAGATCCATGGCATACGGCACTGCTCCATCGGACAGAAATAAGGCTCAGGGCAGTTTGGCCTCTCCTCTAAAATTCGATGTATCATAAGAAAGGAAAACTAGTCATTCATGTTTGAGTCAGAAATAAGAGGCTGTACCTCCTCTCAGCCCATAGCCTCTGTGCTCTACTTCAACTTAGAGGTGTAATTCTCACTCTAGACATGAATCTAATAAAACCATGTGCCTGAATTTCCCGGAATTTTTCTGACTGTAAATGTGGACTTGTTCCCTAAAACTCCCATGGCCCATCTGCTTTCATGAATGGGTTGTTTCTGTGATGTCAGCAGAGGGAACGCCGGAAGCTGCCTGATGCCCGCCCACCGCTGCCGACTTCGTCCTCACCAAGGTACATGAGCCTCCAACTTCACCTCTTTGTTTATTGCCTGAGTCAAAATGGGATGAAATGAGAGCTAATAAAATAATTCAATTGGGTAGACAATGTTCTACACCTTATTTCTAAGGGTGATCTAAACCAGGCTGAACCATCTCAGGATCTACCGGGTGTTGCTGATAATTAGAGTTGCTGCAAGTTCACTGAGCTCCCTCCCTCCCTCTGCTCCTTCCTCCCTCTCCTTCGCTTTTTCTGTTTTCTTTCCTTTCCTTCCTTCCCTTCCTTTCTTCTTTTCTCCCTTCCTTAATGTTAGCTTTTGTTAAATTACAATTAATGGCACAGCGTTCCTGTTGTTAAGTGTCACGCTAAAGGCCAAGGCAGGATGGGACAGTGAAAGTGATTGACAGGAGATCTGGGTTTCACTCCTGGCTCTGCCTTTGACTTATGAATGACCTTGACCAGCGATCTGGGCATAAAATCCTCACCTGAAGAAAGGAACGGTGGGCCTAGATGGCTACCCAAGTTCTCTCAGTTTCACCTGAATATCAGATCTGAAAGGCCCTCTCATTGTGTGAAGAAGGGCTCAGGCATAATAATGGGGAACCTGGTCTTCCAAGGTCAGAAATGTGAAAATAAAACCATTAAAGATAAAAAAATTTTTTAATTTAAAAACCTGGTTTTTTAAATTCTTGTCTGTCAAGGAATGTATAATAAATGCAATCAATTCGTATTTTCACTATGTAAAACATTCAAAATGCTTTTCTGGGTCAGCCTTTGCAAGATCAACGCCAATGAGATTTGGGGAGACTTAGATAACAAACATTTTCTGTAGTGAGGCAGCGCCACCTGCTGGAAAATGGTCATGCTGCATGTCTTAAACACAAATCAAGACAAATCATCAGCCTGGGGCTACACTGAATACCAAATCAGGAGCATTAGTCTTAATCAGAAGCTAAGCCTTCAGACTTTGACATGACCATCAGACTGTGGAAATATTTCTCCCCAGGTTATTTTTAGCCATGTTTTAGATTTACTTTTGCACCAAACTGCTCATCCATGCTACCCATCTTTCTTCATAAATCAGCCTCAGTAACACATACTAATAAAAGCCACTTAGTCAAAATCTGTTATTTTGAGTACATAAATAGGTTCAAAGGTCTAAAGTGTCCTTTAGTCCAGGCTCCATTAATCAAACAGCCAGTGCTTCAGATTTCCCAGTATCCCTCCAGCTCTAGAATCCAGCCATATGGAAAAAATCATGTATTTGTTGATTTTTATTAAATATGGGACATTTTATATACTGAGGGATATAGAAAGAGAAGTGTAAAACATATTCCTGATCTTTCGTTGTGGAGAATTGATCTGAGAATATACAAACATAAATAGCAATTATAAAAAGTAAATAATTGTGCCAATGAACAAATAAAATATGTCCCAGGGCGGAGTGAACCAGTAACTGTTTTGAGAACCAGGGCTTCAGGCAGGGGGCACAGTGGGTCTTATGCATTTGTTTAGAGGAATGATCACGGCTTAGGCATGTCTATTTCACCAAAACATAGCAGAGTAGGTAGCATCAGCTAACGAATTTATTTTTAAAGTTTTGAACCCAAGTGCCAGCCAGGTTGTTTCAGGTGAGAAGCCACGCAGCCCTGGATCACTCTTCACTGCTCTCATGCACTTGACCAGCTCCTGAAGCACAAGCAAATTTCTTGGCTACAGATAGCCTTGGACACATAGTTTAATTGAAAAACTTCAAAGAGTTCTCTGTGCCACCTCTGAGGAGACAGACAAGCTCAGAGGTCTTGGAGACAGTAATCAGATAAGTACCTTGCCATTGAACTAAGAATCAGGCTTTTGATAGAATCTTTGCAAGATATATTTAAATAAAAATGAACTCTTCTGTGTAAAGTTAAAGAGGAGTCTTGAGAATGTAACAACCAGCTGTCCCCTGTGTAGTTCTCAGGATTTCATTGTCACTTATTAGTCAATTTTCTTCCTTCCTTCCTTTCTACCTTCCTTTATTCCCTCCCTCCCTCTTTTTTTTATCTTCTATTTTTTTTTTCTTTCTGCCTATAACATTCCCTATTAGGGAATATCTGCACAAGGTATTGTGGGATTTCAAAAAAGAAATCAAGATAATAGACCCTGTTCCAAAGGTATGCATCTGTCATCTATTCTGAAAATAATTTTTAAATTAGCCCTTTCCTTTTGAAAGAAAAATCTTTCAATGTTTTGATACCTTTACTTTCTACAATTAGTAAAAAAGAGATTCCAAAAGATGAATTATTAATATTTAAGTTTTTATATATTAAAAATAGCAAATGCTTTTTAAAAATGAATCAGTACAAAACTATAAAATAGAATAAAATGGCCCCATGCATGCACAATAACAAAGAGAAAAGAAGTCACAGAGTAAAAGTATGAGTGTGCCCTTGCAGACATTTTCCATGCACATACACATTTGTAACATGTAGGTAGCAAAATGCTACAGGAGTCTTCTCCTTTAAACATGAAACATTGGGCGAAGCTCCGAAGCTGAGGCCAACAAACCACACATTGTAAATACAGTGCCAGGAGCTGCCCCAGCACCCTTCTGCCTCGTAAAGAGCTGACCAAACTGGTCCTTCTACCCTCACCCCACTTCCCCATCCGTCCTCCAGAAGTAGGTCAGGCTCATGGGAGGACAAAAGGGGTCATCCAGGTCATGAGGTCCAAGCCTGGAGGAAAGGTGCTTTTGCAGGAAGGAGCAGGGATGCTCCCTTCCAAACCCACCGCCCAATCCACACAGGAAGGGCACCAAGAGCACCAATCCCAGAGAAGGGGGTGTTGACCTACGTGCTCACCCAGATGAGGGGCTTTGCAAGGGATCTTGCTGTGTGTCTGAGCACGTAGAGGTTGGGACCTACTTTTCACCTGGAGCTTCAGAAGGCACTGAGGCTGCCTGGGCTGGCAGAGCCGGGGAGAGGGTTAGTGTGACCCAAGGTTTCCTGGTGATTAGGAAAATAAAAGGCAAATATTGAAACACCATTGTTTGATGGGTGGGCAAAAATTTAAAAGACTGATAAAATCCTGTGTTGTCAAGATTATGTGGAAAAGGACATTCTCAGGCATCACATATAAGACTACAGATTTGAATATCTTCTTTTTAATGTTTCTTTTTTTGTATATTTTATTGATTATGCTATTACAGTTGTCTCATTGTTTTCTCCCCTTTATACCTGCCGCCCTGCACCCACCCGATCATCCCCATGTCAACATTTTCCCGCCACCACTTTCCCCAGCCCCACCCCTCCCCACCTCCCACCCTCAATCCTTCCCCCATTTGGTTTTATAGGTGGGTCCTTTATGCATGTTCCTTGATGACCCTTCCCCTCCTTCTCCTTTATTATCCCCCTCCCTCCTCCCCTCTGGTTACTGTCAGTTTGTTTTTGTTTTTTATTTCAATGTTGCTGGTTATATTTTGCTTGCTTGAATATCTTTTTTAGAGGAGAATTGGCAGTATCTATCAAAATTTCAGAAACATATCCCTTTATATGCAATAATTCTACTTCTAGGACTCTATCTTAAAAAATAATAATAATAATAATTTCCTGGGGTTATTGGGAAACACAGACAGAGCTGTTAGGAGATTTTGAATACACCCAGATACAGACTTAAACTGAGAGAATGGCAGTGAGGAAGAGGAGGGGATGGTCTTGAGAGATGGTTAATAGGGAGAATTAATAGGATTTAGAGGCTATCTTGGATTGAATCTTATCCCTCAAAAAGATATATTGAAGCCCTAATTCCCAGTACCCATGAATGTGACTTTACCTGGATATAAGGTTTTTGCAGATGTAATCAAGTTAAGATAAGGTCACACTCAGAGCAAGTCCTAAATCCAGTAAGACTTGTGTCTTTATAAGGAAAGAAGAGACACAGAGACTCAGGGGAGAATGCCCTGTGCGGACAGAGACAGAGGCTGTAATGTTGCATCTACAAGCCAACAAATGCGAAGATGACCAGAAACTAAGAGAAAGCATGGGGCAGATTCTCCCCCAGAGCCTTCAGAGAGAGCACGACGCTGCCAATATTGGGTTTTGGACATCTGCCCTCCAGATGTGTAAGAGAATACATTTCTTTTGTCCTAAGCCCTGCAGCCTGTGGTACTTTAAGGCAGCTGTAGGACGCCAGTGCAGAGATCATTTGGCGTGAGTGGTCAAGAGGGAGGAATCAAAGATGTTTCGGCATGGCAGGGGTCACCAGGTCAGCGTCCAGCCTCGCAAATCACCACCGACAGTCCGCCTATTTGGATGTGCCCATTCTGCACTCAGGGAATCTGAGGAGGTCGACAAGAGCCTGGAGGTATGAGAGTGTGAGTCTCGAGAGATGTCAGTGTCACTTACAAAATATCTGCATTCAGACGGGAAAACCTTCATTCTCTCTAAGGTGAGAGGGACTCGACTCTGTGGCAGAGACAGTAGCCTCTCTGTAGATATGCCCCCCAGAGCCAACATGGTGATTTCTGGAAACTAGGTCCATTTCCCACCCAATCTTGAGCTGACCCTCTAAAGCTGACATGGGTCGGCTCTGGCTCTTTGTCCCCTGTGTGACCCAGACAGCAGGGCACCCCAGAGTCTGTGGACCATGGTGCAAGAAGACTGGGCAGCGGGGACTGGAGCGGGCTCACCCCTAGTCAGGGGTGCGGTGGGCGACACATAAAGGCATGTGAGAAGTGAAGTGACCTCATAGTCAGTTCAAGCATTTTGTTTTATAAGAAAGGGAGATCAGACACAGAGAAGTGGTTTATTCAAGGTCACGAATGACTGGCTTCAGAGCTGGAACTGGAAAGTACTCTTCATTACAGCATTTCCCATGTCTTTTTCAGCCTTTAAATCCTATGCTTATTAAAGCAATTTATAAATAGAATGGGTGCTAGAAGTTTCTAAATAGGGCCAAACACCAAACATTGCTATTTAAAGAGAGAACTAACTGGAATTCATCAATCTCACAATGCAGAGGCCTGACGTTAATTTTGGGCATTGGAGCAGGGCGTTTGCAGGAGGTCAGTCAGAGAGATTGCGTCTTCAGAACTTCAGGAACATTCAAGAACACGAACAAAAATCTGTTTATTACCAATATTTGCATGTTGTATTTTCACTGGTCTTCCCTGCTACACAGCAATTGAGTTGGCTGAAAATTTCCCCAACAGGCCCTCAGCCCAGCTCCAAAAGGAAAACAGAGGTGGTGGCAGCACACCTTGGAACTGTAAAAAATAGCACCTTGTCACTTTCTCAAGTGATCCGTTCACTGAAAATGAGCTTCCTTTAAACTAAACCCAAGCAGGCTCCAGGGTCCAAGCTGGACTTGGAGCGTGTCTGACAGGTGAAGGGCGGGACTCGAGTGGGTAGGCCTGCGGGCGCAGCCACGTGCCAGCTGCCAGCCCCAGAGGTGATCACAGAGGAAGGCTGCACTGCTGCCGGAAGCTGCCGGCCTCCTCCTCCAGAGACAGCAGGACCAAGGGAGGCATGAGCTCTCGTCATCCCTGCTCTCACCTTCTCCCCTCTTCTCTTTTTTCTATCTTGGATCATCCCAGTTTTTCTGCCTCTCCTTTTTGTTTGTCTCCATTCCTATTATTTCTTCCCCTCTCCTCTTTCTATCTCTTTCATATATTCCCCTCTATCATACCTTTCCCATTAAGCTTCACCCCAACCCTGATCTATTACTGGATGCATGGGAATGAGGTCACTTAAAATCAGTGTAAGTCAATCATTTCAGTGCCTTAAAAAGACCAGTCCTGTGGTAATGAACGGGTCTGTCCTTTCCTCTGAAAATGTTGCGGTGAGTTCCAGCAGTCATGGGCTGGCCACCGTGAAATCGTCAGCCCAAGAAGGACACACCAAGCTCCGTAAAGGACGCTCCACCTTGGTTTCCTCGTGTCTAAGCATGAGGATCATCAGGATTTTATAAAACTGAGTCTTAGCTCCACTCTCAGTGGAAAGGGTAAACTGAACAAGTATAGGAAACACCCCTCTACTCTCAACATCTAGAATGGGTAGACATACTAGATAAAATATAAAAATTTATAAATGTATGCTAATAAATATATGTATGTATGTATGTATGGTATAGAACAGCCAAACTCAAAAGAAAGAAAGAGTCCCGAGAATAAGGCCTTTCAGAACATGGCGAGGAGCAGGTGGCGAGGCCCAGTAACCCTCAGGTGTCTGGGGAGGAGCCGTGTGCCTCAGGGCGAAAGCCCGCAGTGGAAGCCCCAAGCCCCCACTCAGCGGGCAGTTGGAACTGGACGCCCTGCATGAAGCCAGGAGCACAAAAAGCCAAGTGCCAGCCCTGATGAGTGACCAGAAAATTCTACCCAAACTGTGGCTGTAGCTGTAGCTAATAGAGCTGTATAGCTGCTGGCATTTCTTCCAATTAACCTCTGATGCTGATCAAACCACAGCTCTACTACTGCGCCCTTTTCGGAGGTCTGAATCTCAGCAGACGGCAGAATCAGAGGAATCTGGCCGCGCAGCCCGCCTTAATTCTGAACGATGGGTTTCATGTTAGCAAATAACCACTGAGCAGAGAAATAAGGCCTTTGGGTTCTAAAGCCGAATCTTTGGGATTCTGCCTGGAATCAATCATTCTTTTATTTGCCAGAACCTACGGGCGTAGTCGTATACATCCAACAGCCACCCCTTGCTGGGTTTTATGGATGTGAACTAACAGCTCCGTCGTTGGCAGCCCTTTTAGAGACACTCGGCTAGAAACACCGGCCGCTTCCCCCCAGCTATGGAGGCACCTGAGCTCTCGCTGAGGGTTGTAAAGTCTTGATGGAGCAGCAGCAGCAGCACAGCAGAGCACTTCAGGCCCACTTCGATTTTGTAGCATGTAAGTGAACGACTGTCTCTTATTTTCATTCTGACCCTTTCCATCCACCTCGGGGGCCGCCTCCAGAACCCTACCCGAAGGAAGTGGTAGTCTCCACTTGCCATCTGGGTCACTGAAATACGGACTTACCATGGGTTTTCCATTTCCTCTGATCATAATGCCTTCATTTGTCTAGAACTTTAAAAGTTTACAAAATACTTTCCCAGGATTAGCCAGTTCCTATAAGGTAGGCAAAAGGACCAATGTTATCATCCATCCAATGTGAAAAAGAAGTTCAGGGAGGTTTGGTGACTTGTGCAAGGTTCCACAGAAGAGCTGGGGCTTGAATCCAGGTTTCTGGCCCACTATACCAAGTGACCAAGTGACACCTCCCTCCAGTGACCATTTTCCCTATCTTGACACTGATTGACTGGCTATCCTACACTCTTTATTTTTTTTTAAATGCAGTAAAATACATTACACTGTTGTGCAAACCATCAACACCATCTACCTCCAAGTGGAAACTTTGTACCCATTAAACAATGACTCCCACTCCCCCCTCCCCGTCCTCCAAGCCCCTAGTAACCACTATTTTACTTTCTGTCTCTATGAATGTGATTACTCTAGGCACCTCATATAAGTCGAATCATATACCATTTGTCCTTTTGCGTCTGGCTTATTTCACTGAGCATAATATTTTCAAGGTTCATCCATATTGTAGCATGTATCAGGATGTTCATCATTTTTAAGTCTGAATAATGTTGCATTGCATGTATAGTCTACATTTTGCTTATTCATCCATCTGTTGACTGGTGCCCTGAACTTTTATCTCCTTCTTTGAGAAACTGCACTTCAATTTGCCTTAAAGATATTACCTCTTTCCATGGATAAAGCCTACTGTAAGGATTAAGATGCTCTGGGCTAAGAACAATCCAAGCGGCTGTTCTCTCTTTGAATCTGAAACCCAAGCAACGTGGTAAATAGAATAAAAATGTAATAGGCTTTTAGAAAAATACAGCTATAACTAAGTAAGACGGAGCAGTAGTTTTGCCTACATAGAGATGTTGCAGTTCCGATTAAGTCTCTTCCTTTTGATTATGTGTCTTACACCACAGTCAGTATGAGATTCTGTTGCTGGAAACCAGGAAACTAACATTCATTAAAACCAGATGAAGGCTACACCACTTCCATAGCCTCCATTCTGGCTAGGGGCATGATATTTTTCCCCTTTAAGAATGCATTCAATGTTTATTTATACATTGTTTACCTACATAGATTTGTGCGGACAAGAAAGAGAGTGTAGGGGGTAGAGAAAGGGAAAAAATAAAAGTCTGCTGCCAACTATTTGCCCTATAGATGAACTTGAATTTCCTTTAGAAACCTAGTTATCTTCACTTTTGCTTATTTTATGTCAAATCTAAGCCTAATGTATAAGGACTTGTCAGTATTAAGAGGTTATGTAGCTCTCTCCAATCTGGTCTCTCCAAATTCCTAGTGGGTCTTTGAAATATATTTACAGGATGACTTATTTTCAAGTGTTCTACAATACCAAATCCCAACAGTCATGCTTTTGTTTTCACCTACAAAACGAAGCCCCATTTCTCTCCAAATATTCCATTATTCAACAAATAATTATTGAACACCTGAAATACACCAGCCACTGAACTAGGTTCTTGGGGACTCAGCCGCAACAGGAAAGATATGCTCTCTGCCCTTGTGAAGCTTACCTTCCAGTAGGAGGGACCAAAGATAATTAAACAGTCAGGTAAAACTCTGAAATTCTAACTCAGCTAAGTGCTCTGAGCAACTCTGAAGCAGGATGTCACCCGGTCAGAGATGCAGAGAAGGCTTCTCCTAGAAAAGGCAAAGGAAATACGAGTTTTAAAAGCTACGCAGGATAAGAAGGAGTTACCTAAGTTGGGGAGGGAGAGCGCTGGCAGAAGAACAGACAGCATAAAGCAAACTGCTGCGTTCGGAGATGGCCTGGCCTCGGTCTCATAAGAATTTCATTCTTATTTTACCTAATACAATGGATTTTCTTTTGGGAAATGCTTTCATATACCTTATCTAACATTGAACCTACAACAACCCTGTTAGACAAAGCTTATCAGGTTTGGGCTGGGTCCCAACTTCTGCAGCCCATCTCCCCTCCTTCCTTTCTTCCATGCACACAGCATCCACTTGAACTTTATCGACAAGTTCAGCCTGGCTGGGCTGAGCATCTCGTGGGCGGAGAAAGAAGGACTTAAAGGAGTTCTGGGCTCAAGTCAATGTGATGGCCACTTTAACCCTGACCTCGTGTCTCAGTTCTCATAACCACGTTGCTAAAATAAGACTATTTTACCCCCAGACGTAGAGACCGCTCCCTGTCTGGGCGACCTTCCTGGTGCTCCCATCTCTGTTTAGCCCCGGGCTCTGCCTTGCTTTTTCCTATCTTCCTTCCGGGAATCAGAGCCCCACCCTGAATTCCAGCAAAGCCCTGCCATCTACGATCCCATTCCCTGAGGCCACGCTCTGCTGGCCGGAGTCTGGGACCTGGTCTCTTGCTCGGTATTTCCCATTGTCGTGTCTGTGCTGGTCGGACAGGTGCCCTTCTGCTTCTGGCTGTGTGCGGTGACCACCCTCTGGTGGTCACTGCTGCTCAGGGTCTCACTTCCTAGCTCAGCTCTGCAGGGCTTTGGGCCCTTCTGCTCCTGCCCCGCTCTTCTGGGGGTACCCAGGACAGGATCCTGGCTCTTTCTTGTTTTCTACATACAATTAACCAGATCATACCCGGGTCAGACTACAGCCAAGCAACCTCTTCTGACTTCCTAGTCCAGGGCTCATCTCACTCCATCCAAGTCCTATACCTCGCAAACGAAGCTAGCTGTTAAGAGGAATGGCTGCACTCTGATTCTGATGTAAAAAATCAGTGGTGATTAGAGAGGTATTTCATTTTCCTTACTTAAGGAACACTGTCACCCTCAACGTTATTCCCTCGGCTGCACAAGAAACATTTGTAATGAAGCCATTTTCTACCAATGAAATTCATACTGTCAACAGATTCACAGAGAACATGAGCCATAACCAAGCGGCTAGGGTCCCTGATGATTAGACCTGGGTGTACAAATAGGCCTGACCGGATTCTGCGCACCTCCCCTCGGGGGTCGGCCAGGATTCCTGCGGGGAAAGGCTGCCTTCGGCAGCCCCCGCTGCCGCCGCATCGCAGGGCTCTCCCGCCCCAAGGCGCGCAAGGCACCGACCCTTTTCAATGCTGAGCCGCCCCGTGTAAGCAAACACCTAGCTCAAGAGCGGCCCCTATGTCCCAGCCACCTTTCAACCCTCGTACCGGGAGGGCGGCTCAGTGAGCACTAGCACGTTTGCTGAGTCAGTGGTAAGGATGGCAACTCAGGCTGGGCTTTTCCTTTCCTCTGTTCTCGCTCTTTGACACAATTCGAAGGCACGATAAGATGAGTGTCTCCTCCCGTGTCCTCATTCCCTGCCACTGGCCCAGAACAAAAGCCACTCAGCCATTTCCTTGAAAACTGCACAGTGGACGGAAAGGCCAAGCTCGGAAAATGCACCGGGGGACGAGAGCTGTCACGCCACTTCACAGGATGTCTCAGAGTCTGTAACCGAATACAAATCCCCATAATCTTAAAACTTCATCTTACTTAGCAGTGCTCAGTGACAGGGACGCATGTGCAGATGCCAGAGCCGCTGACAGGAGCTCTGAGTACAGGCTGTGCCGACAGTATCTGCAAATACCGGAGGGAGGAGGAGATGGAGTGGGTGGAGAATGTTTGATGACGCAGATACAGAATTTTTTAAATCTAGAGAACAGCACACCAATAAAATTACTATGTAAAACCTTCCCAAATACAAAAAAAATTTTTTTAAAAAGGAGGAGAAGGCAAAGGAGGAAGAGGAGGAGGAAAATGGATGCAAAATGGGAGAATGCAAGAGGCCTCCACAGCTCTTACAGGCAACACCGCCGCAGTTCTTACTGCGAGTCCTCCGTCTGGGTCTAGAGAGAAAGTTCGCCGGTGTTTTCTGAGCGCTCCACCCGCCCCTCCGCAGCTTTGGTAGCTGTGGGCCCCGGGCCCGTGCAGGGGCCGGAAGCAGGGCTCCGACGCCATTCCCACCGAGGAAGGCTGGGGGCTGGGGATACCAGGTCCAGCCCGAGACTCTTTTTTCCCATTAGCTTCAAGCTGCTTGCCAGCTGCTCGAGCGCTGCCAGACCTCGGTAACTGAACGCCCTCTGAGGAGGCCCAGGGCCCTCCCAGGCAGCCTGAAGTGTTGATATTTTCCATCCACCGTACGGCAGAGAGTGCTGAGAGCCAGGTGAGTCCGCGGTGATGAAATGCAGTCAAATAGGATTTCGCAGGCATGGCGTGCCCCCACATCTGGCCAGTCCAGACAGGTACAGCATTTCACAGCTCGAAGAGTGGGTGGTAGGCATGGAAATATTCACATTTTCACATCCCGTGCCGACATTTGGAAGGGAAACCCTGCTAGAGAAATGTGACCATTTGCAAATATAGGCTATAAAGGACTTGAGGAGTTGTTAAAAGAAAGGGAATTTTCCTTACAAAATACGTGCTTTCAGGAATGTGGTTATTTAATCCAGGAAAGCTACGTTCAGTGAAATAGCAGGTCAAAAATAAAGACCTGAATTGGGAAACGCCACAGCACAAAATAAATATTCCAGCAGGCCAAGTAAAGATTAACAAAGAGCAAAATTTCCTGGAGGAAAGACAAAGAAATGAGGCTGTGAATGCCATCAGGAACCAAATAGCTCCACAGAAGACAGTGAGTGTCCTCAAATTAAACAGAGACTCCCAGGACCAGAATGCACCGCTTCAGTTTTCCTGCCTCAGTGCACTTGGCTTTCTTTAAGGGAACACCCCACACAGTTCACACAGTCACCTCAGGCTGGGCAAGGAGACAAAAGATACATCTGTGTAGAAGCAATCCTCTTTTACAAGTACCAGTAAGTTCAGCAACTCCTGAATTATCCTCTAGACAAGGAAAACATAATCACAATAATGGTTTATTGTCTCCATGCTCATAAATACGGTTCCTTTCCTAGAATGCCAGTCTGCCTCTTTCCCAGCAGTCAAATAAACCCTGTGTTTTTTCAAAACTTCCTGACATTTTCCCAAAAGGAAAATACCACTTTATGACAATTTCCACCTTGCTTTATATTTTATTATTTTTAAGAGTCAGCATTCTTTAACTTTGCTTCTACTCATCAACCATCTCTTTTTCATTCACCCTCACTGAGAACTCTTGTGAATTGATAGGCTCAGAATCTGCTGTTCCTTCGTACTCCATTGTACAATCCTATAAAGACAATGGGCATTCAAAATACGTATTCTCATTGAATATTGAAAGTGTAGCACATTAAAAATTACTACAAAGATTTCCTTCAGGTACATATATATTGGGAAAAAATGTGAAAACTGTCAACTTTCATTCTGCACTCATGACTTGAACTTCCTGTCCACTTTCTCATGGTTGAGTATTTGTTTATTTATTTTTTGGTGGGTATATTTTATTGATTATGCTACTACAGTTGTCCCATTTTTTTCCTCCCCTTTACCTCCTTCCACCCTGTACCCCATGCCATCATCTCCAAACCCCTTAGTTCATGTTTATGGGTTGTACATATCAGTTCTTTGGCTTCTCAATTTCCTATACTATTCTTAGTCTCCACCGTCCAATTTTTTTTTTTTTGGTCAACATTTTCCTGCCACCACTTTCCCCTGCCCCCACCCATTCCCACCTTCCACCCTCAATCCTTCCCCCATTTGGCTTTGTCCATGGGTCCTTTATGCATGTTCCTCCATGACCCTTCCCCTCCTTTTCCCCTGTTATCCTCCTCCCTCCTCCCCTCTGGTTACTGTCAGTTTGTTTTTTATTTCAATGTTGCTGCTTATATTTTGCTTGCTTGTTTCTTTTGTTCATTAGGTTCCACTTATAACTGGGATCATGTGGTACCTGTCTTTCACCTCCTGGCTTATTTCACTTAGCATAATGCTCTCCAGTTCCATCCATGCTGTCACTAAGGGTAGTAGCTCTTTCTTTCTTTATGCTACATAGTATTCCATTGTGTAAATGTCCCATAATTTTTTGATCCACTCACTTACTATTGGGCACTTAGGTTGCTTCCAATTCTTAGATATTGTAAATAATGCTGCTAAGAACATTAGGGTGCATAGGTTCTTTGGAATTGGTGCTTCAGGATTCTTAGGGTATAATCCCAGCATGGGTCCAAAGATGGTTCCACTTTTAGTTTTTTGAGGAAATTCCAAACTGTTTCCCACAGTGGCTACACCAGTCTGCATTCCTACCAACAGTGCACTACGGTTCCCTTTTCTCCACATCCTCACAAGCACTTGTTGTTTGTTGATGTGTTTGTGATGACCATTCTGACTGATGTGAAGTGGTATCTCATTGTGGTTTTAATTTGCACCTCTCTGATGGCTAGTGATGCTGAGTATCCTTTCATGTTTCTCTGGGCCCTGTGTATGTCCCTCTTGGAGAAGTGTCTGTTCAGGTCCTTTGCCCATTTTTTAATTGGATTGTTTATCTTCCTGGAGTTGAGTCATGTGAGTTCTTTATATATTTTGGAGATCAAACCCTTGTCCGAGGTATCATTGGCAAATATATTTTCCCATACAGTTGGTTCCCTTTTCATTTTGCTGATGTTTTCTTTAGCTGTGCAGAAGCTTCTTATTTTGATGACGTCCCATTTGTTTATTCTCTCCTTTATGTTCCTTGCTCTAGGAGACATATTGGTGAAAATATTGCTTCATGGAATATGAGATTTTCCTGCCTATGTTCTCCTCTAGGGCTTTTATGGAGTCACAGCTTATATTTAAGTCTTTTATCCATCTCGAGTTTATTTTTATGTATGGTGTAAGTTGGTGGTCGCATTTCATTTTTTTGCATGTAGCTGTCCAGATCTCCCAACACCATTTGTTGAAGAAGCTATTTTTACTCTCATGGTCAAATATTTAAAATTAAAAATAAAAATTTTGTACCTTTTCTCTTGTTAATCGGTTTTTTGTCAGTTTAGTTAACTTGCTCCGGGCCTGGAGCCTAAGAAGGTAGAGGAAAAGTTCTTCCTCCCCTACAGAACTAAGATGAAAAATATGTTCATCTAATTTTTGTTCCTCTGGCATGGATCCAATTCAGAACTTTACATTTGCCGTGATAACATAATACAGGAATAAAGTAAAGAAAATAGGAAACAACAGCTTCTAGGTTTTTAAGAACTATAACTAGAAGCTGTGGATGACATGTCTGTGTTCTGGCTCCAGGGACTTGTCTGGCCCGTGAGGTCACCTCCTCGTTAAATGGCCAGATTATCCCTCTAGAAAACTTCATTTTATAAAATATAAATTTATTGCTTTAGTGAGCTTAATATGAAACACTTGAGTCAGTACTTTCCTGATTTTAAAGTCTTACAGAAATCTTAGTTTATGCTCCTAATCTGACTTTTTTCTCACTAGATTGATTTATTGGCACTTAGTCTCTTTCTAAGTTTCCAGCTTCAAGTGTTTTTTCTGCTTCAGAGCTCAGACACGCATGTTGGAGAGCATTACAGAAACTCTAACGTTCGTCCTAGGTGCTGTAAGGCTGTGGTGAGACAACCGCTGCCTCTCAGTCACTCAGGGAAGCCTCGGGGCCTGGAGTCCCATTTCCTGAATTCTGAATATGATATGCTTGAATAACAGGCCGGGCCAGATGGCACCTGCTCGAGTGGTGGTCTGAGACCCCGGCTTCATTCCCCACCACTTGGGCCACAACTCTTGACCAAGAAACAAGCACCTGGCGCCAGGTTTTGCACTGTCTTGACGGGCTTGTTCCTGGGATAAATGGGCCTACGCAGAAGTCAGTAAAGACTAATATAAATATTACACCTTGATTTCAGCCTCATTGAAAACAAGTCCGTTATTTCTCCAGGACACAAGACAGCTCATCATATAGTCATACAGTGATTTGTATTTTTATTAAATTCATTACGGCAAACTTTTATTCAGTCTCAGTTCTGTCAAAGGCACTGACCTAGGCTCTATAGGGATAAAAGAAATGCTGACATGCATCTAATACAGAAACCATTCCCTGACTTCAAGGAGCTTCCACTCTGGAAAATTTTCTGAGCACTGCATCTGAGTATATAAAGCATAAAAAAAAAAAAAAAAAAAAACAGGACTGGGCCACCTTAAGATCCATCAGAGCTTGAAAATTAAATGTTACTTTCTGTATGGTTGACCTCTAAATAGAACATAGAAAGCTATCTATTGATGCCAAGATTTGAATCATTTTTCCAAAATGGGTTTGCCAAGACAAAAGGAAGTGTTTTCTGCAGTGAAGGGGAGGTGAGAGAGAGGGAGAATGTGTTGAAAAATCCCAAGTAATCACATTTAGCTCGGTTTCTGCAGTTTTCGGGCCCTCTGCTCATGAGAGCCAAGCAGGCAACAGGCAGGAACAGTAAGTCTCACCTCATCGTGCCACGGGATGGTACAGCCTTCCTATAAACAACACGGTGCAAAGGTTCAGGGAGAGTGAGAAGTCTGAGCTGAAGCAATTTTTCCACTACTTATCATTTTTGACAGTTACAAGAAATCAAGGAAAGAGATTTCCTTGTCTTATCATTTCGAACCTTAAAGTTCAGGGAGTTAGTCTTTCTCAAGATTAGGATGCACTGGATACATCCTGAGGAAAGGGCGCAGTACATTTTCTGTGAACGCCATCCAGGAGACGTGAACTCTCTCGCTTTCTTTAGGGTATCAGAGGAAGGGACGGGAATGGAGAGGAGAGTACAGCCAGCTCAGCTCAGAGCAGATACTTCACCCGCAACGGGGCCGGGGCCATCCGGACGGTGGAACTCAGTCTGGCCGCAGACCACTACGGCAGCCCGAGTCCCAGCCGGTGGTTGTGAATCCCAGGGAGCTATAAGTAGCCCCTCAGAACTGCCTTCTGGTGACTTAATACTACTAAGTGGAAGCGTGCATTTCCCAAGAGATACCTCAAGGGAGTACAAAAAGAACTCCAGGAGCAGGTCTTTTGCGGAACTTGAAACATCAGACAAGTAGTTGAACTATCTCAGAAGAGATAAATATGCTGATCTCCAAGTTTTAACCTATCTCACATGCTTTGATTTCTCAAGGCGTCTGCATGAAAATCAGATTTCTCCCATTTAGGACTCTGTGAGCTCTTGCCGCTTATTTCCAGAGGCAGACCTTGTGGACATCTGGATGAGAGGCTGCGGCAAGAGCCTTCGATGCGGGCACAGAAACTGCTCCCACACAGGGAATGGGCGCCCAGTGCAGTGGGGCCTCACAGCTCACAAAAATCACTCAAAACCGGAGACAGCCCGCCGACCCCAGCAGCCCAGCCACCGGTAACAGGGGCACCACCACGCTCAGAGTCCTCCAGAAAAAGGGTTTCTGCCTTCTTCCAACATTCACTCTCTCTGAGCTTGAAGCATTAAAATCAAGCACTTCTATGGGCATGTACTATGTATGGAAGAAAGGCTTCTGGGAGGAGGGTGACATACAAGAAACACTGGTACTACAATAAGAAATAAATAAAGTATTATACTTCTAGGTTTTCATGTAAACTCAAACTGTAATCAAGAACCTGTTTCACCCTGGGCAGTGTGGCTCTGTTGGTTAGTCATTGTCCCGCAAAGCAAAAGGTCGTGGGTTCAATTCCTAGTTAGGGCACATGCCTGGGTTGTGGGTTCGGGCCCTGATCTGGGTGTGGACAGAAGGCAGCCAGTTGATGTTTCTGTCTCACATTGATGTCTCTCTCCCTCTCTCTCTCCCTTCCTCCTCTAAAAAAAATATATTTAAAAAAAAAAAAAGACCTGTTTCCCACCACCACCCCATCCCCATATCTTGTCCTCTGTGGAGACAGAGGCCAGTTGCTTGATATCTGTGGGAGGAAGCTCCAGGATTTTCAGTTATCATTCATTATCCTCATAATATCTCTATCTCTTTGATGCGAGTATACATATTTCTGTACCTCCAATCCCATCTAGAGGCGCTATTCCCTGTAAGATCTTTAAGAAGCCAGTTGACATCTTTGTGCCTCAATCGTGCATCTGAGAGTGAGGAGAGAGCTACAGAGGGTGATCCCAAGATCCTTGGCAACTCTGCCTTGTTAGGATTCCATGGCTCCCAGGAGCAGTTCTCAGTGCTTTGTCGGAAACAGTTAGGTCACACTGGGAAGGCGATGTTAAGATGAGGCTGTAGCATAATCATACTTCCTGAAACGAGATCGGACTGAGGAACGTGGGTGAGGAATGCAATGCGGGTGGAGTGGGGAAGCGTAACCAGCACAGAGATGGTATGTCCTCGGCCAGCAGACGAGATTAGGCAAACTCCTGATGCTGGATGAATGGTCAGCGGCCGTGGGAAACATGACTCTTCCCTGAAGAGCTGCCTACCACCTGTTTGGCAGAAGCCTCAGAGTAGTGACGCCAATGGTTTGCACAGACCCTGGGTGAGTCAGCCCTGACTGGGGTGCTGACAAGCATGGTAACAGAGATGGACAGGGTGAATGCTCGGTACTGTTGTCAGGCTGTGGGACACCGGGACACATTCCAGAAGGCTTGCTATAGACACCTGTGAACAAAATGTCTTCCTAAAAGTAACTCTGGAACGCTCCTCTGCAAAGCCGGAAGTGAAGGGCTGGGCTCTGGGACATCCAGGGGTCACAGGCAGCTGCAAGCACTTCCAAAACAAGGACATGGGAAAATCCCCAGAGATAAGCCAGTCCAAAGCAGAAAAGGACCACATCTTCGGAGTTTTCTTTTAAAAGTCAGCTCAGGTTTAGGGGAACATCCAATCTGATGAGGAGAATTTTCCTGGACTGGCCTCTTACCCTCCCTGTATAGGCAGAAGGGACAGAGTAGGTGCAGTGGGGGAAGGGGTCCCCTCAGTTGCCTCTGAGGACGTCCTGCTGAGCAGACTGGTAGCCCTTGGGGCACAGGAGGACACCTTCCTCTTTTGACCCAACCTGGGGCAGGTTTCCCAGGTTCTCTCCAAATAGTCTGGGTCTCCCAAGATCTCAGGCGATCTCAGGTCCCTTACGGCAACCAGGGTCAGAGAGCTGAAAGCCTGGAGTACCCTTGGATAGCATGGGGCACATCTTCCCGATTCCGACACATGTGACAAATTTCACTGGAAGGGTTTTTAAATATAAACATTATTATTTATAAAAGGCTATTCACAACACGTTCAAAAAATAAACCCATATAGCATACCGAGTGACTCAACCGTGTCTGTCTGTTATGTTAAACACCCCCTCTCCCAGCCTTAGTTCTACTTCCCAGAAGTAACCAATTTTTAAATAGTCCTGGTTGTAGGTGTTCTACACCATGGAGCCAGCGCATGTGCGCGTGCTGGTGTTTCCGGCCTTATCCGCTTCAGAAGTGTGAATTTAGACACTTCCCTACATCTCAGCTATCTGCACTTCACCTCCCCATTCTTAGGACTTACATGAACATTTTTAAGGTCTCTAATGGTTACATGCATAACTTTAATTCGTATAAATCCCTATTTCTTGCTTCATCAGCTTCTAACGTCACCAACCTGTCCCCTAGTCTTAAACGGAGAGAGCAGTTCACTGCCTATAACTTTGGCCCTCACTTGCCTCTTCCTTACTGGTCAGCTAACTAATACCGCCATCCAGGCTTATGGCCTTTGCACCCTGTTCTGTCGTTTTAGGTCGATTTTCTGAACTTTGTCTATAGTGTGACTTAAAAAATTAAAAACCAATGACACATTTATATTAAGATTATATAGATAGTAATTGCAGAATCAAGTAAGGCCCATAACGATGGAAATGGGATTTTATGTTACCAAATACAGCCATCCAAAAAACGATTGAAAAATGGATTCCCTTTACTTACACTTGTTCTATTTTTCTAAGTCATGTCACATTTCAGTTTGCTTCATGTCGTCATGACTTCTGAATACTTTTAACTGACCTTTATTCTAATGGGTAGAATAGACATATATGTTCCTTTTTACATATCTAATATCTTTCAGGCAATTAAACATATTTTTAAAAATCAATGTTCTTTAATCACTACCTCCTGTCTTCCCTGCTTTAGTTTGGGCCAGTTGCTTTGTAGGCCTGTTTTGCAGCTAACAACTTGAAATTTCTTTTCATTTTCATTTCTGAGACAGTTTTTCTGTTTGTTGAATGACCTTTCCTGCATTACATCCCCAAGTCATACCAGGAAGAATAAATAGGAGAACATTTCTGAGTCATTAGATGACTTATTTTGCATTAATTCTTGAGTAACAGGTTGCTGGCTATAAAATTTAGGTTCGACATCATTTTTGCTGAGAATTTTAATACCTTGCTCCACTGTCTTCTGGCATCAATAGTATTACTGCAAAGTGTGATGACAATTTTATACTGTTTATTTTTATTTTTTGCCGGTATCCTGTTAATTCTTTCTGCAAGTTTTACACTAGGCATTTATTTTTAAGTTTGGTTTTTTTTAAGATTTTATTTATTTATTTATTTTATTAAGGGAAGAAGAGAGGGACAGAAACATTGATGTGTGAGAGAAATATTGATTGGCTGCCTCTCTATGCCCCCAATCAGGGATGTGGCCTGCAACCCAGGCTTGTGCCCTGACTGGGAATCTTGTGACCTTTCAGTTTGTAAGACAATGCCCAACCCACTGAGCCATGCAAGTCAGGGTGACACTAGGAATTTTTTTTATTTCAACAGAATAGTTTTTGGCACCAGGTGAATATTTCCCATCTGAAAATCTTTTTCTTTTTTTTTTAGTTCAGGAAAATTATCTCTTACTATTTATTTCATTATTCATCTTTCTTCTATCGCCCTGGATTAGTTACATATTAATAGCTTTCTAGATCTGTCCTCCATCTCAGCTTCTTTCTGGTAGTTTTCCTGTCTGTCATCCTCTCCATTCTGAGCTATTTTCTCAACTTCATCTTCCATATTTCTAATTTAGTTTCAGCCATACCAATGATTCAATTCTATAAATTTTTAAAATGCATTTGGGGAACCAATGTTCATCATTTCAAGGGCTCTTTCACACCCCTTGCTTGCTTCTTTTTCATAGTCGTCCAATGTTCTGTAGGAACACGCTATCCTCTCAGATCTCTCAGGAGACTAATTCAGCTTTTGAATGCCTTCTTTCTTCCTTTTACCTGTTTCTCCCATGGTTAGTTGTTCTTCCACACATTTTGGCATTTCTCTTTTACCAGCTATCTACTGATCCTTGACCGATCCCTCATTTTCTTAACAAAAAATCATATTGTGTTGGTATTTTCTGTTTATAAAATGGTAAATACCCACATGCCCCTCATGCAGCTTAGAAATAAAACTTTGTAAATATAATTCACACTCTTGTGGCCGTCCCCCCTGATTGTTCATTTCAGTTCTGGGCACAGCAAGGCAGGGGCCCTGGCAACCCCACAGCTATGGGGGCGCCCCCGCCCCCGGAAGGACTGTGTCCTGGTGTAGGCACAGAACTAAACAGCACCTTTAGTTGACGTGGGACATGAGACAGCACGGGGTGGCTGGGGCAGGTAAGGTCTTGGAACTACATGTGCCCACTTGGATGAGCCAGGAAAAATGAGGAAAGGCCTCACCGGACTGCGAAGACATAGCAGCCATGGGTCTTGCCGACTGAGGACCGGGATAGAGTTGACACAGGCAGAGCAACATTTGGTCACATACGCGCTAATCAGATTGCCTTGAGAGCCCAGGGGGAGCTCCTATGGGTCCAAAGAGATGCAGGAGTGGGGAAATGGCATCCGGAATGTGTGTCATCGGGAAGCAAGCCCCATCATGAGGCAGGATCCAGGGCCCGGACAGGAAGTGACAAGGGCTGGCTCCAAGTCCCAGAGGGAAAGTCTCCTAGGCAGAAGACAAGTGTGGTGGGAGATGGGTATCCAGGCACAGGGGGCAAAGAGGCTCAGTTGACAGAACTTGGAATCAAGTTATGGCTTTTAGGTCTGAGCAGTAAGGATGAACTTGGGACAGACCAATTACAAGAATGAAGATGAAGGGTCTTGGAGACTGGAGCTGCTGACATTCCTCCTGCTGATACTCAGAATTGGTCTTAGGCTTAACTGATCAGGGTCAAGGGGCCTCAGCTTGGGAAGAGGGGAGGTGAGGAAAGGAGGGGGAAGGGAAAATAGGAGCTGGGAGCCGGTTATGATCCAACACAATCACTTGACTTCAAAGGGGCTCATATTTTTCAGCATTTGTGAACAAGCCAACATACCCAAAACCCTATGCAAAATTATAAAGATCAGTCTGTCCCCCCTACTCATCTCTGCCATACACTATGCTTCCTAGAGCTCCAGGAAGACCTGGTTCCATTTCCAACACTTGTTTTGAGCACCTTTTATGTGCCAGGCACTGTTATAAATTGAGACTTCAGGGCGGATGAACTCCTGCCTTGGCCATTGGTGATTCCTGTCCTATTGGGGGGTCAGACATGGAAACAGACCGTTTCAGGCAGTGTGGAAAGGGTTGTGGTGGAGGTATCCTTGGGTCGCTTGGCTGAGTGCAGTGGAGCAGGAGAGAGGAGGGACGACGCAAAGCGGGAGGAGACAAGGAAGGGAGACCCAACGTGATGTGTTCCATGAGCCACAGTGCTTGGCTGCTCTGGAGCTCAATCCAAAGCACGCGTGAAGTGATCAGAGAGCATGGCTTTGAAGTCCTAGCCCTGGGTTCTGCCCTCCCTCTGCCTCACACCTTTTGTGGATTTTGAGCAAGCTATTTCATCTCTATAAACCTCAGTTTCTCCTCTGATCTCCAGGGCATCTGGAAAAATTTAAAAAGCACCAGAAGTAATAAACTTAGTATAAATCCATGCTCCTAAGAGGATGGGGAGAAGGAAGAATAAAGGACAATTCAAAAAGAAGGTATATGCTATAGTGGTTACTAAAATCACTTAACGTTTATTGCACTCTTTCAGATTAGTACATCGTAAGTCTCATTAGGTACACACTAAGAATTGGAATTGATTAGACTCCGCTGTAGGAATGAATTAAATTCTTGCTCGGAGTTTCTTCCAAAAATAAGTTATGTTATTTTTCTTTGTGCTCCTACAGATATATTTATTGGGAGCCACCATATATGTCTTCTCAACAAATTCCATGCCACACTTATCATTGACATTCTCAGTTCCCTTGCATAATGAAGCACAGTCCCTTCACAGTTAGCCATGCTGCTGGCTGACGGACAGGGACCCTGTTGACATGCTCCCCAAAGGTAGGAAATCGTGGTGATTTGTTTCTCTTTGGCTTTGTAGATTCTTTTTATCATCCATGTCCAAGTGAAAAAAAAATCCAATTATCTGTGAATTTCCAAGAATCCAATCAAAAATTTTTTTAAATCCTATGAAGGCACAACACAGGAGGAGCCTGACAATTGTTTGCCTTCCCTTTTTGTCTTCCTATGCAGAAGTGTTCTCTTCTTTGCCTTCACCTTGAAAATAGACAGCATCTCTTCACCTGCAGGTAAAAATACTAACTACTGAGGACAAGCTAGAGAGAACCTCCTGCAGAGGCAAGACCTGGCTGGAATCGATGCCGGTGTTTCCATTCGCTGCATTGGGCCACTGATTGTCTGTAGCCAGGCATTGACCATAACAACTTCTCCACCGACCAAGGTCAGTGTTTAACAGTGATAGTTTTGATTTCAGTGAAGAAATCATAAGAGTCCTTGGCTCCTTCTCTACCTATTCCAGAACTTTTCATCCCCCCAAAAGGAAGGTTCAGCTCTCTGATGAGCCAGCAGTTGGTCCAGACCAAGCCTGACTGCAACTTCTTAGCCACCCTGTGGACACGCCCCACGTTGCTTGACCACACGGCCGCTGCCAGGCCATATTTAACACTGTTGGCTCTTTTAATCACTTCCTCTTCACTCTCAAAGGGGACAACACATGTCACTGGACCAAATATCTCTTCCTTCATGCAGGATGACTCATCTTTAATGTCTGTTATCACGGTGGGAAGCATAAAATAGCCTCCTTGATTCTCTGGGGGGAGACTCAGCGTATCCACTCCCTCACCGCACAGAATACGGGCCCCTTCCGCACGAGCTCTCTTGATGTAACTTCTGACCTGGGTGGGTAAAAGCCATGATTAGCAACATCTTACCATTTGCCTTCACACAAAGCAACAGAAAGTTCGGTATTTGCAAATCATCCAGGAAGGACGTATGAGGTCACTGCTGGGAAATCTAAGGTTGTCTTATCACTCAACTGCTGAGACTGAGGGTTCAAAGTACGCTACCCATCATTTGGGCATTGAGCCCTCACACAGAAGAGGAGCGAGCAGTTTATTTAATGTCTAAATGCCAGTCATTCAGATAAGTGTTTTTTATATATTCTTGCTTAATTCTCTCAAAAGTCTATTAGCTATGCATTATTATCTCCTACTTGCTGATGATATAATTGAGCCTCAGGAAGGGTAAACATTTCATAAAACTAATAAACAGAAAAACTAGAATTCACACTCAGGCATATTCAGTAGTTAAATACGTAAAGGAAAATTTTCTCACTATTTGGGGGGCTATGTCCTTTGCAGAAAGTGGGAAGGTGAATAGTATACAAGATTTAATTAAAGGCCAGGATGTGCTTCAAATATCTGAGCTTCCAGAACAAGTAATTTCTAATTTCTAGTCTCATTACTGATAGGTAATATAGTATAGCTAACTATAATGGGAAATAAATTAGGCAATAACTTAACTCAGCAACTCAGAGATAATGACATATTTATTAATAATGGTTCTAGAAGTGACTCATTATAATAATGATATATTCATGTATATATGAAAATGTTGTTATGTCATAATGATAGATGATTCTACCTCTGAGGGGTTTTATAAGCATGGGAGAAATTTTTTTTAGAAAGCCCAAAATTAAAAGTATAGAACAAGAGTCAAGTAAGTACATCAAAGGCAAGGTAAATTTTGAAATGGCAGTTTGGATTCCTACTTATCATTTATTGTCTCAGGATTCTGCCCCACTATTAAATTAGTATTCCATTATAGAACTATATTCAATACAGAGCTATATGTTTGCCATGTAAAAATCAAAAAGGTAATGTTATTTTATTATTGTTTGCTTCAATGTGTAGAACACTTAATAAACCATGAAGTTAGACTTTTAAAAATAGAACATTTTGTACAGCTCTGTATACCACCCCACTCCACCTCCTCCCCTTACACGCACAATGATCTCAAAGCTTCCCCAGAAAAGCCTGAGGCCGGTGTGTGGGCAGAGGTTAAAATAGATACGGCTTCTCTTTTGACCCATTCTCTTGTTCCTTTTGAAATAACCCACCCACATCAATTCAAAAATGCCAAAAACATCATCCTGGGCAAAGGAAGTCTAGGCAAGGTTCTCCTGGACATTTGTCACAATTCCAACAGTTCAAGAAGTGTTCCAGCTTTACATTACCACCTAAACAGAATTACATGATTATCTCTTAGAAACTCTTGGGATAATTGAATATGAAGAGAAGTGTCAGTTTCAAATAAATTTATCAAAATATTTAATGTATAAGGTGACTCTTACTAAACTGAATTTATTTTCTAGAGAAGGTATCACTGAATGATAGAATGATATGTATCCTAGCAGCAGCTCAGGAACTGAGCTTTTCAGTAAAATCTGAAAAAAAAAATTGTGTCTGGTAATATACTACGCAAGGTAATGGATTACTATTATACAACTTTTTTTGAGCTGAGAGTATTTAGTACTCAGTAGCGCAACTGTGTTCAAATTACTCACTAGCTAAGGGATTTTAAATACTGTGTGCCTCAGTTTCATCGCTTGAAAAATAAGATTAACACTGTCACCTATTCATAGGATTGAATAAAATATGTAAAACATTTAGTGGAATACCTGGTACAGAGTAAGCCTTTTGAACATCAGCGGCTGCTGTTACTGTAGATAAAGATGGTAATATAATACATGATTTGACACTTAGGAGCTGAGAGACTTCAGAGGTGTCCCCAACACTGTGTGTCAATTTGTTTAGCGGACGAAGGAGACCGGAAACTGCAAGAGTGGATGTTATAGCCTGGTCCCACTGTGGGAGGCACCTAGGAACTTCCTCCAGGCTCCCTCCAGCCTCATTGTAAACATTCAAGAATTCTACCTTACTCATTACTTGCATCTATGGGAAAGGAGGCGTATAGCCTGATTCTCCAGACAGCAAAGTGGGGAAGGATTCAGGGGGGGTAAAAAGAAAAGAAAACGCAACTCTCTGAAATAGTCCAGGGAGGTTTTCCTTCATTCCTTGAGGACAGAGTCACAGGCAATTTTCTGTGCATGCCCTGCCGTCACAAGGAAGCTGGAAACTGAAGTACCCTCATAGTAACATACTAGATTTCCATGAGTTCCTGCACCCTTTGCCATGACAAAACAACATTTACATATTCTACTGGGCTTCTTCTGTCATTGCATCACCAGCTATTGTGACAATCACACAGACGTAGCATGGACACAAAGACTCCAGACTCCACAGGGCCGATGTGATTTGGAGAAGACACAGACATACTGCGGAAGAGGAAAGGAGGAATGCGATGATGGCAGATGGACCTTCCTCGGCACACAGCCCCCAAATCTTCCTGGTGAAAGACAAGGAAAGATGTCCACTGCCTCCTTGATCCCAGATGGTTTAGCGGACTGAACTGAAAAGAGTCACAATCTGAAAAGGCCAAGATTAGGGGATAAGGGGGAAACCAGGGTCTCCCTACATATCTTAGCCTGGATTCAGATGAGAACTAGCTTGCTCGGTGAAACCCACATGGGGAGCTGGGCTAAGGCAGAGGAGGGGGGCCTGGCGTTGGGGCTACCCAGAACCTTGGGGTGGCGCATCCTTCCTGTCAGTGCACAGGTGCTAAGGGGACACACACGTGTTAAAAGAGACCTCAGCTCCCACCCGCACTCGATGCACTCTCAGTCTGCCACGGGTAAGACTTCAGGACCCACCAGTATACCCTGTGCATGCCCAGGGGTCACTGTCATTAGGACCCCAACCACCAAACTACTAAAAAGAAGGCAATCTGGGTCTTCTCTGTGAAGTCACTCAAAGACACAAAGTTTAAGGCATATATTTTACTCTGGAAAAGAAATTTGGAGATTTTATACTAAAATATTTTGATATTGCAACTTGGTAAATTCTCTGTGTCCACTTTAGAGGTAATTAAAACTACTAGGAATCACCAAAAAGACAGTTTGGAAGAATATGTTGTTTTCGACTAAAATGTGTTATAATTGAAATTTTTCAGTACCTTTTTATAAGTTGGTTCTTGAGAAAACAAAAACATTGTGGGGGGGGGGGCGGGAATGTGGACCTACAGATAATGTTCCATTTGCCTTTTTGTAGTAATGCTGTAAAAATCTCTAATGACTTTAGAAAATAAACTGATCATATTTTTTGAAATTTTGTTTTCAGAGAATTTAAAAAATGTTTATTCTAGTCTCGGCTGGTTTCTTCTAATCCCATAGTTGGAGGACTTCCATTCAGCTCTATTTCTGGCAGTTCTGAATCATGGCTGTTCTGTCGTTCAGTTGTAATTTTGATGTGATTGGTTGTGTGAGGAGGCAAGCCAAGCTTACGTATGCCACCATCTTGAACGGAAGTCTCTATTTTCTGAAATTCTTAGTTGGCATTTAAGAAGTTGGATTTTTATAATATTGAGGTATTGAACACCAAATATTACTCAAAGATTTTTAAGAAACTCATATTCAGTTCTAAAGCTGCCTCTGAAATAAGCTGAAATAACCAATGGAAAGATGAAGAGTTAAAGGAGAGCCTTAAGCAAAACCTCAAAGGCTTGTATGTATTTATGTGCACTTTTTACTGTTATCATGAGTTAATGATCAGTGAAACCAGACACTCCCTGCTTGCGTTCAAGAGTTCAAGGAAAATGGCATCCTCAAGCTCTGGGATTATACAGCAACTGGAACCCAGGATGTAGTGTTAATTCAATCATTTGTCCAAAAACACTATGCACTATGCACCTTTTATGTTCTGGGCACTTTTTTAGGATCTAAGGATCTAGCAGTGAATAAAACTGACCATAAAGCTGGTATTCTAGCCAAGGAAAGATAGTCAATGAAGGAATAAATAATATAGAGTAGGTGTCAGGTGGTAGTAAGAGTCATGGAGAAAAATAAAGCAGCAAAGAGGCAGAGGAAGTTCTGAGGGGTGTGATTTTATACAGGGTGAGCGGGCAAGCGCTCGTTTGGGCAGGAACATTTGATCTAAGGAGAGAGCCAAGCAAACCTCTGAAGGAAGAACATTCCAGGGGATATGGGTAGCAAGAGCAAAGGCCAAGAAAGAAGGAGTGGGCCGATATTTTCGAGGGGGAATAAGCAGACCAGCATGCAGCAGTGGCCTGAGGGAGGGCAAGGGTGACAGAGGTAACGGGGGGCAGAGGTAACAGGAGACAGTCTCCTGGGTCGTTCTAAAGACTCAGGCTTGAGCGTGAGCAAGATGAGGTCTGACCCTACGTAACATGACACATCGCCGCCAGATGCGTCAAATAGCTATGATACCAAAGCAAGGGTTCAAAACTAACTTGGCCAATCTGGACATATCGGCATGGACACAGGACCCTCTCCAAAGGGCAGTGAGTGAGCTCAGCACAGCCAGGTTTTTAGTTGCGTCCTCCTGAACACCGTCGTCACTGTGGGGCCTCTAATGGGCGCCCACGGGGTCAGATGCTGGCCTTGGTTACTCTCCTCCACCGAAAGGAGCCAGGGCTCAGGAGAGAGCGGTCCTATTGCCCATGTGGGGAAGAGCAACCCCGACGGCTGAGGCCACTTGTCAGAGAGCAGAGAGGCCTGCAGGGGGCCTTGGGTGGAGCTCAGGAGGACAGGGAGGCAGGCTAAAGGGAGGGCCACCACAGGCAGGTAGGGTCATGCTGAGCATCCAAACTATTATGTGAAAGCCCACAGAAAAACCAAATACTTTGATTTGCTTCACTGATCTATCTCCCTCGTTGGGTAAATTAAATAGTGATTATGACCCAGGGCAGAAAAACTAAGTTGCTCTGCTGCTTTGATATAAAGAGAACTTGGAACCTCAGGCGAGTAGTGAATTGCAAAGGGGACTTTAGGCCGCGCCGTACCCCTGAGTGTACTGCAAGTTGCTTCTGGAAGCTACCTTTGGTTGCACAGGAAGCATTTGGCATGTTCTTACATTGTTTTCACCAAGCTATCTGCAGGCACGGAGGCCTGGGGTCTAGAAGAGTCAAGCAAGGGAAGGCAAAGTAGCCTCTTGCATCTGGTGATGCCTTGCTCTGTGACGACCGTAGGTTCCGTGGGTACTCTGGGGACTGCTGCCTATGCCCCCGCGATCTCACGGGTGAATTTGACTGGAGGAAGACACAGCCGTTCTGGCTAGCCGCACTAGAAATAAGTGGCCGCAAGCCTCAGCGAGCCCTTGGAGCCGCCCTGCTGACAACACGGTCATTTCAAAGTCCATTTTCTGTCAAGATCTCCTGCCAGACTACTCCTCCTGAGACCTCCGACACCTTCTCCCCTCCTCACCTGCTTCTCTGAGAAAACAGGAAAAGCAAGAAGATATCAGCAAGCGACGTCACTTTCCCGCCTATGAGCATCTGTGCTTCACGATATCGTGGAGGTCAAAGTTAAAATGTGGTAAGTCTGCCAAATCAGTGCTGTGTCAGGGATGTCTGCAAACTTACGTAAAAGCTCTGCCCCTTACTGGCTGACTGGTGGAGGCATACCGTCCTTAGTGAGCCTTAGTTACTGCAGCTGAAGACAAGGTCCTTCTAGTACCCAAATCTATGACGTATCTTGGGAGGAGCCACATCAGATAATAAAATGACCTTGGAGATCTAAATTCCATAAGCCACCCAAAAACCATCCATGACTTCTCCTACACAGGCCACCCCTAGTCACTCCACTAACTAAAGGCATACAATTTGGACCGCGTGCCCTGGCACTGATGGAATGCCATCTGCTGTAAGCCAGAGGCAGAGCCCTTTCCACTGGGAACATTTACGGATAGAAATTCTTGCCACCCTTAGTCCCCATCATTTTGACCTTTATGCTTTGAAAGTTGCCTTTCTCACTCTTCTGGTGGTATCTCCACATTACCTTCTCAAGAGCATTCATTTCACATTGGAACTGTTTCAAGCCCAGACTCTTCACAGCTAACATTTTTAGATTCTGTATCCAGAGACAATTCCCACAGGTCATAATTGTTCAAAAATAAGGTAGTAACCAGCAGTATTTCAAAGCGTGGACATGTGCTGTGTCTTGCCCTGAGTGTTTCTCCACGTAAGAACCCTTCCGGTCACGTCCGCCACAGAGACTTGCTTACCTTCTCCAAGTGAGCTTTACTTATCAGAGCGCCCATGCTGGCCGACGGGTCGGAGGGAAGGCCGACTTTCCACTTCCTGGTGGCCGCTACAAACCTCTTTACAAATTCACTGTAGATGCTCTTCTGGACGAAGACCCTGCTGGTGCAGAGGCAGATTTCGCCCTGCCAAGAGCGACACCGGAGGAGAAGGGCACGGCTGGAGGGCACACTCTTTCACGGGTAGGTCACGCTGCACTCTGAGCACCTGCCACTGTGTACACACTCACACACGCACACCCACACACACATGTGTAGGGGTGTGTATTTCTAAGCTACTTGCTCCGGGAACTTCTGAGAGAAAAATAATTACAATCATAATGATCGTGCAAATAATTATTTTAAGGAATATTTTTCATTCTAGGTTCACAAAAACCCCATTGGAAGACATTATTAGTGCCATTTCCATAATTTACTGGAAAAGAAAGGAAGTTTTGAAAAGTTATGCCAACTATTCAAGTTAGGTTAAATAAAGATATATCTCTTTCCACTCATCTTTCCTTCTATGGAAGTTCTAACTCTTTGGCTTACGTCTTTGTTTTTTGATAAAGGTTTTTTTTAAAACACGCCCCTTGGAGAAAGGCATCGGAATGTGTGCACACCTGCTCCATCCGAGGCCCCGTCCTAGGTGCCGAAGCTAATGTGCAGCGCGGACGCGGGTGCTGTCCCCCTTCCGGAAGCCTACAGGCTAGGCTACCCAATCACAGGTCCTTCGCCATTTGGGAAGCTATGGCCTTGAAGGCTCTGATGAGGGCTATGGGCCCCAGGAAAACATCTGTTACACAGTTTCGGGAGATGCAAAGTTGCCCTGAAGTTCACCCATGACTCCAAGGTAAGAAACCAGCTCTAGACTGGTTCCGGCATTTGTTTTCATGCTTGAGAATGCATTTGGGCTGCTCTTGGGGAGAGAAGAGGGAGTACTGGAAGGAGGGCACCCAAGCAGCCAGAAGAACTTGGGGGCAACTCTGCACGCAAGGCTGGGGACACTCGGAGGAGCAAAAGCCCATCATCTGGCCCGTGGTGCCTCCCTGATAAAAGTTGTGTAACGCGAGGAAAGGCGCTCGCCGAACAGAGGCTGTGACCTCCAAGCCCACAGATTGACATTGAGATTAAACAGATGGAATAACGCAAAGAAACAACCCCCCTTTCCCTGAAATAGCACTGGATTGACTTACTCAGCCCTGGCTTTGCACTGTGCTGAAACAGATCCTGCTTGGCAGGGCAACAGAGCTAAAACAAACACACAAGCAAACAAACAGCCCAGAGGACATACCTGGTTGGCAAAGCTGGACCTGACCGTGGTGGGAACACATTCCTCCAGGTTGGCATCCTCAAAGACGATCGCGGGGTTCTTGCCCCCCAGCTCCAGGGAGAGCTTCTTGCAGTGGGGAGCGCTCAGCTGTGTGATCCGCTCCGCGGTGGGCTGGCTCCCGGTGAAGGAGATGACGGGCACCTCTGGGTGGGACACCAGGGCCTCACCGACCCTGGGCCCTGTTCCGAACACAATATTTACTACACCTGGTGGAACACCTGGGTGGGAAAGAGTATCAGTTACAGAAATTCTTCTCCGTATGTTGAGGCCTCTAGGTTACGTGGAGATTCTCCTTGGAAGTCCAGTAGGTGGGAGTGAACTCTTACATCTATGCCTAGTTTAATGGTAAAGCTGGAACAACAGTATTGCCTCTGCCTGGCATACACCCTAGGTGGCATTTCTCCGGGTGCTTTGCCCTACAAAAATGCAGGCTATGGTACAACACTCTACACTATTCATTCCAGGAACTGGACTAGGCCTGAGGGGCTGAGGATGCAGAGATATCCTCAGACAGGTCAAGCCCTGAGAGGGAGGAGAGCCCCGCTCCAGGTTGGCATCAGGAGTCGCCATTCAATGTAAAAATGTTAGTAGAGGGGAGTGAAAATGCTGCGAAATCCAGAGAAGAATTCAACCACCCTGGCCCAGGGAGTGAAGGAGGGCGCCCACCAGGGAAGGTAAGTTTTGAGCTGGAGGGCCTGTGCCCCATGACGGAGACATGCCATTACACCCTAGGACTGATTTAAAGCACCAAGAACACCCAAAAATAGATGCCTTAGTCTTTTCTGTCATCAGACTCAACTTCTCTGTGTCTCATATATTTACGTACTTATGTGTTTTTTGGAGTTGCTTATTTATTGCCAGTCTGACACTAGAGGGTGCACTAGGTAGGGGCAGAAATAGCATCGCGCCCCTGCCCCACTCTCCACTGTACGTGTCCCTGCACGCAGCCTAGTTTGCCACGTAGAGTTAATGCCAGTGAACGCTAATGCACATTTACAGGGGCATTTCCTTCCCAGTGATCGGGAGGTGGAGGAGGGGGACAGCAGCCTCTTCTCTGTGGGCTTGAAGGAAGCGGGCACCTTAGAGGCGGACAGCCCAAAAGACAGCCCCTTCCCTGCCACTGCCCTCCCCCATCCTTTCTACCCAGGCCTTGGAAACACCAGCCGAGGGCCCTAACAGCGAGAGCCTTTCTCATGGGCTACAGCACGGGCCCCCCGCCTGCTTCCCTCCGACCCTGGTCCAGTGTCAGGCTGAACACCCTGGAACTGAAGCAGGAACACACCCTGAATGTGGCCATGACAATATTGTCAGAAAGAGGACAAGAAGCCAGATTATATCGGTGCCTGAGTAGTGATTCCGAATGCAGGGAAAACTGAGGCACGTATTTCAAACCTCCTGAAAATGGGTTATTTCTATCAGGTAGTCTATAACTGTAGTTGGTAATATCCTGATTTTCAGCAAGATTAACTTGTGGTTCCAACATAAGATTTAAACTGACTGTCACAGACGCCCCCTGGCGCAGGCTTCCGTCCGGGGCGCTGGGCTCCTTAGCCTGCGTTGTACCCCTGCAGGAAGGAGCGGCGCTACCGCAGCACATTCTGGGGCTGGGCAGAGGAAGCCCTGGGAGCGAACCCCATGGATGACGGAGATTTCTCGGAACAGGAACAGGGACACGTAAACCAAAGATGTCAGTGGAATCTGTTTTGCCACTGAGCAGATTTCATTCCGGAATAACTTTTCAAATGTCAGTGACCCTCAGGGGGCTGAAGCCTACAAAACGCACAGCTCCAAAGCCAATCCTCCCTCAAACTCGAACACCTGATTACCTGCTTTCTCCAGGAGTTTGCACATCATCCACGCGGTCACTGAAGTCAGCTCACTGGGCTTGGCTATCACCGTGTTGCCAGCGGCGATGGCCGGAGCAATCTTCCAGGTCAGCAAGTAGAGCGGCAAATTCCAGGGACTGATCAGACCAGCTAACAGAGAGCAGAGGCGTCACCAACAATCGCTTGGCCCTCAGAGAAGACCGGCCCGAGGGGCTTTACGACGGTGGAGCTTCATGCTGCCTGAAACTTTAGCTCCTGAAACCCTGAACTTGGCTTATTTGTAGCCCACTTCCCGGGAAATCATCTAAAATGTATCACAAACTACTGTGCCTTTTAAAACTGTAAATCAATATAGCATAGTCTTGATGACTGACAATTTACTTCTGAACAATAGTAAGTTTGGGGGCTAAAAGGCTGTCAGCTGTCACTACACATTGCCATAATGTGATGAGTTTTGAGATTTATGGACTGATCTTTATATGTGTTTAAACCTCTCCCTCCTCATCGTTAAACTGTGCAGCTTTCACTTCAAAGTTTCTTCATCTCTGTTTCCAATCTGTTACGGACTGAACCGTAAAATCTCAAGCGTTTAAGAATTATTTGTAATACGAGGGCAAATAGGTTCTGAGACTGTGAAATCCATTTTAGCTAGTCAGAATATTTTTGCATAAAACATTATCTCCAGGTTCCTGCCTGTATCCTGATCAGATAGGTTTTCTGGCTAAGGAACAGAAACAACTAGAATGTGTCTCCATGTGATAGTACGAGACCATCCAGCCTCCCAACCATGAAACACGTAAAAATAAAAATCTACTTTATAAATAAGTAAATGGATTCACCTTATTTTATAACTTGTTGTCAAGCCTGTGCTACAAACATAAACATATTTTATATTATTAAATTCCCTAGTGAAAAATCTTTTCTTTGGGGGATAACAATGTTTTTGCTCCATAATATATCAGCATACTTTTCAGGAGAATGTCTGAGTTTTTCATAATGCCTAGAAAACACCACTCCTGAAGGGTTCAAATAATCAAAGTGGTAAAATATCCCACTTTCTTTCCTTTTAACTTATATTCGTTCATCCTGTCATAAAATATAACTAGTAAAACATGAAGTTGTTGTTTTTTTTAAAGAGGAAACAGTGACATCTAGTGGATATTTTGAATCATTGCAGATATTTATAGGTCCTAAGCAAAAAAATGAATGAGGAAAGTAGATAATTCAGTCAAGGCTTATTTACCACATACCTGGCACTGTTCTGAGTGTTCTAAACTTATTCGTTTATTTTGTATGAAATATAAAAGACAAAATTCAACTATTCTCCCAGTTTTTCAGATAAGAACGCCGAAGTACACAAAGGTTATGTAAATTGCCCCTCACGTATCCAGAAGCCATGCTCTTAACCACAACACTCTCTAGAAATAGGCTTTTTTTTTTAATTGCAAAGGGAAAGTACTGGCTTATGAATTTAATCTCAGCACCATTCTTTGCCCTGTGATTTCCTAAGAACAATCTTCCAGGAATAAGTAGGGAATTTCACACAAAGAAAACAAACTAGAAATAGATTTTTAAAACCAATTATGTTTTAGTCAAAGTGGAAGAAATCAGCTCCTTGCTTTTCCTTAGTCTGATCTTTTAGGTCATTCTGTGGAACTGACTGAGCATCTCTATCGCAATCATGGTCCAGTCTTTCACAGAACAGCACCTACCAATCCCCACAGGGGTCCGCACGGTATAGTGCAGACAGCCCATGTGGTCCATCTGGGTGCACTCTGACGTGTGATGGAGGATGGAGGAGGCAAAGAACCGGAAGTTCTGTACAGACCGGGGAATGTCCATGGTTCTTGCCAGTGTTACGGTTTTCCCTAGAAGAAGCCAACAACAGAAAGCAGTCAGTGGATCTCGCCATGGACAGTGGAGAACTATCACACTGAAACCGCCTCCGGCCTTGCCAGCCTGGGACCGACCTTCATCGAATATACGGAGTGTCGGGCATGGTTTGATCAAACCATGCAATAATTAGATATGAGGTTATACGAGATTATGAGATGGGGGGCATTTAAAGTAGAGTGAAATGATTTTTGCTTTGCGGACGGAGCAATGCAAAGCCATCATCATGAATTTGCCAGATGCTACCACTTCACCCACACCAGCTCTTTCGTTTCAAAATCGCAAGCTTTGTACATGCTACAAAGAGGTTGGAATCATGGGTGTAAAGACAGCTGTATTTGTACATTACAGAAAACCACTTCGATAAACACTGATGAATATTAACTGTCCCCCCCCAACACATGGCGGAGTCATGAAAACGGACATGTGGCAGAACAACAATGGGGACCCCTGACATAGGATGCTGCGTGGCACTTGATCACCCATCACGTGCCCCACACACATCTAGCTCCTGGACTGAACAAAAAGAGAAACCTAAGCAGACCTGGCTTGTTACTTAATAACCCTGAGAGTGATGCAGGAATCCTGCAGCAGTAAACATTTTGTTCTTAAGGCCTGGGGACCGCAGGCCAGGGAGCGGGGAGAGTTCTGGCTGCTTCCGAAGTCTAGGCTGTTTTACAGCAGGCACATAATTTTAAACAATCTTGGTTTTTCCTAGTAGATATTATTGCAAGGATTTACAGACATTTATTTACTTCATTGCCCTAACTTCTGGGAAGGAGTTTTTAAAAACTGGGAAACTGTATTGGAAGTAGAATGGTGATATCTCAGCTTTCTTTCTGAGTAATTTGGCTGTGCTACTGCTCTTCAAATTGTCTTTGCTTTGAAATTCTCCACTTGGAATTGGTGGAAGATTGCAAGGTCAACCCCAGGTCTTCCTCTTTCCGCAGATCCATGCCCTTAGACATACATCTTTGCGGTTCCTTCCACCAGAGTGTATTTATTTCCCTGACCTTTGGACTTGTTTTGGCCAGTGACTCGCATTGGCCACGCAGCCTTCAGGGGCCTTGAACTTTGTGTCCAGGTCTCCTTCTGCCTGCGAAGCATGCCTGCTCCCCGATGGTCCCAGGAGGGGTAACATGACGAAAGTGCCCCGTTCCACCCATTACGATTAAGAGGCAAGAGATCACCTGACAAACTGTAAGGAGGGGATGAATCCCAGCATATGAGTGATGGGTTGTACTTTCTATAAAGTATTCAGTAAGAGACTGCTGCACGCAGCCATGGGGCTCTGCTAGAGAAAGGGCCCAGAAGACAGAAAAGACCCGGCAGAGACAGCTCTGCAGAAGCACCGGCTCTCACCTTGGTCCTTAGATTCGGCCTGAGCCAACTCCTCCAGGGACTGTTCCAGCAAGTCCGCCAGCCGGTGCAGCACCTGCGAGCGTTCCTGCGGGCTTCGCGACGACCAGCCAGGGAAGGCGGCTCTGGCGGCCTCCACCGCAGCCTCTACCTTTGAGGAGCAAACGGGAAAGGGTCGGAGAAGGTCGCCTTAAAACTGTTGCTCCCAAAGAGCAGCATGAATCCGGAGTCCACGCGCGCCAGTTATTTTTTCTGCCTAATTTCAAATATTCAATACTTTCCAGTGCTGACTTACCCAGAACATGGTTGTTTACATGGCCAGCAAAGCAAGGGGCACCATGAAAACAAAGAAAAATGTTCCATTTGGACCAGCGTATCCAAGAATGTGCAGTCAGATAATTAGAATGGAGATATTTGAATTTTAACAGACATACATTTTCAATCATTTCATAATACACACTTTTAAAAGCATCACATGGGAGAGGAAACTTAGTTGAGGTAGATAGAATCTCTAAACTCTTAATCCAGCTCTGACATATTGGATAAAGTCTAAAATTTTGTTTGAAATCACTGTCATCCCACTTGGAATGACCAGTCAGTCATATTGTTCATTTACTGATTAATTTTTATATATAAGGAAATATGCTAAATGCTTTACACAAATTATTTCATTTAACCCCTTTCAAAATTCTGTACATGAGTATTGCTTTGTCCATTTATGGATGAAAAAAACTGAAGCACAAAGAGCTCAAGCAACTTGCCAGAGGTCACACACCCAATAATCAGCAGAATCGGGATTCAAACCCAGGTCAAGACCACAAGCTGGCCTGCTCAGGCATAATCACAGCCCCTGCTCCTTGCTCCCTGCCCAATAGAAGAGGCCTTTCTTGGAGAGAAGGGTCTCTGTGGCTGAACAGGTAGCTTAGGGACCTGATTTTAGAGCTAAACCCAAAAGGAAATAATATGTGGGAAGGTACGTGCAAGGCCAATTAATGCAGGCGGAATAAATTTTTCAGGTCATCTGCTGCCCTTCTCTTAAACAATGTGTGAGCAATGGCCTTTCTAGAGACAGCAAATCCACAGACCGTGTTCCACCCTCTTCTCTCCCACATGCATGACGAACATGTGTAATCACAGCCTTTTCCCACCACTGGGCCCACAGGCGCAGCCCCAGAATCCTTTTCCACAGGCTTTTCGGGCAGCCGCAGCTTATTTCCTGTATCACGTGACCTGACAGTTCCGCCACCAGAGCTTATGCTAGCCCTCTGATCCGGAATCTGATCTAAACTTCTCTCCTGTTTTCTTTATGCAAACAAAGTCGCCTTCAGAGAACTGAAGTAAGGTAGAAAATTATTCTCATCTTAATGACAAAAACTGAATCTCTAATATGGACCTGCAGAGAAGAGAGAAGACATGTGGGCCTTAAAGACCTCCACCACGAAATGCAGACTTGTAGACACCCTGCTGCCAGCCAATCAGAGTAGGGTTCTTCCTACAGCAGTCAATGCAAAACCCTAATCTTCCTACAGTAGTCGATGCAAAAATCTTATCTTCCTACAGTTATTCATGTAAAAATCTAATCTTCCTACAGTTATCAATGTAAAATCTAATCATTTTGCTAAGCCGAAAATTCAATTCATCATATTTTCTAAACTATTTTATGACATATGCCTTATGTCCATTTAATATAGAATACATATTAATCTACTATACAATATTATAATATGACATACATAGATATACAATATTAGCAAAAAATAATACTTAGAACACTTCTTATATGCCAGACACTAAGGGTTTTACCTAAATCCGTCTGTTTGATCCTCAGAACAACACTATGAAGTAGACATGATTATCCCCATTTCATAGGTAAGGAGACTGAGGCACAAGGAGGTTGAGCTCTAGGTCAAGACCACAGACACTCAGTGATGTGGGTCGTCTTTTAAGCCAGGCCGACTCCAGTCTGTGCTTCTGACTGCAAAGCTGTAATGCAAACACTACTGTAACGTGTGTGTGTATGTGTGTGTGTGTGACCATTGATTGAAGCCTTAAGCATCAGAGATCAGCGTGTTAGCACACTGTCCTCTGTAAAGTAAGGACAATGACAGAGTTTAATTTGTAGGTTATCACTCATATTCGGGGTGGTTTATAAGAAGGAGCTTAGTGTGTGCAATGCCTGTAACAAAGACCGAATAAATGGGAACCGCTGTGAGCAACGCCAGATGCTCTGCCTGTGAGTGACTTTTGAGGGGACTGGGCAAGTAGTCGGTATGGTGACCACATTTTTCAAACCAGAAAAATAGGATTTATAGGATCAAATAGAATATTTGCAAATTGCATTGCTAGGAAATGCAAACCACGTAACCCTCTACTAGTGGGTGCATCCATGACTCAAAAATGCTCAAAAATGCATAAGTTGTTAGCTGCAAACAAAATATGTCAACTGAATTTTCCATATTTTTCATTTTTAATTTCACTTTGGGAAATACTCTGAGATAAGGAGGGTTGGAAAACATACAGATGGATTTTCCACGCCTATCCAATGCCATCTAAAACAAACAAAAATGTGAGTACAGTTTAACCAACATTAGCCAATATTTGCAACCTTTAATACATAGGGCAAGGTTCTTTTTAGTGCAAGACAGGTTTAATATATTATTAACATAGAAAAATAACAGCTAGTTCCCCCCCAAAAAAGACTTGCATATTATACTTCATTATATATTAAGGCTATAATTATCTTTTAAATAATCTAGTTCCTTGCACTTTAAAAAAATTGATTAACATCCATTAGGCATTAGATGACTTTACATACATCAGCCACATCTACCACCCAGATAGATTTACATTCTCAGTGCAGTAACTGATAACTAATAAAATATATTTCAAATATTTTTAAAAATTCTTCAAATAAAATTAATTCTACATCACTAAAAACTTTTTAATCTGTGTAACATTAAGCACTCATTGAGTAAGAAAAAGGATGCTGTTAAATTTCACTCTAAAAAATAATGGATATTTCATTTGAATTTCACCATTGAAAGGATCAATTTTATTGTACCAGGTATTTTGAAAAAGTGAAGAATTATTAGAGGGTAATATATAATAAATGCCTGGGTTTTTTAATTTTGTGTTTTAGTAAAGTAACTTTTTTTTTTTTAGAAATCCATGAATATAATGGCAAGTTTAGGCAACCCTCAGTAGAGAAGAGGGTGCACTAATACTGATAATTCTTACGAAGAATACATTTTCCTAGACCCCTATTAAGAAATGTCTGAGAATTGTGTCTGTGCCTTAGGTTGCCCTAGAGTAATGACTTGCTTCTACAAATAATAACCTGACATTTGTTCATTGTATCGTATCTGTCCAGTTACAAAGCAGAACTTCCTTGAACTAAAATCTGCCTTCTGCTAATATTTAACAAGCCTCCACCTTTTCCCACCCCCACTTTGCTTCTAGAAAACTAAGTGACACATAATTCACCCACATATGAAGACCATTTCAGTATGCTCAACGTGAAAAATACTCACCTCTTCTTTTCCACTGTTTGGCACTCTGCAGTACACCTCCCCTGTAGATGGATCATAAGAGTCTATATACGAGTTACAAGGTAAAAATTTTCCATCTATGAAGTTTTCCAGTATCAAAAGCGTCTTTGTTCCAGCCATAGTAAGGTAACTCCTGACAAACTCCTAACGTCCCCCTTGACAGTTCTTCAGTTAGGTTATCCCCACCTTCTCCCTACGCCTGAGTGAGTCTCCTCCTCATTTCCAGCCCCTACATCTCCATTGGCTGGTCAGTGAAAGGCAGAGTTGACCTGACAGTCAGAGAGTATTCCAGTCTCCAAACCGTGAATTAAGAGAGTTCTCAAATATTTCAGACTTCCAGTACATTATGAGACGTGGACAATATGGTAAACTAATATCTGCTTATGTGATCATGGTCCTTTAAAATTCTTAGAAAGCACCCTGGTTGGTGTGGCGCAGTGGATTGAGTGGCAGCCTGCAAACCAAAGGGGTCAAGGGACATTTCTGGGTTGAGGGCCAGGTTCCCAGCTGGGGGCTTGACAGACGCAACGTATCAATGTACCTCTCCTGTTTCTCTCCCTTTCTCCCTCCCTTCTCCTCTCTCTAAAAGTAAATACATAAAATCTTTTTTAAAATAAATAAAAATAAAAAATAAAATTCTCAGAAGGCTTCTGTATGTATCATGTTAGTGGGCTCATACTGTAAACTATACTTTGATCAAATGCTGATTGAGCGCCAGGGCCTGAAGCAAGTCCTTTCATGTATTCACTCGCTTATTCCACAGAACACTCTTCTACAAAGTGTCATTACCTCCCCAATTTTGTAGAAGGAACTGAGCCTCAGAGAAGTTAATTTGTCCATGATGGCCCGCATAGTCAGTCAAGGATGAGCTTAAAACCTTTTGTCTCTAAACCACATGCGTTTTCCTTAACGCATCTCTGCCCTCACCCTGCAGAGGTGACTGGAGACAGACTCTCTTTTTTCCACTGCTCACCCACCGGCTTCTCTGCCTTGGATGCCTTCTCTCTAAACGTCCTCTCCATCCTGAAACCAGGGCTGCAGAGGCAGCCCCACCTTCCCAGATGTGCCACGGAGATGAAGATACAAACCAAAAATACGTGTGAGATACCACACACAAGAAATTCATATCCACCATGTGTATAAGAATTTCTACAAATTGGTAAGAGAAGTCAACAACCCAATGGAAAACAATAAACTCTGGACCCCCTAGGTTGACAGTTATATCTTCTCTAGGTTTTTTAGCTAAATGTTCAGTTAATTTATTTTTATATATGTTGATAATAAAAATACTTAAGGCTATACTGGTTCCACTTTATATTATATACTACATTATATATTTGTGCATATATACTATATATGTCACTAATATTTTTAGTTGTAATAAATCTGTTTAATTGAAATATCAGTTTTTAGTTTCACTTTTATATTTTCCATTTTTAAGACTTTGATTTTAAACTTGTCTGGTCATTTTTTATAGTCTATTCTTGCCTATTCACTTTTCCACCTTTTGATTATTTAAATATTAAAGATTTAAATATTTCCCCCAGCTATTTTATATTCCATAACCCATAACTCCAACATCTATTGTACAGGAAAGGAAGCTTCATCTGTTTAAGACATTCTAAAGCTGAAAGGTAACTCCTTGTCTACGGTCTGATCCACTGAGTTAATCTTTATAACATAACTCTCCAAGAGAAGTAGTATTTACCTCATTATCAAATTCTTGAGGGAAATGACTTATAACTGCACTCTTTGCATATGTTCATTCTATTTTTTTGTTTCTCAAGTCCTCTATGACTTTCTTTTAGTTTCCATGATCTATAAGGTAGTGCTGCTGAGATTCCCTTAATAATTATATTTATATTCTTTTGAAATTTCTAATAAATTTTATTATGCATTTTCATGCTATTTGATACTTTATTTTTGTACTCATGATTGTGCCTATCAATATAAAATGGTTCTCATTACCATACTTAAGGTTTTTTGTTTGCTTGCTTCAAATTCCTAGTCCAGTATTAATGGTTATTCCTGATTTCTGGAAAAGCAGTGTAGCAGTGAACATGCCTTCCAGGCAGACTTATAGACTTAAAGCATGGCCCTGTAATTCATTTATTAGTTTTTACTAATCTCTCTATAAACTTCAGTTTTCTTTTCTATGGGAAGTTAATGATGCTTGCCTCATATAATTATAAAAATGTCATATTAAAAAAACTATTGCATGAAAATTGCCTGGCACGCTGTAGACACCCAACCCACAGTACTTATTTTTACTTAACCTTATACAGCTGCGCCTTTTTCTCTTGCAATCTCTGGTTTTATTTTAGGCATATATTTTGTAAATAGGATATCATTAGCTTTGCAGTTTGAGCCTGTCTTTTTCTCCTCCTACTCGTGTTCCCATATTTCAGATGTAATTTAATTGACCTACTTCATTGTTTTATTTTATACTACTAATTTACTTCTGCACATTTAAGTGGTTTCAATGTAAGAGAGAAAAGGGGGCTTCTGAGAACTAAAAGCTGGCTTGGCACTTGCAGCTTGGCTACCGTGTTCTCCTGCTGAACATTAACAATTTCTAGATCTCCTACGTCAGACAAGGTCACTGTGATCTTGATGAAAATGGAACAAAAGTCAACGTGCAAACCATAAAAATGACTAGGCACCCCCCCCTAGTGGCTAGTATGAGCAACTGCTGCGGTTTGTTTTACCGTGTTCCATTTCTATCTCCGAGATAAGAATTGATATCCAATTTGCAGAGTTACTCCCAACTTCCGACAGCATCCAATCCAGAAGAGACCCTCAGGCATTTGAGCCCTCCTGAAAATTACCTACACATGCTCAAATTCTTTAACGAACCCCTCCTTACACCTTCGTACTGAAAAGCATCAAGGTGTGTGGTCATCTCTGTTGCTACGAAAAGCCTCAACAAAAATAATTTTGACTACAGTTGCGCCTTGGTGGTCTTTGACTAACGACATCAACAAATGATATGCTTGCTGCAGAATTTTCTACCATGACCACCCCCCCATAAATAAACTATTTATGATAAGCATTTTAAATTCTGCCTTCCTACCCGCTTCACCCCTCTCCCAGGACACCTTCTGAGACCTTCCTACCCTCACCTATAAACAATGCTATAGCTGAGTAATGAATTTGTGGGCTGCGACCCCTCTAACTTAGAGTTCTATATATTTAACTCCTATACCCCTTTGTCTTTTGGAATTGAGTGCTGCAGAGAAGACAGGCTAATATCTTGTTTCCTTGAAGATAACTTTTTGGGGTTTATTTTGTTCCCAAGTTTTGTTTTAATCTTAAAATTTTAAACATTTTAACAGAAGAAGTGGCCGTAATCCCTTTGTGATGTTTTATATAAAATACAGTGCCCTATCTTCTGGTACAGTCTTGGGGTCTTCCTGGTCATTTTCAGCTATCTGAATTCTAGGGGTAGTTCCCAAAAACTTCTATATCATCAATTACACTTTCTGTGATTATTATTTTTACAGCCTTCAATGAATATTTGAATTTTCCTTTTATGATTTAGGTTCCTATGTAGTCATTTCTAACCTAAACTGGTTCTTTTTTCAACTCTGCAACCCCATCTTAACACCTACAGACACTGTGCAGCAGTTAAAGAAAACTTTTGTTTCCTGCCATACACACGAAAGGTTTTTGCTTCCATGTGCATGTGCTGAGAAAACTACTCATGTACGACAGATGTTTCCACAGGCCTGTTACTGTATTTCAAAAGCACCTTTAAATCAAAATATATCCGAGCCCGGTGTTGGAAAGTAAGAATGTAGCAATTACCCTCAGCCACCTCACAGTCCACTTGAGAACGCCTGGCAGCTGCAGTGTCCCTTTCTAAAAGACAAGCACACCTGAATCTTCAGGCTCAAGAGGCTCACCCCAGTTCAGAAAAGACTCCAAGCTGGGGTGTGGCTCACTGATGAGAGGACAGACAGAAGCAGTTCTCAAGTTTGCTTACAACAAGTTTGTTTTTTTCTTCACTATAGAAACAGCCCCTTCACACACAGCATTGTAATTGAAATAGTATCTTGTAACCTTCAGAAATATAGAAAAATTAAAACCATCCATAATGCTACCATCAGCATTAATTTTTTCACTCATTGAACAATCAGATGCAGTAGGAACTAATTTCTGAATTGGCAGGTGAAAGACTGTGAATATAGGTTGAGTTACTTGGACTCAAAAGAATCTGTTCTGTAAGTAAAATTTTACTTCAGGATTAATACCCCCCCCCCCCACACCCCCACCTAGTCCCTTCAGAGTACATTCCTCCTGTATGTTTCATACTATTAATTCTCATTTGTCATTTATGGCACCAAAACCGCCCCTTGGTTGCACTGTTAGCCTTATGAAGGCCCGAGCTCCAGAGCTCTCTCCCGTGCCTGGGACATGGCCGGTTCATAGGTTTAGGGAGAAAGGAATGGTTTTCTATTCATACACTTCCATGGCTATTTTAGAAGGAAATTGGAGGATGATGGCCCAATAGTTTTTACTGGGTCTTCTTTTCTAAAAGTATTATTTATTTATTCATTCATGATCTTGACTAATTCCTATTCATCTGGGCCTTCTTTTTTAAAAGTATTATTTATTTATTCATTCATGATCTTGACTAATTCCTATTCATCAGGGTCTATAATTTTGTATTTTATTTACGTGATTTAAAAAAGCTACAAATATTTCCACTGAAAAGTCCTGACTACATAAAAGATCTCAACGATGCACTAGAGAGGCAAAAAAGAATACCCCAAAATGTTAGCAGCAGTAATATTTAGACAACAGAACTATGGGTCAATTTTATTCTTCCCTCTACTCTGTATTTTCCAAATTTTCTAAAGTCACCACCACCTTCAACAATCAATTGTAAATATAATGTGCACAAAAGACCGCACTTTATCCCAATTTAAGGAGGAAGAAATAAACTCATTCAGTTCTATTATTGCTACTACTATGCATTTTACGCTAAATTCTTATTTATAATTCTCAATTATATCATGGCCTCATAAAGTAATGTTTCTTGTTTTTGCCACCATCCTCGCCAATCCATTTCCCCTTCCCCTTCCTAATAGTACCCTGAATTCTCAACCCTCCCACAATTCTCAGCTATGTGTTTTGAGTGATATTCACTTCAAATCAAGCCCCTAGAATGCCCCAAGGAAATAAACTCAATTACAGGCAATGATGACATGTTTCTAGGGCTTCTGGAAAAAGACATGCTCTTTTCATCTGTCCTTGCCCTAGATGAGGGTCTGGGGATCTACCTGGAGACTCTCAGGATGCTCTGTACGGGGTCCGAAGTCGACGCCAGCACCAGAGAAGACGGAGCACTGGTGAGGTCTCGCTGACATTGTGGGCTGCTCCGTCTACACTGATCCAAAGCCAGGGCTACTGCTGTTCTTTCTTCGTTGCTTAAGTCGCTTTAAATTAGGTTTCTGTTAAATTCCCAGTGAATATAATAGAGAACTAAAACACCTCTGAAGCAAGTTCACTCTGAAGTAACAACTCCACAGGTATTTCCTACTAAAGAAAAATGCTATGTGGGCATGTTCACTCTATGACGCCTCACCAAGCAGCATGTCTGTGCTCGGTGCACTCCTACCATGGATGCTATTCTTCAGTTAAGAAGGAAAAATGCTGTTGTGTGTGACAGGCCATCAATATACCAACCACATCACTTCCCAATTTTAGAAGTTTGCTATATGATCCATCAGGTCAGAATTCCAGGCTCGGCTGAGGACAAAATCTACTCTAAAGCAACCTGTACCCAGGAGGCTGCCCAACAATACCTGTTATCTAACTACACCTTGGAATTTGTTGTTGAAACTTCAAGAAAAACATGACTCTTACAGGTATACAAGAGAAAGAGAGCATCATTGCATATGTAGTTCTCAAAGTGAGAATGGGAAAAATAAAGTTATGATTAGAAATGAATGAAGACTAAATTTGATCTACTATCGAGATAAAAAGCAAGAATTTAAGTGAAAGTGTTAGGAAACTCTTAGGCGAAAAAGATCCCATAAAACCCCAAAGTCACAGCAGTAGAGAATCTCACACATTTAAGAAACAACACATTTTGCTGTTATGCTCAAACTAAGACATTTTATTAGTTGGTTTTACACATTAAATAATACCTTGGATAACAAAGAAACAGTCCACTAATTCCAACCTAATCTTTCAAAAGTGTACTTGTTGAAGGAAGAACATTTTTATGATCAACACAAAATACCTTTATTATAATCTTCAGCAAATCTTAGAGTTCACCAAAAAAAAAATTGCGCTGGTCAAATATTAAATACCTCAACCACCCAACTTAGTATTTTTCCTTAAAATGTATACAGTAGAGTTGAAAACCAAGAGAAAACTGTAAACATTCTGTGGTTTGGCTAGAAGTAGAGTTCATTTCATGATGAGCCAATGTCTTCTAATGTACATTTCTGTTAGTTTCCATAAATCTCAGCAAAGTATATCCATTTACTAACACTTCAGAGGGAAAGCTGGTTTTTAAAACCAGTTGACAAGTTGAAATTTTTGCAGTAGTGATAATTAATACTTCTTTGCAGCTGATTCTAGCTTTAATTTTCTCTCATTTAAAAAAATATCAGTTGCATATTTTTCTTTTAACTGAATAACTGGATTCTTTAAAAACAGGTTAATTATTTCTTTGCATTTGGAAACGTGGTAGAAATTCTGATCCATCATTCTTTTATCTGTAAAGGAGAAAAACACATTTGCTAAAATTTAATCCATCACATTAAAAGAACAAATAACAAAAGCAAATGGCAGTAAAATCATTATAACAAGATGAAACTTTTTTTCCCCTCCACTTTTCCCTTCCCTAGTCATACTATTTCTGAGATTAACTATAATCTTTCCATTATTTTCCATAAGAAACTATATCTTCTTTTTAGAATGCTCTTTTATAAAGAGCCATAAAATCTCAGTAGTCAATCTAAAAAAGTAGGAAAAAACACCATAACCATGGACACACAATCAGTCACTTTAAAATACCTCAGTGACAACACCAGCAGCTATTGTAGAACCACTGTAACGCAGCATGAATCTCCCCAGCTCCTTAAAGTCTTTGTATAGCTCAAGAGCGACTGGTCTTTGTGTCTGTAGCTCTACCAACGCATTCTGGCCTTTAGTCAACAATCTATCAAGAAAAAAAAAGGAACCAATGAATATCCAATAGAGGTGAATAAATGTAATAACCACCTGAAAAATAAATACTTCACAATGAACAAATCAACTTAGTCTTTCGAAAATTTAAAAAGAAAAACATATTCCTTAAAATGAAAATGTGTCCTTCAAATTTTTCTGGGTTACTTGAAAATAAACAAAAACAGAAATTCCAGATTTAAGAAATACTAGCTAGTTCATACACATACATATTTTAAGAAATATTAGCTAGTTCATCTCTCTCTCTCTCTCTCCATATATATATATGCAATCTTTCAAATCTAACTATCCTTTGAAGGATGCTATAGCCTCAAGTACGCGCAAGGCCATTCCACCAATGCCTTCCCTGTCATTTCCCTCAATGAAATTGAGAGATGCAATTATCTAATAAAGAAAGAGAGGCAACTGCACTTTCAAAGAGGAATGCAATGCTGTATGTCTTCCCCAGTAAAATTCTTATTGGTGGATTATGTGTTAGGAAGTTATCTATAAAGAGGGTAATCTCCTAGTGCCAACGGATTACTCTATATTCTAATCTCTCCCTCCCTCCCTCCCTCCCTCCTCTCTTTTCTCACACGCAAATAGAGTTTCTTTAACAGAGCTCCAGGACAAAATCACGTAAGATTTTCTCACAACATGAGGCATGTTGGAAATGAAGAGGGGCGGAGCGGGGGTCTGCGTGTAAACAAGCTTACACAGATAAGCAAACCAACCAAAATCCTTGTGCGTGGGCACAACACCCATACTTTACTAAAGAAGCAGACACCCTAAAGGGGACATTTTGCGATTGTTCTCTAATTTAATTTTGATGTGCTCTAGAAGGGCAGAAGACAGCAAACATAAACTCACCTTCTGAAAAACTAGTTCAGGGGCAGACTCATAGAATAAGCTAAACAAGTTTCTAAAAAAGTATTGCAAAATTTCCAAACACTGGTTTTAGATAATTTCAGCCCAAAGTCTCATTCCTTAGGAAAGAAAGGATCTAATATATTTATGATTTGTGCTTAATCTCTAGAAAGGTCAATTCACTCCATATAAAGCAAATGAGTCTATAAATTGCCTTTACTGGACATGAAAAGGCCAAATGGCATTGGTACAAAATAAGAGAAAAGGACTATGTTATAAATAAGATGACAGGAAAAACTAACATGAGAATATATTGAGACCTAATATCACTGGGCTAGGACTTTAGAGCAGGAAGGGGAAAATTCAGGATTCAATGTGATAACTCAATTTCAGATTGAAGATTCTCCAAATCACTGGCCTGGGTCAAACAACCTGGCTCCTGTCAAAAAATATATCGTTTACGTGAACCAACTGACTGTGCTAGAACCCTGGCTTTGCTACTTGTTAGCTCTGAGACCTTGAACATGTCATATAACCTCTCTGAGCCTCAGTTTCCTCATCTGAGAAATGGGAAAAATACAGTTCCTGCTTCATATGGTTCCTCAGAATATAAACATGTGAAAGCATTCATGACAGAGCCTAGAATATAGTGGTTCTCAAGCAATGTTAGCCATTAGTTATATCACATCTCAGAACATTACGGCAGACACTCATGCTAGAAGCTAGAGGCTGAGGTTAAAAATAAAGAACTATCTTTAAGAGATTAAGTAGCACCTTCTTCATGACTAACAGAGAAACAGCCATGCATTGAGAGCAGTGTGAAGATTCTCTCATCCACTGGCAGCCAACCCATTAACCCCCTAACCACCTTGGCCTCTTACACAGGTGCATATGAGGAGGACTCAAGGACTCAAAAAAGGGGATTTTGGGTGGGACTCCCCATAGAGCTGCAGTGAGGAAAACCCCAAAGCTAAAGCAGCCAAGCCAAACTGTGGTTAGCCTTTACTTGAACTAGGGTAAGAAATTCAAGTTTCTCAGGAAGCACTTCCTTTGAAAAATCCTCACCTTGGCCCAGCCAAAGGGGAATGGTCCACACCTAGGCCTATATATTCATGGTAAGCACAGGGGACCAACATGGTGGCGATTAGCTCAGCTTAAGATTCCAGGCGGTCATCGGGCAGAAGGAAAATACTTTGTAGGTGAAAAAAAGTAGAAGCTACAGAGTCTGTAGTTCACTTTCTTCCTGGGTTATTCTTAGCATGGGGAATGGCTCTTGGTAAGGAGGTGAGGAGAAAGTGAAGAAGAGCACTCAGCTGGAATTTGGAACCAGTGGTAGTCACAATTCAAAGTCATCTTTGAAAATGTAGAGCTGATTTTTAAATGCCTTTATTTTTATATTGCTTGATACCTACATACGAATTCATATTTCCATTTTATTTACAATTCACATCCCACCACCACCACCATAGAGAACAGAAATTGTATCTAGCATTCATACCTATATAGTTTGTTTTAATATTTAAGTTTTGTGTCCGCTTTAATCTAGTCCTTAAAAAATGATTTCTGGAGCAAGTAAAAATGGACTTCACTTAGCACCCCCAAAAATATTACACAAATAAATTAAACTGTAAGAAATTTGCTTAAATTACTTGTGTTCATTATTTATGTATTAAAATACTTACTTAGGTTTCTTCTTGGTGACTTCACCGGTGCTTTTGTTTAAGACACTAATCAATCGTTTAATAACAGCAGGTTCGCTGACAGTTTGGTAGTGTAACAGCACCTAAAACAAAGAAGTGTAACACTAAGAAACTGTTTACCATAGTATCTCTCTCTGGCCTATTACCTGGGTGCTCACACTTAATTATATTACACGCAGCACTACTGCCTCCTCTAAGTCTCCCCACTCTAATCTGGCTGTTCCTTGGTGCGTGAGGGGGAAAAGGTCAAGGGAGGCATTTCAAATATCTCCTCCCCCACTTACTGTGTAAACTTTAGTGAATTGCATAACCTGCCTTATTAGGGTGGTGATGAGAATTAAGTAGAATCAGAGACAGTGCCTGGTACAGCAGATGTTCAACAAATGTGAACTGTTTCATCATGAAAATGAGGGAAGGGAAATCATGATACTCAGTAGGAATTAATATATTTGTTGTTGGATAATGGGAATAAAATACTATAAGGGAGTTAAGACAGGCTTTGAAGTCAGATAGATCTGAGTTCAGACCCTGACCCCACACTTTCCAGCTCTACAATGTGGAGGCAAGTCCTTTCACAACCCTTTACCCCCGAGACCCCCGGCCTCAGGACCCTCATTACTAAAATGAGGAAATCAGATGTCATTCTAAAGCGGTGCCTAGCCACCTCAAAACGGTAAACATTCAGTTAGCTGATGGCCTTACATATTAGCTATTAATGTTCCCATTTTGTATTTAAGAAAAGTTAGTATCAGAAAAGCTAAGTAACAATGTGGTTGTGCTGATGTGTGTCAGAGACGAATTTCTGCTGGGGTCAACTGGAATCACGGTTAGACTGACCATCCTCCAAGCAAAAAGGATTGAGTGTGCATTACATCTATAGTTTGCGTTAGTGGAAAGATCAAATACCCAGGAAGTAGCAAAGCTATCAACATTTAATTGGTTTGTAAATACCCTTTTATGTTGTTTTCCTGAGAAACAATGACAGTTCTGCTCTGAAATTTCCTGGCTAAAATAGTCTGCATATTCAGAAAGCAGAAGTAAGTACAAGAGTAACTTGTACATGCAAATTCTTGGATTTAGGAGCTTTCTAAAAACTGAGCCACTCAATCAGCACTGTTTTCTCGTTCTGTCTACATCTCTCTTGCATCAGTTACGAAAGCGGTCCAGGACATCATCTCTCATCTGAATTAGAACAGGCTGCTTCCTGGTCTCTCTGCCACCACCCCTGTCCTCATATATCCCGACCCTCACATGTTTATGGGACTGACCTTTTAAATACAAAGTTAATGGTACGTCCTTACTATTTAAAACCATGGAGACTTTAATTCGGCTACGAGGCACCAAGACCCTTCTCAATCTGACCCTTGCTAACCTCTCCAGCCTTGTCTTTCTCCATCCTCTCTTCCATTCTATGTTCCAGACATACAGAGCTTTCATTTCCTTCATGCACCAAGCCTTTCTGACATTTGAGCTTCACAGGTACCACAATCTCCCATCACTGCAGCTTCATTTGTTTAACTCCTACTCATCCTGGTAACAACAGTGTATCACTTCCTGCAAGAAGCCTGAACCCTAGCCTGAGCTAGATACCCTTCCTCTCTGTCCTATAACCGAGTACACAGCCTAACACTATGTAACATCTCACCTTTGCTGTGATTGCTAGTTTGAATGTCTGTCATCCCATGCAAATATGAACTCTGTGAAAAAGGAAGTATGTGTGCCAGTGCCAGACATTTCACTGGCACTAAGTAAATATTTATGAAATGAATGTAAGAATGAAAGAATAGAGAACACCTAAAACGCATGGAGAAAATCAGTAACACGGGTTTTGGTTGGTTTTTTTAAAGGCACAACTGAACTTCCATGACTCTACAAAGGCAAATCAGCCTTCTTTTTCAAAGGCATTTGACCATTATAAATTGGAAAGATTCCAGGAAAAATTAACAACCGACCCTGAGGGGAAAAAAAAACTTCCACAATGCATGGTGAGGACCATGTTTGTACATTCACAGCCCACCACCACCATAGAGAACAGAAATTGTATCTAGTATTCTAGATACAATTTCTAGAGATTCAGGTACCAAACAGCACCCATGTAATATAAATATCGGTCAACATAACTAACAAGCATTTCTTTTGCAACAATAAGGTAAACAAACAGGATTCCCCTTCCCTGGGCTCAGATGTAATTAAGAAATTGGTACTACTCTCCACAGTTTGCCAAATTTGAAAAAGCAGAGGCACATAAACTTCAACTCCTTCCAACCTTTGTTAACTATGTGTGAGTTACAGCAGGGGACCTCAACCCCAGGGGCCACAGATAGTACCACCTGTGGTAGCCTGTTAGGAGCTGGGTGGCACAGTAGGAGGTGTAGCTTCATCTGTACATACAGCTGCTTCCCATAGTTCATCTTCCCGCCTAAGCTCCGCTTCCTATCAGATCAGCAGTAGCATGAGATTCTCATAAGAGCGCAAACCCTACTGTGAAATGCACATATGAGGGATCTAGGTTGCAAGCTCCTTATGAGAATCTAATGCCTGATGATCTGAGGTGGAGCTGAGGCGGTGATGCTAGCACTGGGGGGAGGCTGCAAATATAAATTATCATTAGCAGAGAGGCTTGACTGTACAGAGACTATAATAAATCGCTTGCAGACTCATATCAAAACCCTATCCGTGAGTGGCAAGTGACAAATAAGCTGCATCTGGTGGCAGGCTCTAAATCTATCACTCCCCTTCCCAGTCTGTGGAAAAATCGTGTTCCATGAAACTGATCCCTGGTGCCAAAAAGATGGGACTACTGTGTTACTTGGTAAAATCAGGGTGGATAAAGAATGGGTTATGGGTTAATCCTACAGGGTTAGGTTCTGTCTGTCTCCACAGTGTCTCACAGACAGTGTCTCACCAACAATATATTTGTTGAACACAAGTGAAAAAATCTACATGGGAATAAATGGGAAGTAATTATATACAATGGTACCTTGGTATTCACTGTTAATTCATTCTGGAACTTATGACAAGTACCAAAACCAACGAGTACCAAACAGTTCGCTAGCGACTGTAAGGTTGACACACAGACCTGTTTCATCACAAGAGAGGGGCTCCGAGTGGCGAGCAGGCGCCAGGTGCGGAAACGCTTTTTCTGGTCAAAATGTGGTGAGTACAGGGTTTGACAAGTTCTGAAGCCGACAAGTACTGAGGTATGACTGTACTATCTTAACATTTTCATTAATATTATACATAAACAAAGTCACCTGTAATTCAAAGTGACCCACAGCATAATGTAAAAGGAAAACGAAAAAGTAGTGAATTTCAAAGTGAAAAGTGCTGAGCATGTGTCATGGTTCAATCACTTATTATTCGGATAGTCACAGCCTCTCAAGAGTCTCCAATTTCTCGTCTGTAAATGGGTACAATGCTAATACAAGTCCATAATCCTGCAATTTCCATATCCCAAAACACTGAAAGCCTGTTTGTCCTAATCCAATTATAAACACATTTAAGTAATAAAATGGGACTTGTATTGAAGTGATACAATTTATAGTCCTTATTTATTTCACTTAGCACTAATATTAATAAGTTGGGATACAAAAATGTTCGATTATAGGGTACTGCCCCATTCCCTGGTAGGGGTTTTATGTAACATGCATGCATCATATCACCTTTCTAAAACCTGAACATTTCTGAATTCTGAAGCACACTAGCCTGAAGAGTTTCAGATAAGGGCTGGGACTCTGTACTTCCTGTGGGGTTATAAGAATCAAATTATCTAGTGTTTTATAAACTATAATGGGTTACATAATCTGTTAGCGCAAAATAAGTCAATGAGAAGAGGTAATTTCTTACAGGAAAATTAAAGGACTATTTCACAAAGAAGAAGTTAAGAGTTCAGAGCACTATCAAAATGCAGCACTTCTGTACAATGGAGTATTATTCACCCTTAAAAATGATTGAAATTCTGTTACATGTTACAACATGAATAAATCTTGAAAACATTATGCTAAGTAGAATAAGTAAGGCATAAAAGAGCAAATAGTATTTGATCCTATCTATATGAGGTAACCAGAAGAGTCAAATTCAGAGACAGAGAGTAGAACAGTGGTTACCAGGGGATGGAGGCACGGATGGGGAGTGAATATTTAACGGGTACAGAGTTTCAGTTTGGGATAAGGAAAAGGTTCTGGAAATGGGTGGTACTGATGAATGCATAACAATATGAATGCACCTGTATTTTGCCATGTATAATGCATACTTTTTTTGCCCCAATTTTTGAGGGAAAAATAAGGATGTGCATTATACATGGGTAGTACCTGAAATACCTTGTATCTGTTTTGTGCTTTGTAATTATTTGTTACATAAAACTTCTTGTACCATATATGTTAAAAAATAAATGCTAAAATTCCTTTATAATACAAAAAACAAGTTCCTAAATATAAATAAATAAGTAATTTAATTTAAAAATTAACAGATTTTTTCCTGAAAGTTCGGGCCAAAACCATGGCTGCGCATTATACAAGGACGCACGTTATACACAGCAAAATACAGTGTTTTATGCCACTAAACTGCACATTTAAAAATGGCTAAAATGGTTAAGTTTTATGTTACATTTTACCACAGTAAAAAAACAAACATGAATTTAATTAAATCCTATTTTTTTTCTTCTTAAATATACATAGAGTTTACCATATAAATCAAAGAAAACAAATACACTGTGTGGGGCAAAAGTAGGTTTAAGTTCTTCACATGGAAAGTAATATAATGATTAATAAATGATAATACAAGAATAACCTGTTTTGCATACTCACAACTGTAAACCTACTTTTGGTCCCATCCTGTATTTATGAAGCATTAAGGAATTAGTCCCTAAATAGTAAAATTTTAATTATGTAGGAAGCCCTGTCAGGGTTAAAAAATATATTTTTGAAGATTTCTTCCCACAGGAAGTGGACAATGACCAAACATGACCATTTTTTCTGAAACAAATTTCGTCCTGCATTCGTGAGTCAATATACATGAGTAGAATCCCATAGGGCAGCACTGAAATACTTTCAATTCATACTTATTTTTAAGAAATTACAGTAGACAGGAAAACAGTATTACTATTCAAAGTAAGTATTGACCTCTTGACCTCTCTCTCTCTCCATTGGCAAAAATTATTGCTGCATGAGTAAAAACATGCCATAACCAACCCCTCCAGCTTCTCTCCATTGGACACACTGCTTTCTAAGAATGAGTGCCATTACTTCATAGCAATTCAGTTGTAGTTTCTTGCCTATCAATACATGGATTTTGAATATTTAAAAATTAAATATTTTTAACTATAACAATTTTCTGGAGAGAAAATAATTATAAAACTAAAATACATAAATAGTATCTTATAAACATAATTTTATATGATCAAATTTACACAGAATTACAAAGAATTATAAGAAGAGCACATGGTTATCTCAAATAAAAGCATGTCAGTATAAAATGAATTTTAATGAGCTAAAATAAATGCATTTCCACTATCACTAACTTAAATTAAGTTTAAAGGTCAATACTATTATTGTCTTACTTTTATTGCAAAGATGCATCAAATGCTGAAATGATCTGTTTATGTTTTCAAAGGTAAGCCATTTAATTCCACTGAGAAACATTTTTTTACTATTGTGCAGAATCTGTACTAGTATATAAGCTGATTAAGGGGAAAAAATGGTCTTATGGGAAAATGTTCACTCGTTAAGAAGCAAAAGCAAGGTACCAACCTATGAACAGAGTATGGCCCCAAATATCTGTAAAAAATTACACCTACAACAAGAAATTCATGCTACACACAAGCAACAGTATCTTTTCTGGATAAGCAACGTTACAGTATAAAATCGCCGTTCCCATAAATGTGTATGTTCCAATGGTGCTGGTCAATGATAACCTGCGAGCCAACCTCCCTGCACGCAGGCTCTGAAACAGGGGGACAGCATGTACACAGACAAATACACACATGTGAAGAGTACACATTTATGGATTGTGCAATTATAGAACATTCTTACTAACTTTATTTTCTTGTGTTTTCCAAAACTTTTTATAACTATGTATCACTTTTTTAATCACAAAAACTACAAATAAGCATATTATAACAAAAACCAGAAAGACCCAATCTACAATTAGTCAGGTAACCTTCAGAACACAGCAAAAAAGTATCTACCAATTTCCCTTGATGGATTTCATTATTATCATCTGTTTGTGATTATGAAATCTCTACTCAAAGCTATATTAAAAAAATATTCAGACTCATGGGTCAAAATAAAAAATGATTTTCAAATTCTAATTGCATGTTTTCCTGAATTAGAGTAGTAAGCTGTTATCTGAAAATAACCATAGTACTATCACTTGTAAAAAATTAATGCTTTGTAGCATGAAGGACTTTGAATTTATAAAAACAGTAACAAACATTTGAGACTTACAGGAAATCCTTTAGTGATAGGAATTTCAATATTAAAGATGAGGATTCGGGCTCTGAAACGAGTGCAAGCTTTAATAGGTTCTTTGGGGCCACAAAATATGCAGCCAACACTGTAACAAAAAAGGAAAGGAAAGAAGGTAGTTGCAGGTCAAGTAAATATACATCCAATAGGAATATCTCTAAAACCATTTACAAAGTAAATCAATCAAGCAAATTAGGGGTTTTTTCTAAATATTCCCTTCTGGTTAAAGCCTGGCTTTATACCACTATTAACGTTACATCATTTTCACACATAACACCTTTCACTCAAAGAACAAGTATGTGCATTGACATGTCTTAATTTCAACTTTAAGTAGGTTTTGCTATCATTCTTATCCTTCCAGTGACAACTGTTGGTGAAATGAGATTCGGAATTAATACGCATTCTTTCATTTGAACTGGTCAATTGCAAAGGTTCTATGTTTTGAGGTCCTATATCCAAAACAATGGTTGCTTCAAATCATTTTCTCACTCACTTGATTTTGATGATATCCATCCCAACCAACGTAAGACTAACATGATCACCTGCTGCTGCCCAATCAACAGGTTCATCATGCAGAGTGATTCCTGGAAATGAGTAAGAACCAAAAAGCACACAGTAAAACACCTCAATATCAAACCATAACAACCAAGAGTTGGGCTAATTTGTGCCTCATCAGTCACTACTCATCATTTTCAAAATGAATGGACTGAGAGTGAGAAGGGTAACTGAACGCTATGGAAAACACACATCCTCTAGACTTGACTCTTCTGGAAAACCACCCTAAACATAAAGTGACTTGTATCTGTCCATAAAAGGCTGATTTCTGCTTTTTAAATCAAGATTTTAAACTCATTTACACAACTGAGTGTATCCATTAAACAGGCCCCAATCAAATATTTTTCTTATATTAATGGATGCAGGTATAACAATACGGTTCAAAATATTTTTAATAACATAAAAACTGAGACTGGGCAAGGTATCTAGTCTTGTTTTACTTTTACATAGACGACCACCGAAACAATCGCTATGCTCCCCAAGTAACCCACAGGGCATCGCTGCTCTGTCAGGTGTGCCCTTGGCGGGCCCCTTCACTAACTCCTGCCTCAAAAGAACTGCTTCCCAGGGAGGGGCGAGGCCGGGGGCAGGGTGATGGGAGAGGTACACCATGATGACTGGTCATATGAAAAGAAAGAGATTAATAGTGTAAAATATTTTTTAATTTAAAAATGATCCCAGGTGCTGCTATGCTAGTATACCTTTATTACGCAGGGATAATCTTGAAGAACAACTGCAAAGGGCAATATTCAGCTACCTTATTCAAAGACTTAAAAGGAATCTCATATTTTATGATTCTATAGGGTAAGGTTATGGGGTAAGTTCCTTTCCTCTGGGACTCTAGCCTTGTTATGAAGACAGTATGCAGGCAGTAGTTCTTGAATTGACTGTTTCTAGTAAATTGTAATTTACCCTTATATTTCTGAAAATACTTATTTTCCCTATGTAGCATACCTTTAAGTGAGTTTCTTTACGACTTCTTGAAAACTGAAGGAGAGCTTTAAGGGCTCTGAGACAACCTACAGTTTTATTCAAAATTTCATTTATTTGCATATCTGAATTGTTCTAAGAAGAGGGACCATAACTTTTGTCAACATATCAAAGAGGCTCTTGACTACAAAACTGTTAACAAGTATGATATTAAAGAATGTTTGTTAAATTTTCAACTACTTAAATTTAGTTTTTAAATGTAGGTTTTAAATGGCCATATCTGATTTTGCTATGCAATGTGGAATTGAAGACAGGTACTAGATTCTTAACATGTAATAGAGGTTGCCTTAATTTAGGATTGAAGAACGTCCATACTAGAAATCCAATTAACAATATAAAAAAATCTAAAAATAACATATAATCTGATTTTCTGCCCCCAAACATGTTATACTATCCTATAGATGATATCTAGCTTCTTAAGGACCTTCTTCACTGGACAGATGTTACACATAAAAAACTTCTTTTTCAACACTCCATGAAGTTGATATGTTAATAAAGTAAAAACATAATTAAGAATTTCCATTTGTTGGTTGCAGATTTAGTCACTTCTCTCTTTTAGGGCACTACTTGTTTAGTGACCCACGGCAGCACCTAACGTGTATACACAGCAGTGTGCATTAAACGACCAAGTAAATGAGGCAAAGCCACAGGGTCACACACTGAAAACTGAGAGCCAGCTGTCGGGGAGCAGGGCACGACTCTCCAGGTGCTTCTGAGTCGGCCTCCCTATAACAATCATTGGATCAAAGATAAATGGACAGAGTTTTTCTGGAAAGGAAGTGCACACAAAGATGGGAGGGAAAGAAGTGGGACTTTAAGGAGTGACCAATGGTCACAAAAGAGTTAATCTGTAAGGTCCATGGATAATTTTAAAACCATGGTTTTAATTAATGTCTACTGACTATTTAAAAAAAAACAAACTTCCTATTCTCAAAAAAGCTTGTTAACATAAATTAGTATTTCAAAGGTACTGTATAAAACAAAAACAGATCTGAACTTGCAAATAATATATCTATATAAAATGATTCTTTTTTTTTAAAGTGTATATTATTTTTTGTCTAAACAGAATTTTCATGATTCTAAGCATGCAGAAAGAAAATGGTAAAATGGAAATAATTTGGCCTTTCATACCCTTATTCAAATCAAAATTTAGGTTAAACTCTGTTACCTAAACAAATACTCATTAATTTCTTATAATCTTTAGGAAATCAGCTTTCAAAGTAAGCAAATTAATTTTTTTAAACATACACTCAAATTTATAAACTAGTCAGTACAACTATGTATATAAATTATAAATAAGAGTAAAGAAGAAGTACTGAAATTTTTAAAAATTTTAACATCCCCAGCAGATTATACTTAAGCTTAAAATTATTACAAATAAAATTATAGTATAAAACAGATCTTCAGTTTTGTTTTGTTTTGTTTTAAGATTTTATTTATTTTTAGACAGAGAGGAAGGGAGGAAGAAGAGAGGGAGAGAAACATCAATGTGTGGTTGCCTCTCGTGCACCCCCCCACTGGGGACCTGGTCCACAACCCAGGCATGTGCACTGACTAGGGAATCGAGATCTTCAGTTTTATTCTGATGTCAGAGGTTTACCTAGAAGACTTAATCTTAAGGTATAAAATTATAAACTTTCAAGCAGAATTCAGAAAAGAATAACATATATACATGTAAGATCAAATTATTGGAAGATGAAAACAGTTACCAGCCATCATAAAAAGTTATGTATTAAATTATGTGTAAAACCAATAATTGCAGCACTTTAAACTAGATCATAATTTCTCTCTTCAACATTAAGATTCTCTTCAATTACATCTTATTTTCTTAGGCCTTCCTGTAATATATATGTATTTTTATTTTTTTAGTATAAACATGCTCAAGATTGTTAATGTATCATAATTCTGAAATATACATTTCAAAACAACAGACACTAGCAGGTCTGCTTTGCCATTGACTATTTAGTGCCTGAGTGGGGTTGGATTTAATTTCTGCCAATGAATACTACTTTAAATGTACCTGTCAGGTGTCTATACATCTGGTTAAATCCTAACCAGATTTCTCAATCCGTGTCCAAAAAAAAAAAAAAAAAAGTGTTACCACAGTTAGAATACTATAAGTACACATATACACACATAGTCACAACAGAAGGAAATCGTTTAATGTTTTCACATTTTTATCTTCAACAGTTAGTATCATTTTGACAGTCAGTTACAATTTCAGTAAGAGGTTATTTACTCTGGAGTTTAATAATTACACTGTTTTTTAAAATCTGCTGTCTCAACTTAAGGATTGTTTAGCAAAAGAATTTTGCAGAGGAATACCTTTTGCAGTACAAGTTTCATTGGGAGGCATTGCTAGTAGTCGGTCACCAGTCTGGATATAACCAGCTTCAATTTTACCAGTTACACAAAATCCAGATCCTTGATCTGCAAAACATGCCCAAATCTTATAATGACTCATACAGTAATGTAATCTGATAATACCATTAGCTCTATTTGGTGCCCTAGTAGTTATATACAATTGCAATTCAATGAACATTAATGATCATCTTAGAATTTTTAACATATCTACTAAATATGGCATATCGCATTCTACTCTGGATTTTCTTACAAATAAAAATATTCATATTACAAAAAGTGGGAATTAATTTCTTTTTCAAATATTTACTGAATGTTAACTGAGTGCCAGGCACTCTGGGGACAGAGGAAAATATAAGCACCTACCCATAAGGAGTTTACATTAGTGAAGAGAAAGAAAAAAACAATCACATTGTCCAGAGACAAATGTTATTTATAATGTACGCTAGAAACAGAAAAGGTGCACAGAAGACTCCATGTTGAAGGGGAACGATTACACTTTACCTGGGCCCTTAGAAGATGATTACCAGGTACCTTGTATGTGGGGTAGGGGAAGAAGGAAAACACTGCTGGCCCAGAAGCTGCACATGCAAAGTCACAGAATTATAACTGCATATGGGATGTCCTAGACCCTATGTCATTTATATGGAATAAATATGGGACCACATGAAATAATGAGAGAAGCCAAGACATAGGAGAACAGAGCCAGACTAGGGACAAATGATAAAGAGGCCTCATAAACCATGCTTAGGGCTTGAATTTCATCCTCAGCTGAATGGGAACCAGTTAAAAACTGTGAGCAGAGAAGGGACTTGGTGGCATTTTTATGTCAGAGAAGGAGGGAATTTGATTAAAATGCACACACTGACTGCAGAAAGGGAATAAACCCGAGAATTTGGGAAGAAGACCTAACAGATTAAGAGTGATAAGGTAAGTGGGGGATAATAGTAAAAAACGAGAAATCTAAGATCACATAACACATTAACTGTGAGAGAGAAAATTAAAAACCAAGCTCCATTTTAGCCTTGGTGAATTTGAAGTGTCTACAAGGCATACAGGTGGAGAAGGTACATTCCAGGGACACCGATCACACCAAATTCCATGAGAGTGGGATCCTGGGAGCACACTGCCTGTGGGGATGTCCGGTGGCAGTTAGCACACCTATCTGGAGAATATGAACAGGCTTGGGGTGGAGATGCAGATTTGGGAAGCATCACAACACAGGAGGGAGATGAACTCATGGACGTCTGTACAAAAGAGGACTGAGCAACAGAACACTACTTAAGAGTCAGAGAAAGAGGAGCCCACAGAGAAGATACAGAGAGGTCACAGACACAGACAGGAGAGCAGGAGAGAGTGGGTCCAGAAACCAAGGGAGAAAAGCTGTAAGGCAGACGTGACTACTGGCCTCGGGAGTGATGCGAAACTCAAGTAAGATGGGAGTAAGGTAGAACTGAAAAGTGGGCAGCCAAGAGGACGTTTGGTAACCTCTGTGGGAACACACTGACAGGAGCAGTACGGGCAGAGGCCAGGACGTAGCCCGAAGACAGAACGGGAGATGGAAAAGTAGAGTGAGTAAACACTGCTAATCAAAAGAGAAAATTAAGCACCTCTGGTATTTTAAACAGATAATAGTAATTTGGAAAACATTATCATATTTCCTCCACTACTATAATGCTAGAAGCTAATAATAATAATGATGATAAATTTCAGTTTTTTAAAATGATTTTTGTGAGGCGCCGTCGTTCACTCATTCGTTAAACCTGTTAGGCGCGCATTAGGCGCCAGGCACCGAGCCAGGTCCTGCCAACACAGACACAGAAAAGACAGCACTTGCTGTCAAGGGAGTTTTCAATCTTACTGAAGTAGAAAGTGCTAGAACAGTTATAATTCTGCATGAAAAATGCAATGACAGAGGATACAGAGAACACAGAGGGACACCTCAGAGTGTGTGTGTGGTGAACTCACCAGTTACCAATTTACTGCTTCTCAGTTCCAAATCCACTCTTTTCTGCCTGCTCTGTGAATAAAGGACATTTAGGGGACAACTGACATCTTTACTGCACTATTTTAATACGTAAATGTGTTATATCCTTCTACTTACTGAGATCTTTTATTACATTTCCACTTTATGGTTTTCGGTATAGTATCCTGTACTCATTAAGTGAAATTTACTCTTAAGTATTTAATACAACACCTCCTCCAGCAAGGTCTGTACCCCTTCTATGTTGGGGTATTCTCCCTCAGCCCTAGAGTACCGCAGAGTTTCCTTATATCTCAGACTCACTATTTTATCATATTAATAATTCTTTACACTAAACTTCCCATTTTACCTATGTGTGGTATCTATGTCCTGATTGCACCCAGACTCCTACAGATGGGTAGGAAATGAAGAAAGAAACAGAAGAGCAAAACATGGGTAGACACAGTGGCAATAAAGACCATCCTATGTGGTTAAGAAATAGTTAATGACTCAGTTTGGTTGACGAATACAGAAACTAAGGTGATCTAGTAGGAGAAAAGAACCTACCAGGAACAAAGATGAAGGATAAGGGTTTTTTCATGCCTGGAAGATAAGTATGAGATGGGGAAATAGTGAGTAAATTGAAGATTTTTCTGGGAAGAGGCAGTTAACTAACTAAAACTGTGCCCTTTAAGATTAATTTGGCAATTGCCCTCACACTGGCATAAAGAAGGGAGAATCTGTAGGACTATGTAAGAAGTTTATCTAAGAAAAGAGGCCAGGAGAGAATGGAAAGGCAGGGGTCATGCTGAAAAAGCACTGTATAGGTAGCACTTACCTTTGAAAACATCAGATACGCATAACCTAAAAGGCTTATCAATAGATCTTTGAGGAGGCTTGAAGGAATCTGGAAAAAATGGCCAAAAAAGCAAGGTTTAATCTGAAAGTAACTTTTGACTCATGTCAAAAGAGCCCATTAAAGCCCTGTATCTCTTAGAAAATATTTCTTTATAAATATAAAAATTAATAGCAAATTGACTGTCGTTCATATAATACTTTGTAATTTATAAAGTATTTTCACACATGTTAAATCATTTCATGTCATCAACAGTCTGTGAAGTGGGGTTAAGTATGAGCCTCATTAATTAAATAAGGAAAATTAAGTATTAGTTTAAACACTACCTGTGATTTCAAAACAGGAAACTTAGCTCCTCCAACTATAAATCCTATGTTTTTACATACATATCACTATCTACCACAAAGAATTCATTAAATATAAACTTTATAATGCATTAAAGTTAGAGGCAGCCCTGACTGGTGTGGCTCAGTGGGCTGAATGTCATCCTGCAAACCGAAAGGTTGCCGATTAGATTCCCAGTCAGAGCACACGCCTGGGTGGCGGACCAGGTCCCCAGTTGCACATGAGAGGCAACTGATTGATGTTTTTCTTGCACATCGATATTTCTCTCCCTCTCATTCTCCCTTCCCTGCCCCCTCTCTAAAAGAAAAATAAAATTAAAAAAACAAAAGTTAGTGAGGCAGTATTCTTACCAATTTGTTCTAATAAACACAGTCCTTTATACCATTTTGTAAGTTCACTCAACTGAGATCTTGTAATTAGATTTTCACCACTGAGACCACTTGTAGGGATAAAAGCGACATCACTTTCCTATTAAAAAAGATTAAATATATAAAACTTACACAACATTATTTTCATAAAGTTAAAAAGTTCATCATTAGCATAATAGCACCAAGTTAGAAAAAGCAACAACTGTGTACTGTTAAGGAAGTAAGAGAAATCATAGAATTACAATCCTGAAGTTATCTCATCTGACAGCCCCACCTTTTTTGATTTTTCTGTGAAATTTACAAGTATGTTCCAAACATACAAGCATTTTTACCTAGTGTCATAGCTATATTTCACATTTTTGCTGGAGAAATTCCACTCTACTAGTTTCCACTTTTCTCTGTGATCTCCCTAAACCTATATACTGAATTTAATAGGTAGGGAAAAAAAAAGTCTTTTACTTAACTAAATCCAAGCCAATTTATAAAACATATGCAATTTAAGGTGAAGCAATCCAAAAAACTAAGACAACAGATACACAATACTGGGGAAAGAAAAAGAATTAAAGATACTTAACAAGAACACCAAACTACTAGTTTTTCCTCTCATAGCAACAAAATGAGACTTAAGGAAAGTAACCAAATAAATTTAAAATTTTCTTACCTTAAAACCTGCTTGCTTAAGAAAGTGTCCAAGTTTTCCAGTAATCTCTTGAAATCTTTCTTGTTGCCAATTAACCTAATAAAAATCCAATTTATTGTTGAAACTATGCTTCAGACCATGCTATATATAAAATTTAAATTTATGCAATAAAATGTAAATAATCAAGACCAAAAAATATAAATATAAAATCTATTAACTATAAATTCCTGTAAAGTTAAAATTCAGAATATAAGATATAATTATCAATATGACCTAAAAGTAACTTCTACAACAGAAAGCCTTAGAAACAAACTCCAATACATACAGAAATTTTTGTACATGCTAAAAGTGATTTCAAACTTGGGGAGGAAAAGCAAATACTTTATTAATAGTGCTTGGGCCAACTGCTGAATTAAAATAAAGCCAAACAGACTAAAAATGTTTATGTAATATGAACTCTAGATAACATTATGCATGGTGCAGTATTTAGGGGTAAGTGTAGCAATGTCTGTGACTTACCTGAAAATTCATATCAAAATTAAATGGATTATGGATACGGGGTAGACAGACAAAAATGTGATCAAGCAAGTAGTAGAATCTTAAGTAGTGGGTATATGGCTGTTTACTTTAAAAATCTTTCAACTTTTCTTTATATTTGAAAATTTTCATACTAAAACACTAGGAAAAGACAAAAGAGGAGTGTGTGTATGTGTGTTTGTGTGCGTGTGTGTATAAAATGGTATTACAGAAGAACTATGTAAAAAAAAATGTAGGAGAATATCTGATTCCAGGGTAAGAAAATACCCATATACATATACAGGGTCCGGTAAAACATACACAGGGTCCGGAACAAATAACATCCCTTTTTAATTACAAAATCTTTTATTACAAAATGATAAGCATGTAATTCTGTATCATAACAATATCACACTCAAGCACACAATATGACATTTTAGGTAAAATGTTCAAATTAAAACTAAATTATTACACCCATGTTATTTCCCTACCTGTTACTCAAACAGGCGTTACTTCTGCTGGACCCTATATACATTTATAAATTTAAATATATGTCAAAAACACACCACAAACAAAATGAAAAGTAAAATAATACATGGTAAAAATATCTAAGACAAAGTAAAAGATTAATATCTTTAATAAATAATACTTACAAATTGATAAGAAAGTTTCAAAAATTAGCAAATTTATAAATAATTCCAAAAGAGAAAATATAAATGGTTAACAAGTATACAAAGTATATTTACATATTATTGTAAATACTGAAAAATAAATTTAAAAAAGAAATATCATGTTTTGCATGTGAAGTTGGAAAACAACCCTTTCATAACAGCAGTGCTGACAGCAGTTTGGGGCAGTGACTCCACCACATACACCAAGAAGAAATAACCACAACTTCTCCGGACGGCGTTCTGATCGCGTACAGCTTTAAGAAGCGTATATGCCATTGGGCCCAGGAGTTTCCACAAAATAAACTATTTCTAAATATACTTTAAACTGGAAATAGTAGTAAGTAGGGGATTGTCTGAATACATTATCTTTAAAACAGACTAGAATAAAGCTATAAAAACAACCTCTTTGTATCAAAAGTTATTATTACTTGGAAACACACACAAGAATATTGTCAATTTTTTGAGAAAGCAGATAAGAAAACAGTTTGTAACCCAACTGTATCATGAAAAAGATTCTAATCTATAAAAAGTATAAAGTTTTATTGGGGAAAGGATCGTCAGAAATATAGGTTATTCAGTTCCAGTTAAAATGGTGACATAGGCAGACATATAAGACACGTAGGCAGACTCGCCTCTTAGCACAACCACATCAAAATTACAACTAAAATACAGAACCACCATCGCTAAGGAATGTCGGAAATTGAGTTGAACAGAAGTCTGACAATTATGGAACTGAAGAAACTACATCCATCCACACTGGTAGGAGGGGTGCAAATGCGGAAAAGACTGACCCCACACCCACATGGATAAAAATTCAGGAGGGATATCTCGGGAGTGAGGAGTCCCAGACCCACACCAGCACCCCCAGCCCAGGATTCCAGAGCCAGGAAGATTAGTCCCCAACTTCCGGGTGTGAAACTCAGCAGGGATTGAGTTGGTGGAGGAGGCTGCTGGAGCCCTAAGCAGCTCCTCTTGGGGAACCCACACACAGACTCGCCTACTCAGACTCGCTCCCTCTGAGCTCCAACACTGGGGTAGCAGCTTTACGGGTGCCAGTGGTATATAGGGAGAGACTGAAGTGTCTGGCATCCAGGTGAGAAGAGGTCACTGTGGGGGGAGCCCTCCCCTGCACAGAGCAAGTAGGCTGGTGCCACGTATGAGCCACCATCAACCTGGTGAACACTGTATGACCCACCTTAGAGAGCCACAGAGGCTCTACCCCACCCAACTTACAGGCCCACCCAAGCTGCTTTTCCATATGAATGGCTCATCTTTGCTCCTAAATCCTATCAAACAAGCAACAGCTGGCTTCAGGGCACCCTAGCAGCAGCCAGGTTACTCACAGCTTGTTTTCACCTGGGAATCTCCAAGCCCAGCACAAGTGGCAGCCATCTCAGATTACTCTACAGCTCAGGCAGGGTGACCCCAGGCAGAACACAGGTGAGGCTGACCTTGGCCTCCACCACCTGGGACACCCCAGGGCCAGCGCACCCAGTGGACAGCTACACACCATGTCAGAGCACCACTACCCTACCCCTGCACAGCTGATCATCCACAGACAGTGGAGGTTGGTGGTCAGTGGTCTCAGCCAGTCCTTGCAGCTGACTGGCCTGGGAAAATCCCTCCCATTGCCCTGCCAACAGCAACCAAGGCTCAACTACAAGAAGAGGGTGTACTCAGCCCACACAAAGAGTGCACCTCAAGTACCCAGCTTGGGTGATAGGGGAGGCTGTGCCACTGGACCCTACAGGACACCTACACTACCAGGACACAGAGTCACAGCGGCTCCACCTAATACATAGAAACAAGCACAGGGAGGCTGACAAAACGAGGAGACAAAGAAACATGGCCCAAATGAAAGAACAGATCAAAAGTTCAGAAAAAGAGTTAAACAAAATGGAAATAAGCAATCTATTAGTTCAGAGCTCAAAACACTGGTTATAAGGATGCTCAGGGAACTTAGTGAGGACCTCAGGAACGAAAAAAATATCCAGTCAGAAATGAAGGATACTCTCATTGAAATAAAGAACAATTTACAGGGAAACAACAGTAGAGCAGATGGAGCTGAAAATGCCATCAATAATTTGGAACATAAAGAAGAAAAAACACAACCAATCAGAATGACAAGAAGAAAAAAAGAATACAAAAAAAATGGGGATAGTATAAGCAGCCTGTGGGACAACTTTAAGAGGTCCAACGTTCACCTCATAGGGGTGAGAAGAAGAGAAAGAGCAAAAACTGAACTTGGAAATCTATCTGAAAAAATAGTGAAAGAAAACTTCCCTAATTTGGTGAAGGAAATAGACACACAAGTCCAGGAAGCACAGACTTCCAATTATGATGGATGCAAAAAGGCCCACTCCAAGGCACATTTTAAAAGGCCAAAGGTTAAAGATGAAGAGAGACCCCTAAAAGCAAGAAAAAAGAAGTTGCCAGAAGGTTGCCGGATGGGAGGGGGAGGGGGAGAACGGATGAAGCGGTAAGGGGATTAAGAAGTACAAATAGGCAGTCACAGAATAGCCATGGGGATGTAAAGTACAGTATAGGAAATGGAGTAGCCAAAGAACTTATACACATGACCCATGGACATGAACAATTGTGGGGGGATTGCCTGAGGGAGTGGGGGGTGCTGGGTGGTGGAGGGCAGAGGGGGAAAATCAGGACAACGGTAATAGCATAATCAATAAAATATAATTTAAAAAGAAATATATATTATTTTAGGTTCTCTATACACTAAAATAAATGTATGTTATTTTAAAACTAAAATCAATTTTAAGATACTTTAATTAATTTTGAATATAAGCTTTTTTCCTTAAAAATTACTATCTCTTTTATTTAATATCAGAATCATGACTTTAATTTTTAAAATATGGCAGCTTTACTAATAAAGTACACTAGCTACATCTAAGTTATCAATATGGCAGAATAATATCTTAATTAGCACCTAAAATGAATTCTCAGAAAGCCATTAAATACCTGATCCATTTTATTGACTGCAACTGCAAGCTGTGTTACTCCAAGAGAACGAACCAAGAGACCATGTTCTCGTGTCTGTCCTCCAGTCTCAAATCCAGCTTCAAACTCTCCCCTGCTGGCATCTACAACTAAAACAGCTACATCTGCCTAAAGAAAGAAAAAAACAATCGAAGCTAGAAAAAATGTCATAGCACTTTAATTCAATGGACAGATTATTCAATTAATTGTGTTGGTCAGATTTGAAACGCAGGCTCCAGCCTGACACTAAAGTCCAAAGCAAATCAAATCAAAGAATTACACAGATGGATTAAAATTTTTACATTAAATAAAAGTACTAGCATTCAGAAGACAAAGAATAAAAAAGACAATAAAAAAATCCCCTATTTGATTAAATAAGAATTACAATATCTGGTGAAGGAGGAAAAACATAAAATTAAAACATAAGTAAATAGGGACAAATCCTTGTAACATAAAACGTAAAAGTTACAATCAATTAAGTCTTGACCAAAAGAAAGGAAAGAAAGACATAGCTATAAAACACTGGTTGAAGAATACGATTTGCTAAATGGACAATAAACATGAAAAAATTCAAATTCATTGTAAAACAAAAAAGGCATTAAAAATACAACATATTCCTCCCTTTTCCCACTTTTACAGATTACATTGGCAAAGATTTAAAAGACAAAATTACTCACTCTAAGTAAGGGTAGAAAAGGGTATTCTTATACCTTGCCTGTGGGACTCTAAGTATATAACTTTCTGGAGGGCACTTTCACAAGAAATTTCAAGACCCATTATATATATATTTTGCTTCCCATCAACTCCACTACTGGGAACTTACCCTAGATAAGTGATTATGGATCTACAAAGATACTGTCACAGCACTGCTTATACTAATAAAAAACTGAAAAAAACAAGTTATTAAAAAATATCATATTCACCCTCTACAGCCACTGAAAAAGAACCTTGAATAACATACAATTTTTTTAGGCCATTTTAAGAATCATGTGATAAACATTTCTCTCCTCATACACAATTTACACAAAAGGAAAAAAAAAAGCAAACTTTGGCTGCAGCTCATTTTCCTCATTAGCCTTACTGACAGTAGTTTTACGGGTTCCCACAGCTCCTCTATGTGATACTTCCTACCTGATTCCAGCGGCATCATGTGGATGCAGCCTCTGAAAATTTGCAGTAAAGTTTGTTCAACCATGGATGGTCTCCATTTTCATTCTCACCAATTTTTTGTCAATGCACCATCAGGACATTTTTAAAAGAATGCTCTTTCATTTTTCCCTTTTACAGTTTTTGCCTTGTATGCCTACCTGTTCTCACAGAAATCTGCTTTTCTGTAATCTAGGGTACAGTGACTAAATTTGGCATTCCCCCTTTGGCTGTCTCAGAATGTTACAGGATCATCACCCTATCTAAATCTTACACTCCATTCACATCAAGTTGCCTGGCCTTTTGGTCAGAACAAGCGTCCACAACAGTTTGTCTTTGCTGTTTCCTCAATGACACTTATGTTTGAGCTATCCAGTTTTTAAAGCATTTCACATACATTATCATATAATCCTCACATAGTGGGAAATAAGACGGTCCTAAAGTAAACAAAGACTTTTATCACTTTGATGTGAACACAACTTTGTAATTTAGGATATCATCCACATACTTTGGTAGGGCAATTTACACTATTATTTCAATTCCTTTTTGCTTTTATTCTTACCTAAATATTCCTTCTGTTTTACTTATACTTTTTTTTTGAGATTTTATTTATTTTATTTTTAGACAGAGGGGAAGGGAGAGAGAGGAAGAGAAACATCAATGTTTCTCATTCAATGTGTGGTTGCCTCTCGCGCGCCCCCTACTGGGGACGTGGCCCACAACCCAGGCATGTGCCGTGACTGGAAATCGAACCAGCGACCCTGTGGTTCGCAGGCTGGTGCTCAATCCACTGAGCCACACCAGCCAGGGCTGCTTTACTTCTACTCTTAAGTGCAGCATTCATTTCCATTCCTTCATAACTTACAACAGTGAACTCTTAATTTCTTTAATGAGATCCAGTTCTTTTGGTCAGGGATTGTTAGTTAAGAGCACAAACCGGAGCAATCAATTTGGAAGTTGGCTGTTTCACTGATGTCAACAGCAGGTATCACACGTCAAGCAAATTGTGTAACCTCTCTGGGTATCATTTACTCACTTCACAGAAATACTGAGGGAGGTTAGTACAGTTTGTATAAAACACCCAGCCCTGACCTCCAAATCCACATCCAAATTGTAAATCTCTTTCATCAGGTTTTGCTGACAACTATCAAATTATATTTACTCTCTGAGGTTAAAATTAAAATTCATGACTTAGGATTAAGATACCTAAGTCCATAGTATTCTTCTTAACCCTCTTTCCTATTGCCTTCTCCAAAAACATTATTGGTCAATTTCTCTATTCTTTCTGTGCAATGGCTTATCTTTGAAAGCTGAAGTCCCCGCACATTTTCAGGACAGCGCTCAGAAGCAGTGTAAAGCCCTCTCTCCTCATCGTGTGTTCTGCATATATTTCTCTTGCAGTGCATTTGCAGTACTCTGTCTTTACATACGTTACCTCCCTACACTGTGATTTCCTCGAGGAGAGGTGGCATATCCTGTATGCTTCTTTGTGTCCCCAAGGCCTACCACAGTGTTCTGCACGCTGGGTGAATGACTCAACAGCTTCCAGTCTACTTCATATGTCACATAATGGCATTCAATTAGATAATCTCTAAGATCCTTCCTACCCTAATTCCCTATTTATTTATTTATGACCCATTATATATATATTTTGCTTCCCATCTTGGGAAAGATGGATATATCCATTTTGGGAAAAGAGGATATATCCTAGGAATGTGGAATAAGTTACCTTTAGGATTACTCCGGTTCTAGGGTTCAAAAATATTTTACTATAAATACTAGTTCTGGTATCTGCCATGCCCATTAAACTATTAAAATGTGCTTTATAGTCTATCATATCCCACACTTCCTACCAGAGTCCTTGGAACATAGTGGGTACTCAATAAGTATTTGTTAAACAAAAAAAATACATATGTACATACATGCATACATATATATGTATATATATATATACACATATACACAAACAGAGATACAAACATATAAAAAAAGAAAAATATGTTGTATCCTTTGGTAAATGCAATGAGAAATATACTAATTTAAAATGGGTATAATTTGTAGTTCATAGATTTGTTGTAAGGATTAGATTAAACTAAATGCATACTAAAAAAGTAGTACGGTGTTTTTCCATTTTAGGTACTGAAACAAAGAGTGATTTTTATTTTTCAGTCTTCATTACCTCATGCAGTCCATGAACCTTAAAGTAATATCCTGGAATTATATATCAACTTTCTAAAATACTTTCTCATTTATCTTCAAATGTATTTTAATTTATTCATATAACATCCTTTTTAGGTTGACAAATGCTCATATTAACATTCCCTTTTAATGGTAGAAGAACTCAGAAAATGGTCAATTGCTAAAGTCAGACTTTTGCCAAGTGACACAGGCAAATTTCTGAACTCTCCATCCCTTCCAGTGACCGTCTATTACGAAGAAACCAAAGTCCTACAGGCGCAGCCTACTTTCATTGTTCTAATTACTTTGACTTTTTTTTCAGTAGCTTTATAAAGTATTGTATAAGTTTACAAACTATAATTGTCCTTTAACACTATAAAGAAAGTAAATAAACCACAAAGGGAAACTCCCAAGCTTCATTACTTCTGTATAAATTAACTCTTAATAAATATATAGGACTTGAATATAAATACAGTCAAAAGGAAGATGTTAAAATGAAATAGCCACTCCAACTTAATAAATGAAATATAAGGCTATAATACCTCATTAAGCATTTTACCATTACTTTTACTATAAAGAAATTCATAGTTTTTAGTTTTTCTTTGTAATAAATTATTAAAGGTTTTATAAAGTACTGATAAAAAGATAATGAAAAATATTTCTCTATTTTTTCAAATTTTTAAAAAGTTAAAATTTAAAATATTTTGAAAGGTAGAACCCTAGAATTATCCTCAGCATCAGGACATTTTATGTACAATTAGCGCACGATAGTTAAGGAAATATTTGGTACCTGGGCCGCTCCTGTAATCATATTTGGAATGAAATCCTTATGGCCTGGCGCATCCATTAATGTAATAACTTTGGTTGTGGTCTCAAACTTTGTCATGCCAACATCCATTGTTACTCCCCTTAAAGAAAAAAATTAAATGGTTAGAATGTACTATATAAATAATCAGTGCTATGGATTAAATAATTTCTTAATATAAGTTAAATGACAGTCTATCATTTAGACTGTCATTAGACAATGATAAAAGCTATCATTTTTGGCTGGAATTTCTGCTGCAACAGTATTAAATCCATATAGCTTTAACACAAAGTTGTGGTTGCAGCAAGAACTTAAACAAAATAATAGGTATTTCTCATTTCCTTCTTTTTGGTGTGGGGGGGAGCAATGTAGATTGCAAACAAAGAAAGATAAATGGAGACATCTCCAAAAAGGGAACAGTAAATACTGAACATGAGAAAAAGTACAATGAAGAATGACCACTACCAGGAGGTAGTTTTCTTCATCTTCTTATGTTTATGCTTCACTAATTATAGAAATAAACTTATAGAACTTTCTTTTGTAAGCCTGGTATGTTACACATTTAGAAAACAGGATATATCAAAGGAGATGCCCACTTTTTAAAAAATTTAATAAAAATGAACAGTAATTTGTTTCATATCCCATTTCATCCTTCTTGGAGACCACAGTCACAAAAAATGTACAATAGATTCAGATTGTAAGAAAGCCCAAGGAGGATCTATAGTCAAAGGTACTAAGTCATTCTAGACTTCAGAAATTTAGCATATTCACCTGGTTTGCCTGGGATAATCCAGAGTAATGAATGAGCACTCCCTTTAACTACATAATATGCCAACAACTGTAAGGATAAATTTCATGTTCACCCTAGCAGTAAGGTTACTGTGGGTCTCTTTATTCCAGTCACTCCAGTTTAATCTGAAACCATGGGCCATTTGAGCTTCTGAAAAAGTATGCTTCGCTCTCTTTAATAATCCCCAAATAATTGCTTTTAGATTTGTGATGAACCAAGACTTATTCCAAGTTTCTCCCTAGACTTCTTTGACTACAATATATTCCTTTGACCCGGCTCTGGCCGGGGTCTGTAAGCTTATGGGATGTGAAAATGTCGCTCATTTTACTAATTTTTGTTCAGCATACAAGCAGAAGAGAGGCTTTACAAATATTTAACATGCTGGGATAAGCAACACATTATATTTTTTAAATGTTATTAAGGGACATATAGTAGTGAGTTAAAATTCCCATTATATTATCTGGAAGTTTCTCCCATCTACAGAATGAAGGAATATTCTAAAAACCACATCATGCTGAACAATAGAGAACTAGTAGCAGTAAAATTTGACAGATAACCAGCAGGTATATTACTTAAAAAACCACTAAAATATTGATTATTCTAGGAATAAGATTATTATCTTAATTGCCAGCTCAACTCACAAATTAACTAAATTCAAACAAGTCATTCTAACTTACGGTGTTCTCAAACTGTTTACCCACTCAACAGATGACACAAAGAAAAGTTATATATTTTAATAAGCTGTGTGATAAGCATGAAAATTATTTAATCTTCTTATATAACATCATACAAAACTCCACTGTTTTCCACTGTACGTTTTCTAAAAATTTGTAACTATCCACTAACTTTTCTTACAAGGCTGGTAAACAAGCTTGTGATAGTATATATAGACTGAAGATGACAACTATAAGAAAATTTCTATTTATCAGAAGAGCTAAGGAACAATGTGACCCCATTTATTGAGAATTACCTTATATATTCTAATGTAGACTATCCAAGACTCCAATAAAAATACACACTTACAAAAAGTATGAAAATCCAAATATATTCTCTAATCACATTCAAAATGAAGACATGAGGGAAGAGGGAATAACCTCTTTGTTGATTCAGCACTTTCAGAGGACTTCAGAGTCTTTAATTATTTTGACACAGTTGAAACATCTGCCATTTCATTTAATTATTAAGGTGTCCTCTCTCTTCCCTCAAATAGGTGCCATTACCTCCCCAATCCCTAACAGTTCTAAGGTGATATACGAGGTCTGTCCAGAAGGTATTCAGCCATAAAATATGAAAAATAGGGATATTTATTGAAGAAGATACAAGATATGAGAAACACTGTACACAGGTGCCTCCACCATTCCCTTCAAAGTAGGCACCTGGGGACCTCACACAGTTCTCCCAATCAGCTGCCCTGTCATATTTTCTTGAATTTCACTGACGCTCTGAAATCTCTTCCCCTGCAAAGGTGATTTTGATTTTGGGAAAAGACAGAAGCCGCAGGGCGCCGAATCTGGGCTGTAGAGGGGTTCAGTCACCTGGGTGATTTGATGTTTTGCCAAAAACTCTGCACAAGAGTTAAGCGTGAGCGGGTGCGTTGTCATGATGAAGCTGCCAATCACCAGTTGCCCATAGCTGCGGCCTTCTGAATCATCAGAATAGTTCCCGCAGAGGAACATTCAAGCCTAACCCAAAATTTGGTGCAGATTTGTTGCTTCGCTCTCTCAGTCATTTTGAATGCGATGACCACACAGTACACATGCTCACTCAACTGCACCTACTGCCTCCAATGACTAGTACAACGAAGTCGTAATTGTTCATATATGTGCATTCCAGTCCACTCTCCTTGGCAGCCACGTTACACTGATGTCGTACAAACAGTTCTTGTTATATCAACAATGGCTGGACTTTTTCCAGAGAGACCTCGTATACCACCGTCCTGAAAACACTTCAAAAGAAGTACTATTTTTTGGCCAGAGCTATATTCTCCTATTAGAATCTCCCTGATATTAGCACTGAACAACACAGTATCAGATACAGAAAAAGTAACTGACTGGATTAAATCTATATGGTTGGAGATAGGTGTAATCACTTGTTGGCTTTTGTCTCATGAAAATATAGTACAAAAATTATAAAATGAGTTAAGTCTGGTCATTTACATTTACTGGTCACTTTGATTCCAGACAGAAGACAGTTTACTACAAAAAGTTACCTTTCCTTTATAAGCTGATGTAAAATTAAGGGTCTTACTCATAATTTTAATTCAAAATCAAGTCAAATTGACATATACTTAAGGAAGTAACAACAGAAACTTCTCCCACTGAATAATTAGCTAAGTGTTTCTACTGCTTTTTAAAAGCAATTTTTGATAAACATTCTCTTAAACTATTCTCATAGAATTTGGACTAGCAAAAAACATATGTAGATTCATTATGTATGTAGTAATGAAAACTACAATAAAAATATTTCCCAAAGAATTGAAAGCCTTTTTCCAAAAATAGTCTAAAATATTTCATGGTATATTTCACACATATTCAATACATTTTACAAAAATTTTAATTAAAAGATTATATATCATTTCAAACTGAAAATTTTGAAATATAGTGGCTACCTTTCCCTTTCTTCTCCAGTCTCATCCAAGACCCAGGCATATGCAAACGAAGCTTTGCCAGCCTTTTTGGCCTCTTGTTCATACTTATGCATAGTCCTTTTGTTTACATTACCCAGAAGATAAAGCATATGGCCCATCAGAGTACTTTTCCCAGCATCAACATGACCTAAGGAAAATTGATTCAAGATTAATACTAGGTACATTTTCCAGAAGTTGTTCACATTGAGGCATTGCATGAATATATAATTCAGTAGTTCACATCAGTGTTTAGAGTAATAAATACCAATTTTTATTAAATGACATGTAAAACATCTAAACAGAGGGAAAAGAGCATGTCTTTTAAGAGGGGAATTTCCCTGGTTTTTGGAAATTAAAACTGTCAACAAGACATGCCATTGTCAAAATGTTCACAGAATGAAAATATCACAACAAAGCCTCAGGGCCTTGGCAGCCTGGCATTATTCGCCCAGGGTGACTAGAAAGCATTATGATGCAATGCCCCCTTGCTTCATGCCCATCACACCCGCGGAGACGCTCAGAGCAGAACAGGAGTCTCCATGCTGCAACCAGAGGGCTGCCAGGCTAAAGCGGAGCGGACAGCCCAGAGGAACAAAGGACGTTACCAATGACCACTAAGTTGAGGAGCTGCTTCCCTCCCTGCCGCCTCTCCAGCTCTGCTTTGATGTCTATCTGCTGCCTCAGCTTGCTAGGCTTTTTCACTGGGGTTTGTGCTGGACCCTGCTCTTCTGATGCTTGAATGGTGTGGGATGGAAGAGATGATTTAGAAACGGTCTCAAGAACATCAGAGGCAGCAATGCTGGTATCTTCACTAGGTTGTCCTTTCTGAGGTGTGTGGAAACTATGACCATTTTCTTCAGCAGTTACTCTAAAGAAAGCACAGATAGGAAAAGAGTGTTTAAACCAACTCCATTGATGTCCTATAATGTCAAAAGGGGAGAGAAGTTCTCTCTTCATATTCCTTACACTTGCAAACCTAAAGTGACCTCTGCTAAGTGGTTAGAGTCTGTTAAGGTAGAAATGATAAGTAGCTAGACCCAAACCACAAAATACAGACTTGGAAGATCCCAAGAGAAAAACATTCTACCAAAACTACGATAAGAAGAAAATATCCTGTAAAATAACTGAAATTCAAAGTCTAAGCCCATAGATTTAGCCATATAATCCTATCAAAACAGATGGCATAAAGGAGACATTTTTAAAAAATTGACATCAAATGTGTTTCTGGAGATAAATTTAGTATTAAAAGAAGTTTTATACTTAACATATTCTTTTACCAAAACAGAGACTTAAGATCCCATTTGTTCCAATGCTATCTTTAAGGGAGCTATCTCTAAATGTCTACATATTCTTAATAGTTTTTGCAAGGGAGCTTCAATTCATTAATTCAAAACAATACTTGATTTACTAAAACTTACAACATATACTAAGCATTGATGTTGAGAAGAAAAGATGACATAAAAAAATGAGAAAGTCATCTACTACTCCCAAAAGCTTACGATCTAGTGAGGGGCTCAGGTACATAGTCAAAACAAGACCGCCTATAGCCTAATTTATTCTCTTCTTGAAGATGAAAGCGCCTCTAAAAGCAAACACTGGTCTCAGTTCATCAGCCCTTCGACTGTTCTCTGTAGAGACTATAGCAGTGCTGTCCTGTGGGCGGCTATAAACAGCACGGTCTAACCCACCAGACTGCGACATGTTTACATTTCCCTCACTGACTACAGATAAATAGACTTAGGACAAAGAACAGGTTAAACTGCAAGTTATTAAGAATGAAGCCAATTATATCCAATCTAATGTGGAGCTGGCAAAGAACTACACACAAAAAGTAGTTTATAAAAACCACTTACAATTCTACCATAATGGAAATGTGTAAGAATAGTAAATCTATACTTTTTTCTTAACTGCTGTACCAAAAAAGAGGTTCGGGTTTCCCTCTCAGGGCACTGACCCTTCCTTAATCCTATGCTTCAGGAAAGGGACAGATTAGTAACACTTGTGACTTTGTTAAAAACCTCATATCCATTTCCATTTTATTTTGCTTTGCCAATCTCCACTAGCCAATCTTGGTGTTTATTTTTAAACAATGCTTACACAGACTAGCTTCATCTTGAAGTGCAGAGAAAAAATTGTACTACTGTGAAAAATATTTCCATTCTTTTAAAGGATTCCAACAGGCCAAATTAAGTGAAATCAAACTTAGACTATACTGTGCAAACATTTACCTGAATGTCCAGAGTTAGCTTTAAAACCAAGACATAACAACTCTGCATTAAGGAGAAAAAAACAAAAACAAACAAACAAAAAAAAACCCACCTAGAAATTATCATACAAGAACTCGACAAGAGTGACTACACATATGATACAGAGAGATCTGCTTGGGAACACACAGGCTTTAGTTCTGATCAGACCTGGGAGAAATAACAATCTTTAGCTTCACATCTTTCTGTTTTTAGTTACAGAATCTTTCCAAACACGCTGACTCTAACATGGGAAACAGATACAGGCGGAACGGCTATGGTTGACAGAGCGGGTAGAAGCCTGAAACTCAGCTTACCCACCAATCCAGGTAGTGGTTGCTCAGGATAGGAAGGACTTCACAAAAAATGGGTCTTGCTTGATTATTCATTAACGATTCAGTAATATGAAAAGTTTACTTTTTTCTCACTTTCACGATAATATTCCTTTTCAAGTAAACCTGAGGTAAACTAAAAATTAATTCACTAAATTATATACAGTTAGAGGGAAGTGACCAAAGTAAATAGAAAACCATTCTGGGTAAGTCTGTATTTAGTAAAAAAGTTCTGCATATTATGAAACACAAGTTAATGTTTTAAAACCTTGAAAAATCTCTAACACAAAGTCTAAAAATGACCATTCTGGGCTTCAAGGCTATAATTACTGAATGATATGAAAAAAGAGTAAGTTGGCTGAATGTTTGTTTATCAGGTGCTTTCTCATATAATTTTGTAATCTTAATTATTATTATAAAATGATGAGTCTGTTTTGTTTCTATACCATCTTTTCAAAAGTGGAAATATGAATCTAGAGGCTTAATCTTTCCTGTTTAAATAACATTGCAAAGGTTATTTGCATGCTGCTTCGTAAGACTTCTGAAACCTTTTGTATGATGATTATAAAATCCTTACAAGAAATTGTGTGATTGACTGACTGATCTCTCAATGGAAATAATCCCATAATAGAATTAAATGGCACTTAAGACACAGGGACAAAAAAGGCATTTACGATTCTGACAACAGAATCCCAATTCAGAGAGAAAAGACATACATTAAGTTTTCTGTGACTGAATCAGGATTCAAAATTATTTTTATGGGCTGAAGTTATCTGAATTAAAAATTAACTTTTTCATTCATCTAATCATTCAACTAACACATACTGAACACCTACTATGTCCTAGATATGAAGTTCTTTCCCTCACTAAACCTGAAATCTTATAAATAAAATCTTGTTTCTAAAAATCAAATAACTGAACTGGGTGAGCATTGATTCTTCCTGACCAAGAGGCATGATATATCCATCGACTTACAAGAATGCAATAAGGAAGGGAAAAAAAGCCCACTGAGTTAATATTTCTCGGAAGTTAAAAAAGTTAAAAAAAAATCCTCTGTTGTTTATATTTGATAACAGTACTTTTTATCTAACTGGTAAAGAAAATATATGTAAGTAAAAATTTAGGGAATGATTTAAAAATCTAAAACATTTTAAAGAAACTAAAAGTTAGTGTTTTCAAGCTGTGCTGTAAAGCCTCAAGCTTTACAAAAAGAGTAAAAACTCTGTAAAAACAGAGTTTTTTACTTGTCTGTAAAAACTTCTGGGAGCATTCTAGGGGCTGATGAGGAGGACTGAACAATGAGCATTACTAATGTATGACTGATTATCATTTTTCACTAGATATTTGAAATTTGAGGTATGTTTCATTTTTTATGACTTTGTTAAACTGACGCAATTTACTCAATATGGAAATCTAAAAGAGTTTAAAGATAATAATTAGCAAAATAATTTAATGATTCCATGATAATTCCCAAATGCTGCTTACCTGTGCCATCTAGTGGCGCAAGTAGTCCCCTTCTCAGTGTTAGTTTTCACAAAATCATGTTTTTTTGTTAAAGTAGCTATAAATAATTTAATTTATATGAAGAAATGGATAGTGAGATAGAATAAGTAACATATATAGGTAAGTCTAGAATTAAGTCTAATTTCTTATCCCCTTCTCTTTGTGATATGACCTACTGAAGATTGTGATAGTTCAATGTTAATGATGTATTTTCTTATAGTGTAACAGGAGACAAACTAATTCCAAAAAAAGGTGGGGATTATAAACCTTACCCAGGCACTTCAAATCCCATGGTTTGTTTCCTTCCAGATACAGTCATTTTAGCAACTTTTGGCACAATTTCAGGTTCACTTCGAGATGACTGGAAATCAACTGGTTTTCCTAATTAAAGAGTAAAATATAAAAGTCTAATTGAAGTTCATTTCTAGAAACATATATTACATATTATGTCACATATTATAATTACATCTCACAGAATTCATGTCTTTATAAACACATATCGTTTCTCTAAAAAATTTTAGTGAAATACTAAAAAGCTGAAAAATTCTTCTGTCAGTCTATTCTAGAAAATCCCCTATATCAGTCTTTGTTATGCTTAACCTCCACCAAATCTCTTCCTAATTTTGAACTGACTCTTAAGTTTCATTATTAAGAGGTCACAAGACAGTTTCTACTCTAAGCCTTGTTCTGACAATATACATAGACCCTCTGTCTCCCTCTCCCACCACACCCTTTCACAATACTAAAACTGTTCAGTCAGTTAACAGATGGCTAAACTATTTTTATTCCTGTGATACCTATAAACTGAGAGAGAGTTGAGTCTGCTGAATTGTGCTGAACACTGCATTTATTTTACTTGCATGCAGTACTGGATTTTGTAAGACAGATGCTATCTACAAAAAATATGGGGAAGAGGTCAAAGTAGACAAAGTGAATTAAGAACACAGAGGAGAATAAATTATGAGCTAGATCAAAGTAAGACTTAATGCACTGGATCCTTTAAATATATGCAATAATTATGTAATTCGTGGAATCCTTTAGCATGTATCCTTGTAATTTTCAAGAAGAATGCCATCGGGATTGGGTCCACATAAAACTACAGAAACTGCATATGCTACACTGGTAAATATATACACACACATATATACATATATATATACACACACTGAGAGAACTTTAAAATTAGAAAAGACAAATTAACATACAGCAATCATTCAAAATGCTTGTCATTTGCCTACTATATGCCGGGCACTGTGCTGGAGATACAATAGTGAACAAAAGCAGACATAATCATCGTGCTGAGAGAGTTTACAGTCTAGTGGGAAAAAGGTATTGAGATCTCAAAAAATAAAAGTAAAATCAAAGCTATTATTAGTGTCATAATCTGCATAGAGTGCCATGCGATTTTGTGATAGAGCACCTGAATTAGAGCACTTCTACAGAAAATTGAGAGTTGAGTGAAGATGCAAAAAATGAGTAAGAATTAACTGTAGAGAAAGAAAGAGCATTCCAGCTAGAGGGAGTAGCTAGTATATCAGCCCTGGTGTAGCAGGCAGCATGGTTATTTCAGAGGGAGTAAAAGTAAGAGACAGGGAGCACAATTAAAAGAGGGGAAGAGGCAGTGCAGGACCTCATTAAAGACCATACCAAAGATCCCAATGTTTGTTCAAAAAGAACTGAAAGTCACCAGAACGATGTATATAAATGGGTGAAGGGAGGAAAGACAGGATAAAGGAAAGGGTTAGGCTCAAAGAAGAGGTCTGGGCTAAAGCATGTATTTATGATTTATATGCACATAATTAGTAGTTGAAGGCACAGACACGACACGAGTGAGATCACCAAGGGACAGAATGCAGAGTAAGAAGAGGAGTGGTCTTAGAACAAAGCCTTGGAATAACCCAGCATGTAAGTGAAAGATGAGAGGATAATGAGCCTGTAAAAAGGTGCCAGAGGAGAGCCAGGAGAGGACAGTGCCAAGGAAGCTAGGAAAAGAGAGTGCCTGATGGTGCTGGTATCACCAGTCAAGTGAAATAAGGGTTGAAAACATGCAAACATTTAGTGAGATGATTCATTCCTCATATAAAGGTATTGGCAGTTTTAGCAAGAACCATTTGAGAGAAGTGAGGGAAGTAAAAGCCAGAATGGGTTAAAAAAGAAAAATACAAGGAAGGTGACAAAACAGAGGCAGCAATACCCATGATCTCTTAGCCATTATCTCAAATGCCCATGATCTCTACCCAGTATTTCAAAAGCCAAAGTTTCTGAAAAATTAAGGGCTTTTATTTACTTTGTTTTGCTTTATTTAATAACTCTTTTGGAAGCAAAACCTGACCTGGACTGACATGAGGCTATTCACAGCCCTTATTTATCCCACTTATAGTGAAAAGCTGTAAATTCTTTTTATCCTCACTCGAAGACATTTTTTTCATTGCTTTTTATAGAGAGAGGAACGGAGACAGAGTGACAGAGATCGAGAGACAGAAACATCGATGTGAGAGAGAAACACTGATTGGTTGCCTTCCTGTATGCGCCCCAATTGGGGACTGAACCTGCAACCCAGGCATGTGCCCTGACCAGGAATCGAACCCACAACCTTTTGGTCTACTGAACAATGCTCCAACCGAGTGCACTGGTCAGGGCTAAAAAGTTATAAATTTTAGTGCAGAAATAACAATGTGATGACTACAGGGCTCACACTACAAATAAGATGGACATGTTAATGCTTTTCTAAATCCAAAAAATTCTGAATTCTGAATTAATTCTAGTGTCAAAAGCTTTACATAAGAGATTATAGATGTGTTTAAATGACTGTCTTAAAAAAGTCTGGCTGAAAAGGGAGGAATGTGGTCAAATGGCAGCAATGCGGGGGTGGATCAGCTGATGGAAAAGACAAAAATAAAAGGGGCTATTTGAAAGCACTAGGAAGAGAAAAGATCATTTTAGGTATTTCAGAATTTCTGAGAAGGTAGAAAAGTATGGGTCCAAAGCACAGGTAGAAACTGAACTAAGTGGAAGACAGGCTCTTACATTGTAACAGGAGGCAGATTTGTACGCTGAGGAGCTGGAAGATGAAAATTCCTAATGGTTGCCTTCTATTATCTCCATAACATAGCAAGCAGCTAGTTAGCTGCTGAGACTGGGGGTGAACGAGGAAAGTAAAAAGCTGGTGAAGCAAATAAAAGTCATCATTAAACTCTGCACAAAGGAAAATGATTTGAACATAAAAAAAAATCAGAACTGTTGGATAATATTGAGAGCCAACTTAAGATTTGCAACAATGAACTTAAAATGAAATCACCCTGCATTTCTATGTGACTTTCTCTAACAGCACTCAGCAATTCAGAAAGAGGCACAAAGAAGACATTAAATGTCTCATCCAGAGTTAAGTTTCTACCCAACAGGTGCAAAAAGAAAGCAGAAAGACAAAGTAGCTGAAGGTATTAACAGAGAGAGGAAGTTGAAATTACAAATCATAAACTCTAAACTGCATTTTAGAAAACAAAATATAAGTGTACTGATGCACTAGGAGAAAGCAGAGGTCCAGAGGTCAAGGAAAGGTCATGACAAGAGAAGCATAAACAGGTGGTTGTGGTCAGGATGAAATGTGTAAATTTATAATTTTGAAGGAGGAGGAATTAGAAAATTGCTGGTGAGAGGTGAAGGTCACTAGAGATGAGGCCATCAAGGGACTGAATGCCCAAGGTGTCGGACCTGGCGTTTTCCCACATCAATGCACAAGTAAGCTATGATCATGAAGAGCTTTGGTTGGGGAAGAAAATTGTAAGCCAGCTTACAACGTCTTCAGTGAATATGAAGAGTGGCCATGAGCTTGTTCAGTGATGACAGCACTGACTAACCAAAGGCTGGTTCAGGCAGAATCACAGCAACTCTAAGGATACAGAGATGTAAAGAAAATAAAAAGGACAGAGCAATAGCAATGTTAGAAAAGTCAGTAAAGAGGACAAAGTTGACTCTCCCAGAACCTGAGGTTTGAGGGGATATAAATGAAGTAAAGCAAGGAAGTAGAAAAGCAAAGACTAGAAAAACACTGAAAATTACAGAGGGATTTGCTTTTCATGAAAAAAGAAGTTTCTAGAGTTATAGTAAACGTAGAACAAAGTGAAAGGTAAGTGAGGGTTAGGAAGGAGTAAACAAAGAACATTATCCTGATGTTTTGCGCATGAGTGTCTGGGGGTGAGGGTAGGGGAGGAACACCCTAAGACAAGAAAAAGAGGCAAGGTGAATGTTGGTTTCTGTTAGAACAACAGGGGAAAAGAACCATGAAGCACAAAAATGTCTCTATCCAAGCTATACGAGACTAACTCCCACTTCCTACTGATTCATTTTAATACCTTCCAACTGTTTTGCATGAGGAAAATTTCTTGACCCACTTACACATTAAGTACATTGAAATGCTGTAATTCTGACTTTAAAAAAAAAGGTGGATCATAGCATAACATAAAAGGTCTCTAAGCATAGAAAGATATCATAGCATGATTATGTAACATTTATGAGGATATAATAAATATATTTTTAATTCTTAGTGATTCTTCTTTATAGGACATCAAACCCAAGATGTAGTATTTCCAACATTTGGTTACATAAGTTCAAGTATTTCTTTGGAGGGAAAAAGTTCTCTATTATGGATCTGAATACCACCCGCTAAAGAGTGAGTCTTAAACCTTTTATTTCAGACTCTTGCTGAATTTCAGTGAAATCCGCTGCTTGAATATCCCCATAATTTAGCCTCTTCAGGCCCACTCCTTTGGTCTTTAAGCACACCCAGTATTCGACTACTAGCTCTTTGAGGGTAAAAATGGTCCTAGAGTAGGTTCACCGAGTCCAGAGACCATGACACAGTGCTCTGCTGACAAGCGCTCAATAGACAGAGTTCAATGACTGAACCCTAATGGTTTAAATGTTGAAACCATGGATTGACCTGTATTGCTTCTGCAAGTTACCTTAGATCTCCTCCTGAGACAACCTCCTCAGTTCACTAGCTCTACCTACTTCCCGCACTTCATACCAGCTGCCTTCTAACATTGAGGTCTGGGTTCTAGAAAGTGGGTGCGGCACTCGCTGTAGGCACACTTGTGCCCTCTTCTGCCAGGTGCTTTGCGTGCTCTCTACCTTCCTAACAACCACAACGATAGGTTTTTATTTCTACTTCAGATTTGCCAAAAGACATACAACCCGTGACACAGTCAGATTTTTAAAAAGGTATGAATCATATAATGGCTATTATCAACAGGTTTATAAACTATTGAGAGATAATATAAGAGTTGTGGAGATGAGTCATAGAGACAATAAGCAAGTGGATTCAAAGTATGTACCTGAGTGATTATGGGAGGCTTGAATGAAATGAGATCTAACCTGACTCTAAAAACTAAAGAGGAGACAAAAATAACATGAGAAAAGGAATTTTTAAGAGTCAATGGGGCAAAAATTCTGAAAAAGGCTGGGCAAAGATCAAAAAACCTTTATAGTAAGACTATATAATTGAGACTTTGCATGAAAGGCCTTTCTTTAAAGAAAAAAAATTTTTTTACAGACTTGGTTTTAAGGATTCTGTTTTTCTCATCTAATAAGTAAAAATGTCTAAAAGAAAATCAGTATTAAATATTCTAAATTAAACTACAAAAAGGTAATTGCTGAGACTGTTTACAAATGGGGAAGGGCACATTCAGATTAGGTAAAAGAAAAACCACAGAAACTTATATGTGATTTCTTCATAAATTAGGCTGCCGTGCCTCATCATTCTATACCTTTACTTTCCCCCAGCCACTAATGAGGTGCCCCCGAACTTCAGTCTTAGGGTGCTATTTAAATTGAACAGATGCCGTCTACCCTGAAATAATCAATTCTAATTAGTCTAGTATGGCTAGAAATCTAAGGCACTGCCACTAGAAAATTCCAGAGCTTGTGCCTTGATCTAGTCACCAAATATTCCAGAGGCTGAGTTTATCCCACTGCAAAATGAGGGCGTCACCGCCTGCATCACCTATCTCACAAAGATGTTGTAATATTATACATGTGAAAGCACTCGATTATTCATTTTTAAAAATATTCTCAAGCAAAATCTTCCTTCTATGGAATAATTTCATCATTATTCATGCCATATCCTTGCCAGAAAACTCTTAAATCCAAACTAATTGCTGAAGTTCATGGTCCGTACATTTCCTACAATTATTTTTAGTTTGAATACTGCTCCATCCATTGATCTTTTCTAAAGTGATTTTAGGTGATTACAGGATGAACAAATGCTAGATGCACCTAGTCACAGACAGTAACGCAAAAAGCGTGCCACACCTTGGCTTGAACCTGGTATTTTTTTATTTACTTAAGTGTCATGCAAAAAAAAAAAAAAAAGGAAAGACCCAGTAATGCAAAAACTAATCAATGGGACTATTTGAGGAGAAAAGCAGCCAAGCTGATGTTGAAGCTCATCTGGAAGAGTAAATGTTGAGAGGATGAACAATAAAATTTTAAATTAAGAATAATAGGGAAACGAAGCTACCAGATACCAAGACGTTCTAAAGAGCTAAAGTAAATTAGTACGTGGTAACGGCACAAGAGTAGCATGATTAGAATAGAGTATCCACAAATGGAACAATTAATAGGAATATATTTTTATTTGTTATACACAGCAATAATACTTGAGCATATGGAAAAATATATAGGGAATACATGTTACAGACACTCATAAACAGAATTCAGTATTTGCAAAGAGATGTTTCAAATCGGTGGGAAAAGATGGGTTATCCAACATTTTCTTGGGAATACTGGCTATTCATTTGAGGAAAAGGTTCTATCATGTCTATGGTGTATCATAGAGAATTATAAAAAAATTTATAATATTCAGGAAAGACTGATGAATCTTATCTAAAAACTTTAAAATTTCTCTCTGATTAAGGATACCCTAAGTGAACATAAAGTATGTGTGAAAATATATACAAGAGGTTAACATATAAAATAAAAGAGTGCCCACAAACCAGTAAGAAAAAACTCAGAAAAAGGGAGCAATAAATAGACCAGATCAAATTACACAGCTCAAAGAAAGGTGTGGCAGAAAAAGGGGAGGAGAGAGGAGAAGGAGGGAGAGCAGGGGGAGTGGAGGACTGAAAAGAGGCGGCAGTGGAAAAGGAATACAGAGGGAGCGAGAAGGGGGGAGGGGTAAGTAAAAGTATTTTAACTCTTATTAGCAGCTAGTGCTGCCAAAGGAAGTGGGGGAAGAGCGGTTGGCTAGAGTATGACCTAAATGACCTGGTACAAGTTTGGCAGGGAGAAATGAAAGAATATAAAAAATTATTACTATCACAGTATACTTCTGGAAATGTGTTCTGTCTTGATTTTTCTTAGACTAAATTAAAACTTACTTAGCAGTAACACTTAGAATCAGTGTACCACAACCCAAACTCTTTCCTTCAATGATCCTGATTACAACATAATACTGAAACAGCCACTGGAAAGTTCATGTTTTGAAACAGTTACAAAGTTCATTCAATCAATCATTTGATGATAATTTTATATTCAGACTTCCGGTAAGGTTCAAAGTAATGCTCTAACCAATTTTGTTTTTTGTATTAAGTATTCAATCCCCTTGTTTAGACTCCGAGGTTCCATGACAGCAAGGTTGGTATCTTTCAGATTTCTCTATTTCCAAGACCCAAGTATTTGATACACTGCATAAACAAAATCATTTCCTGATAGGTCTTCCAATGTTCTGAGGGGAAAACTAAAAGGTAATTATAAATGTAACTTCTTTAAACATGTATTTTTACTAGGTTAAAAAAAAATCATGGTAAAATCCATCCTGCCCTTCTTGGATTCCCAGTAGGATTTCTCAGCCTTGGAACTACTGACATTCTGGACAGGATATTTCAATGCTGTAGGGTTGTCCTCTGCATTGTAAGATGTTTAGTGGCATCCCACATGTGTCTCTGGAGACAGCCAAATGTCCCTTTGTGGGGTCAAATCACCTCCAGTTGAGAACTACTGAAGAGTTATTAGCAAAAGAATTAAATATTACAAACCCTACATACATTCATACCCCCCCCCACACACAATCTAAACTTACCCTCTTGCCAACAAAATGAGCAATTCTGAAGTTTTTTCCCATCCAGCCAAAGCTTGAAACCTCAGTTATTGATTTCTGATTTCCCTTTCTCATGAAACCTCTATATCCAATTAATACTATTCACTTTCCCCTCATAAGTATTTCTCAAATTCGTCACTTCCTTTCCCATCTACCCAGGCCAGGCCCTTAGGAGTTCATGCCTACAGTGTGAGATATGGTGTCTCTCTGCATTCTGTGGCACTTATGAAACCATGTCCTGCCACTGTCACTAGGTTTTGCATCATCTCACTCACTGGCTAAAATATATTCAGTGGCCCTGAACCACCCCGCCTCCATCTACTTTTAAATAGTTCTTTGAAACATGACCCAAATTTACATTTCAAGACTCATCTCTTCCGTACTATTCCTATAAGCAGACTGGGATTCTCTTGCATAAACACTTTATCTCACGTCAGTGGCCATGGTCCATGCTTTTCCCATGTTCACGCAAAAGGCGTTATTTTCAAGAAAATTAGTAATACAAGGAAGCCAAGGCTTCTTGACAATGCATGAGTCACAGAGGCCAACCTCACCACTGTATAACCAAAGACTCTTGGATTCATTCCACAAAGGTTTACCAAGCCTATGAGGTAAAAATACTGATAAAGTGCATATAAATTTGCTTGCATACTGTTATGTTCCCAGAGGAGAGCCCCAATAACCACTACATGTCAAAACCCTCCAATTCATCAGTTACCTAGAATTTGGTAAAGTAGATAACACATGGACTCTGCTGCCAGATAGCCTGCGATGAATCCAGGCTCTGCCACTTATCAGTTATGTGAAATTCAAGAGAATCATTTAACTGCTCTCTGTACCTAGTTTCCTCATCTATGAAATGACAAGTACAGAACTTGCCTAATAGTGATGTAGAAGAAGCAAATAAGTCAATATATGCAAAGAGCTTAGAGCAATGCCCAGTATATATTAAGTACTCAACACTTCATACCATGACAGAAAGCAACATAATCTGTGGGTCTCTGATATTACCAAAATATCAACTTCCTTTTCCCCATTTGACACCGGGGAATCTTTGGATGCAAATTACTCTCTAGCAGTCACGTATTAATTCATGATGGAAAAGAGGGAAATGCTAACTATGTGACACTATGCTAGGTACTGGGATAAACAGATCGAAGGATAAGATATGATTCCTATCCTCCAGAAACGTAAGTCTAACAGAGATACAACACAAGCATATTATTGTAATGTGAACTGCTATACGCAGGCACAATGAGAGTGCATATAAAAGGTACTACCCCACTCACACTGAAAAAATTAGGCAAGGTTTCCTTCAACTGATTCCCGATGAATCCTGGAACAAAAAAAAAAAAAAAAAAAGGAAAAGGGGATCAGGGCACACAACACAATCAGCATGGCTGAGACACAGGGAAAGAGATTAAGTGTGAGACATAAGGATAGAAAATCAGGCGGCTCACTCAGAGCCATGAACAACCTTTAGGCACTTGATTTTGAAATATAAGAATCATTAAAAGAATTTAAGCATTGGAAAATCATACTGTGCTTTTAAAAATGTATTCTGACCATAGCATGACAAATGGATTGTGGAGGCAAGACTAAAGGAAGAGCAGTTCGTAAGCTGTTGTGCTAATGTGTGTAAGAAATGCTATGAACTGATCGAAGAACAATGGAGAAAAGGACATCTAAAAGATATTATAAGGTGAAATCAGGAACACCTGGCACCTTGATATATGAAGGGAGGTGACAGAAAGTACAGTTCCCACAGCTTTCTAGCAAGGAAGAAAGAGGATGGTTTTACCATCCCCAAATGGGGGATACGTTCCATCTGGAACTAAGAGAACTAAGAGAAGTTTAGAAGTCTTAGCTGTCAGGAGCTTGCTCCTCTAGGATGGTCCTTTCTCATTAAGTGCAAAATTACAGCAGTCCAGAGGAAATGCTTCGCCCTAAGTCAATGGGTTTTGCTACCAAAGACTTTATTTTTTTAAACACTACCTAGATACCATCTCAGATCTTCACATTTTTCAAGTTAAATTATAACATGTTCTTGGCACTAAGGACACGAAGATGAGTAATCGTCTATTTTCTTTCAGGTAGTTTTCATTCTAGATATGTAGACAGACTAGACTGAATGAAAACACAGACAAGGAGAGTAAGAGAATTCTGCAGGAGACCGCAAGTGCTATGACTGCAGCTGAGCGAGTTACAAGAGCACAGGGAATGAGTAAGAGGAGACCGCCATTAATAGATAATGGCAATAAATGTTAGGGAGGCAAAAGAGAGAGAGAGAGAGAGAGAGAGAGCACTAAATTCCTAGGACTCTACATTAGATATGAATATAAAACACATTGGATCTGAGATTCTTTCAAGATGAACAGAAATGGGATAGAAGCCTGGATAATTGAGTTTGCAGAGCAGAAGCAGCGAGGGCACTGTTAGACACATAAAGCAACTTAAGACCTGGGAAGAGACGAGAGAGCCTACAGAAGATGAAAGGTGAGAAGGCAGCCAGTGACGGATTCTCACTAAGAGGCGGGCAGAAAATACACATTCACGTTCCTTGTATAGTCGTTAACACGAATTTAGATTCATACAATCATGCAATTTTGCAGGCTATATTTTTTTAAGAGGTCACTTGGTGCGACCCATTATTTACAGATGAAAACTTAAGTAAATTCCTAAAGATCACATGCCTGACCAGGAAATTCTGCTCTTGCTTTCTCCAGGCTACTTCCGAGGCACCCAGAGTTCCCTTTCCACCCTGTTTCTGATTGTACCTCCTCATGGAAATGATTTTTCCCAAGATGACTGAACCAGATTTATTTTGAAGTTAAATGTATATGTAAACTACTTGAACAAGTACCTCTATAAAATGTTAATGCTTTGTCCAGATTATGATTTTGTGATTTTGGTGAGGTTCATAATTATCATTTCAGACACTTCTGACAATGGTGAATAATAAAATCAATAATTCTGATTTGGTTTAATATTTGCATTTCAAAATCTCTTAAAAACATATATCGTTAAAGCCTAGCAGTTAAATCATTCTCTGCTTAATAAAGTTTCTAATACAATTTAAATTTCCAATAGGAAAACAGAAAGCTACACTAATGTTCCTAATAAACATCTGCATACAATCTTTCCACCTTTTGCTTATGCTGAAATTAGGTGGGGAAAAGGGTATTTAAGCTCTAACACATGCACCTAGCATTCACTCTATCAATTTCCAGTCACACATAATCTCGAATTCTTGAAAATGATAACTCCAATCCAAAAATGGTAGGACTTGAAATAAAAAACCTTTATTGTATATCCTCCTGTAGCATGTGTTGTCTGTGTTACAAAACATCAATATAAAGAACGTGCCTTACCTCTCCAACTAACCTATGAACACCACAAGGGTACTTTTGATATTTCCCACAATATTCAATCCAGTGCCAGGCACCCATTAGTCACTCAAATGTTTGGTAACATTATATAATTTTATACATGAAAAAAAAAGTAACATATTCTCTAAGCCAGTGATTGTCAGCTTGGGAGAAACTGGATCAGAAAAATAAAATCAAGACATCCTTGCCTCTTTCCCTTTGAAAATCACTGTCACTGGCAGACACTGATGCTGACAAGAGAGTGTTATATCTCTCAAGTGTCCTGGGAGAGAAAACAATGATTGAGAACAACTTAGGTGGTATAAAATTAGTATTATAATGAAGAAGTGAGGTTTGTGTTAGTTATACAATTTGTCCAACCCAGTTTAACATTCTTTGTAAATTATAACCACCTACTGCTTGATGACTGGTTTTAAGTTCATAACTAAAAAGACATTTAAAGATCTGCCACAAATCAGGAAATTAGTTCAGATGACCTTTTAAAGTTCCTGTTCTCATAATCTTATTTTTAAAACATAACTACTTAACCTATTTAGTGAGAATCTCCCCCCTTTCACACACAAAAATATATCAGTAATCCCTAAATGACATCAACTGAAAATTTTCTGAATATTTAATATTGTATTACCCACATCAAGTAGGTTATCAGTTAATGAAAACTGTTGTTGAGGGAATAATGTACTTAAGTCCAATAAAAAAACCCCAAGTTTTGGGGTTTTTCATATAAAAATCTAAAAATAAACATGAGAGATATTACTAAGGACAATTTTGAAAAGTAAGCTTTTTTACCTGACAGCATTAAGTAATATCAAATTTGAACAGTACCAATAAAGATATGAAAATACTAGTTCAGAACACTAGTTTTTATTTTAAATTAAAAATTCCTTCTGTAATTTCTTAATCAAAGTTTTAAAAGTATTCTCTGAATCAAAATGGGATCTAAAAACTGATTCCACATTTAAAAATGTATGTGGCAGATAGATTGGCAGATAGAGGAATAGACATAGATATAAGTAAAAAGAAGAAATATTTAGGATACAAAATTGTGTATAAGTGTATGCAAAAATCTTAATAAAGAATAAAAATGCATAGCAAAAAATGGAAGAAAATATGGCAAAACACAAGATTGCTGTCTTTGGGTAAGAAAATCATGAGTAACCTTTTCCCCTTTTTCTACATTAAGAATGTATTACTTTGACACTGAGAAAAATAGTAAGTTAATAGGTGATTTGAAAGATTTCAAAGACGGAAGTAATTTTTTATATTTATATGGTTGAGAAATATTCAACATAAATTCAAAGTAAACTCAATGTAAAACAAATTCATAATTTAAAGTTATTCAGATCAAAACACCTTGAGATTAAAAAAATTTTAGGTTATTTAGAAAAAAGAAAAAAACAAGTTTTCCAGCTAAGTTCACTCATCAACCATATTGTTTCTATGTTTCAATATGCTAGTACATATTAGTACATGCAAAAATGAGTAAGATGCTCAAAATTTCAAAGAAATCACTGTTAAATTTTCAGTGAAAAATAACTTCAAATATGAAATCATTTCACTGAATCTGACTACACATTTAAATTCTAGTTATCAGCTGTACATTCAGAAAGTATACCAACAGACTACACAGAATAAACCACTTCCTTCAATTACACAGCTGCACTGTGATTTATTCAGTACGAATTATTTTTTTCACTTTAAAACATCCTTTATTGCATAACCTGCCTCATCAAATCCATCATGCAGCATTCATCTCCTATCACATATAAGAAAAATGCTTTTTACCCCAAAGATTCATGGGGATCAGAATTCAAATTTCTATAACTGAGCAAGTTTTTAAAATTAATAAATTTTGGATGAACAGATTTCAATCTGTATATCAGGTTGCATTATATACCTTGAGCTGGTATATACACAATTTATAATCTAATATATGCAATAAATTTATGATATTATGACCATCCTAAATCAACAGAAATTCTTGCTACTTCAAGAGTTGAAAAATAAAGGCAAATTGTGTTACTAATAATTTTTCTTTAAAAAAAGAGATACAATTTACATCTTATTTATAAATATTTAATGCTGAGATAAAAATTTTGTTAGACCAGAAAGAAAGAGGACAGCCTACAAAACAAAGACTTTTCATTTTACAGAAACTATATAAATCAAAACCCTTCAAAAAATACTACACACATATTCCGTGTTCCTCATCATTCTTCCTTTGACCTTGTTTCGCTTACTATAAACTCTCCCTGAGAGATCTCATCTACATCTTCTCCATCCCTGAAATTAACTACCCTTAAGCATCACCCTAACAAATCATGTGAATCCTTCATGTGTTAGATTTAGGCACGATGTTATTATGTGCAAAGCTAAGAATGTTTATCTGAGAAACAACCTACTCAACAATACAAATAATCTCAATTTAATGAGCTCCTACTATGTGTCAAGACATGCTAAAATTGCTTAATATATATTTCATGTAACATCACAACTACCCTAAAAAATAAGATCATTATCCTAATGTTACAACCGAGGAAACTGGGACGCAAGTGTCAAGTAATTTGCTAAGTGGCTCAGCTGGAATATAAATCCCAGAAATCTACACAAGTACCAGTGCTCTTCCAAGTTCCTGTGGAAACTAGCTATGAGACTCAGCAACTTTTGGTCATAAAATCAGAAAAACACTGAATATAAAAGGTACAGCAGAAATAAGTGTCTCATAGTATGCATGTGAACTAAAATAAGGAAAAAAGTTTACAACACTGAAAATTTAAAGACGGGGTCCAACTAACAACAAATGATAAAAATTAAACTGTATTAATCAAATCTATAATGTATTACATTTCATTAATAGTGTCATTATTTAGGTGTCATTTACACTGCTATTTTACTGACTATAAAATACACACACATGCATACAAAGGCCTACACAGATTCAACCTAATCCTTACCTCAGCCTAGTTCTGAAATTTCTTTCCTAAAATCTGCCTTTGGGATTTTCAAGAACATGACCTTAAAGACAGGGAGCGGCTACGGTACTTAAATAATCCTAAACATACTTCAGTTTTAAAAAGACAGACAACAGGTCATACAGTATCTCTAGACATTATGCTGAATTCATATATGGGACCAAGAGTCATTAAACAGTTTAAAACTTGGTAATATCCAGTATTATTTTACATACAGAAATGACTCCATAATAATGAATGTACTGAATTTCAAAGCAATTAGTAAAAGGAAGGTTAGGGAAACTAAAATTGTTTTAAGAGACTACTACATGACAGATGCTGGGTTAAAAGTCACCATAAACTTTGAAGTAAAAAAAACACAAAACTTTGAAGTATACATTATTGCCATTTTGAAAAAAATGCATACATGTACAAAAATGTCTACTGAAGCATTTCTTATAATAAAAGATTGAAAAACTTAAGTTCCTATAAGTGGTTAAGTGAAATTATAGAATAAAGTACTAAGAAACCTACATTTATTGGTATACAGAAGCTCTATGGGCGGTTGCTAGGGACTGGAGAAGGGGAAAACTGCAGAGTTTGTTGAATGACTACAGTTTCAGTTTTGCAAGACGAAAAGGTTCTGGAGACTGGCTGCACAACAATGTGAATATACGTACGATTACTCAACTGCTTAAAAATGGATAACATGGTAAAATATATGTTACATGTATTTTATCACAATTAAAAATAAAATTTAACCACATTCTTGGAAAAGATTTGTAAGTAGGTCTATAGCACATGATTAAAAGAGATTTAATAAGTTTGTCCCCCTATTTTGACAAAAGAACTAACATTCCTTATATGTAGACACACATATACAAACTATTAAAAAGAGTAGGGCTTTGATATTGGAAGCATCTTATACTGAATGTTGGTTCCATTTACTACTTTGTAGCCTTTGACAAGATGTTTACCCATTTTTGAGCTTCAGAGCCTCCAGCTTTAAAACTAGAGTAAAAATAATCCTTCCTCTGAATGATTATTGTGACTACTAAATGAGGTAACGGATATAAAAGTTTAGGACAATGGTTGGTGTGTAGTCAAGCATTCATGAATATTGCCTACTATTATTGCTTAAATGAATCAAAATGCTAATGGGTCTAAATTCTGCATCATGAAATTAGTTATGTTTTTCTACCACTAGCTCATTTGAGTTCTATAGTTTTATTCAATACACATGAACTCGAAAATATAAAAATATTACTTATTGAAGCTTGTGCCTAAAAATGGTACCATGCTAGCAACTATAAAAAAATAAAACACATTATTCGGGATTTTAAATCAAACAGAATTATTGCTTAAGTAAGGAATCAAAGGCCAAAAACTGTTTTAAAATTAAATAGCCTAGAAAAGTTCTTCATTTCCTAGAATTGTTAATTTACAGATTTTTAGAAACTGATACCCACTCTCTATATATGAACATCAAAGACTCCTAATACTAGCACGAAAAACAAAAACAAAAAAAAAAACAAAAAACGTGAAAGTAATTTTTAAATACCTCACTAATGATAAAGCTGGTTTCCCTAAAAACAACAGTTTTTATGCTTAAGGTACTTATCAACAAAAACCAAACAAAGCAAAATTATTACAATAAAAAATTCTGTTGCAAGTAAAATACAACAAAATGGTCGCTGAAGTTCAAAAGAACTCAGCTTGAGTTACAATTCGCCTCTTAGCAGTCATATAGGCAAATTATTTGTATGAGCCTGTTTCTTCAATCTACCTCACTGATTCTCATAATGACCAAATACGATATATACAAAGCCTAACACAAAGTTTACATTGAATATATTAATTCACTTCCCTATCTTCCCTTGAGAGGTAGCAGCTCCCAGAGCGGAGTACTTTAAACATAGTTAATAAAAAGAAACAGGTTAACATGTTCAGAGACAAAACACCTGTCTATATTTATATTTGGTGCTGCTCTTAAATCAGACTTAGACTCTGAAATTCAGACTCCCATAAAGCTCTAAGGGAAAGTCTGTGACTTAAATCTACGTCCCTAATGGCTACAATATTTTTCTGATAGAAAGTGAAGATGTAATAAATGCTAACTAGACTGAACTTTGCCCCATCCCTCCTTTCTATCCCTTGCTAAAACACTTAACACACACTCAAAAACTATTAAAAGAATTTATAATTGCCTTGGGATGAATCAAAGTACAAATAAATATATGTAATTTGATTATAATTTGTATGGTAACAAATTAATTAAGATTAAAAGAAAACTCTGCATTCAAATTCATGCAATTCTTATAAGGTTCTGGCTATTTGTAAAGATGAGGTGTTTTGAGTCTGCAGCAAATTATTTTTAAACTAAGCAATTCGTGTTTCAATTTTTCCAGTGTAGGTGTATATACAAAGAGAATCTTAAGACATATATGAGAACATTCTGAACTAGTTTTTTTCACTCAAATAAACCACTTCCTTTCAAAAGCCCACATAATTTAAAGCAGAAGCCAATTGATTCTGAGGTTTTCTGTACAAGTATAAAATTATTTTAATAGCTTCAACAGAATCAGTGACTGAAATTTTTTTCAACAGTTTATCTAAAATATATTTAAAAGGGAACATCAAAAAATTGTAAATATGCCTACAAAAAGATTAATTTACTAAAAATCAAATGTATAAGTACACTACTGAAAAGTTTATATAGATTTAGAAGCATTTATAACATCCATATTAATAATTTTTTTGTAACACAGACTTTCCAAATTAATCACAGGATTTACTTCCAGGGTAAGGATAAAATCTTTTAATACATTTGACTTAAGAAAGGAGAAAGAAGTTACATCTCCTAAAAAATCTAATGGCACTCTCTCTTCCATTTAGTTAAATCAGGTAATGTCAAGGAAAGAGACAGAACAATAAAGAAGGGAAAACAAAGATCTTATTGGAAGTGTTTACAATTCTGCTATATCTTTTTAATTTCTTGCATCTTCTCTAGAGAACAACCTGCCTTCAAGACTCAGGAGTATCTGAATCAACATCTGAATATACAGATACTATACAGATAATCAAATAGTAGTATACAAATATACTGTATGAAGTTTGTTTAGTAGACTATTGACATTACAAAACCAGAAAAACAATGCTAGCAAATGTATCTTCATTTTTTAAAATTAGGCTTTATTTTCTGAATGAAACTTTACTTGAAGGGAAAACCAGATGAAATTCAAAGGAAAAGGAAAATGATGCACAACAGGTTTCTAAATGTTACCAGCAAATCAGCGTTACTAAGGCAAATCTTTTCAAAAACAGATCAACTGTACAGTTCGGTATTAAAATATATTTCTCCAAAGCCTCCAACACTAAAATAAACAACCGATTCTCTTAATGGTCTGATTAATATGAACATCTGTTGGCTACTTTATTTGTGAGCAATGGAACCTTCCACAATGTTAAACTTAAATTACACAATTCTTTTGCCTTATCTGTAGACTATTTTTTCTTAATGCTTACTTTTTTTAAATTGACTGCTTTTCAAAAAGAATCAAAATAAACCCAATGTTAGAAAAAGGCTCAACAGCAATTAGAAGTAAAACCTCACTTCTCACAATAATATTCATTTTGTCGAAACTATTTCTCTTTCAACTTAGGTTGACAAATTACAAAATTTTACACCATAAATATGTAAGTTTTTTTGTTTTTTTTGTTTTTTTTTTACAAAGAATGTTCCTTTCAAACACGATTACTGAATATGTAGTTCAAGCTCTGGGTTTTTTGTAGAATAACAAGTAACATTCTATGTTACTCAGTTTTGTAGTTTTAGGAGTGTTTTCCCCCTTGGATGTTTTAAGATGGAAAGGAAAATACTATCAGAAAACTGAAAGATCGTCCCAGAATTTTACTCCCTAAATATTCACTTGTTTAGGAGTCCACGCATACAAATGTTATCATAAAATTATATGACAACCCATTCTAAGTTAATTTGTATTTGCTACTGGTGACTTTCGATATTATTAACGAAATGAATCAAAATGTTATCTAAGTTAAGGAGACATACAAACACAACGTATTATTTTAGAAATCAGAGTTCTAATTTATTATCATGATAAAAGGCTAATTTTTGTATAAGTATTCAAGTTCTCATTCCAAAATCTAAAATTATAAAAATACTGAAAAATTCTTTAAATGAGTAATAAAAGAAATTTCCCTCTAGACTGTTCAGTAGAATGTCATGATAAAGGCAGGTTATATGGATAGTGGAATCATTACACCTAAGCATCTAAACCTCTGGGACAAGGTCTGCAATGTCACATGTGCAGACAGAAATTACAAGCCTCTCAAATCGATCTAGTTTCACAGGTAAAAAGGGGGTTTAATCTTACGAAGCATACTACAGAAAAAATATCCAGTTAAAGAGACAAAGTAAAGATGTTTCTATCCTATTTTTCTCCCAATAAAACACAGAGAGAGATGGGGGGACTGGGCACAGAGAGAACAAAAGAAAATGTGAACTAAATAAAATGTATTTGTTACATTATTTTCTGTTTCAAATTTCATTACTTAATTAACGTTAAGATGAAGAATTTAAAATACATTTAAGTTTAATTAAATGTTCCACTCAGAAAACAGATTAGGTGTCATATACAACAGGCAAACTCCCTAACCGATGATTTAAAACCAACAGAACTAACTCTCAATCTATGGGCCAATCTTTGGGCATGGGGTGGTGGGGGGGATAAATTACAAGGTAATAAGAAGGGGGAAAAAAAGCTGGCAAAGGGGGAAAGTAGAAAAAAGACAATATTTAAAATAAGAATGGAGATTTAATCACAATATAGAAGAATCTTAAAGATTAATAAGGCTGTTTTAATTCTAAAACTGCCTTTTGGGATACTGATTTTAACCTCGTTATTAGGAAACAGAACTCAGAAAGAACCAATGATCACCCCACTTTCCTACCTACCTAAGAGAGTCAATGATAAGGCCTATTCCAAAAAAGGTAATCTTAGGATGTTAACCTTAGCCTACTTTGAACTGCATATGAATGGAAGGGAGGGCTCCAGACAAGGTCCTGATAGCTAGACCACTCTCTATGTCACACTGAAGCAAGAATGTGCCTGCCATGTGTTCAGCTCTTCTTTGGCAACCTGTAAATTGCCTTTTCCATTTCCTTTGAAATCTCAGAACCCTGCTCCCCCTTTTGTTCAAGATAACATATATACCTAATTTTACCTCATTGCCTTTGGAAATTTTCGTGCTATGTGAATTCCCCATGAGCACATACTAAAATTTGATTTCTCTCCTGTTAATCTGCTGTATATCTTTGAATTATTAGCCCAGCAAGAATTTAGAAGGAACGAGTAAAAGTAATTTTTTAGTCCCCACACTGCAATGCTAAACAAACACATCTGTCAACCTGTATAAAATGCATGGTTTTCTAAGAAAATTAAAATTTTCAAAACTGACCACGGAATACTGAGAATGATAAATCCTGTTATGAAACAAATAATTTCAATGTCCTTCAAATTACTTAAGGAAAAACTTTCTAAATGTTCTATAAAAGCATCACAAGAGAAACCAAAGCCAGACAAAAACACACACATAACTGTAAATTAATTTTATAAGTAGATAAAAATAATCTTAAATAAAATATCAGTAATGACAAGGACAAAAACATTCTCAGATGTTTTAAATTAAAATTACAGCAGCCAGCAAGCTGGCACTTCTTCCCTGTGGACTTTGCTGGGTCTATCCCAGAATTAGTACTGCTCTACCTTCTCCTACTCCCCTTGTCTATAGCTAACGTAAATCCTTTCAGAATAATTTACACTGTTCTCCCGGCTACTGGATGTGTGAAAACACTGCAAAACTCTAGGACAATGGATATGCCGTCTTCCCTACCCAGCCGTGCTGCTGGCGGTATAGACTCCATGCCCCAAGATGGGTATTCTTTATTTGCTAGCAAGGGTCTAATAAAACCTTTTTTTTAAAAGTCTTTTAGCCATGGAAGTTAAAAAATTTTTTTTGTTTGTTTTACAGCAAATAAAATCTATCAAATTAAAAGACTAATCCATCATGACCAATTAGAATTGTTCCAATGTTATGAGACTAGACCAATAATAGAAAATCTATTAAAATAATAACAATGTTTAATAGCGTAATGTCTAAAGCCTTTTTCATCTATGAAGACTATATTATTTTCTCCAAAACTCTGTTGATAACATTAACATCTCAATAAAGATTACAACTGGAAATTTTTCAGTAACTCAACAAGTTGTTTCTAAAGCTCAATGTGCAAAAAAGAGCTATGTGAGATAACTCGGGAAAACTAGTTAAAAAAAAGAGAAAACAAGCTAGCCTTCAAAATATTTAAAAATCTAACAGTAATAAAAAGCTACAGTAATTAACAATGCGGTATTAGCATAGAACAAAATAAGGAAAGAGTGTCCCCAAACAGACAAACAGATGAACACAGAGGCATTTAGTATGTCAAAGGTTGGATTTCAAATCAGGTTAAAAAAGAAAAGAACGTGTAATTCAACAAAAGGTACTGTGAAAAATCCAGTTATTGGAAAGAGGAAGGATGTTAGAGAAACTGAATTCCTGACTTACCCCTAAGAGCAGCTGGATCAAAGACTCAAATATTTTAAAAACAAAAAATGAACCTGTCAAACACATCAGAAAAAACAAGTAATTTTTAAAAAATTATCTCATAGTGGAGCAGAACTTTGAAACAAAAGCCCATAAAAGACTAATAAATTCAAATACATTAAAATTAACAATTTGTCTTCTGATGACCTCAAAAATGAGAATCAGGAAAAGTATTTTCAACACATACCAAAAACACTAATTTACTTAGTATTTAAATATATAAATTAAATATAAATGTATTAAATACACACACACATTCATTAAAAGTCACTATGAAATATAACCAGCAGGAAAATGGGCAAAGATTAGGAACAATTCTGAGAAAAAGAAATACAAAGAATTTAAGTATATAATAAAGCAGTCATCCTTACTCATTAAAGACATATAAGTAAATGAAAAAAATTTTTCTAATTGTCAGGTTGGCATAGTACCAAAAAACAATAACCACATCTGTGAGAATTTGAAGAGAAACACTCATAAACTTGTGGGGCAGAAATTAGTGCTACCGCTATTAAGGACAAGTAGTGCAGTAGCTATCAAAAATTTCAAAGAATATTCTTTTTGGCCTAGAAACTCAATTTCTGGACATGGAGGATTTTCATTTTGGGGCCATTAGCAATAGCAACTAAGAACACTTAAAATGTTTATCAGTGGTGCCTTTTTAATGTACAAACATATTAAGGAATTTTACACAGCTTTTAAAAACTGTGAGACTGATCTCTATATGCTAGTAACAAAAAGACTTGCAAAATATTACAAATGATACCGACACAGAAGTGTCTAATATCCTCCCATTTGTGTAAAGATATATATGTACATTTACGTATGTACAATATGTAAGTTTCTAGAAAAATAAAGAAACAATATACTTACAGATTTATTTACAATTTCCTATGGGGAACAAGACTGGAATTGTATTAGGAGTGACTCACTTTTTACTTTAAATCCTTTCCTACATTTATGTGGGTGTATTCTAAGCTTGGGATACAGCAATAAACACATAAAATCCTTGCCTTTGTAGAAATTACATAGAAGAATGAGGAGAAGTAAGGAGATAGATAATAAAACAACTGTGTACACACACACAATGCCAGATGACGTTAAGTGCTATATGGAACAATAAAGCAGGGTTACAAAGGAAAAGGGACCACTTGTATGAGGGGAGTTATGTTTTTATGTAGGGCGGTATTAAAAGGAATACGGTGAAATACGGTGCATGTGAAGGTTTCCCTGTGACAAGAATGGGAGTAAAGTGATAATTAAACTACAACCTAAGCAAACAGCAATTAGCCAAGGGGAGAAATGATGGGGTGAGGAGGAGCAAGGCAGAGAAAGTTCAGGGAGGTGTTCTTCGGTGTGCTTGGGCAGGGGGGCGCACAAGCAGCAATCAGTTAATAAAAGGTCTTATAAAACAGTTTAAAGGGTTTATTCAGGGAAACAGAAAATTAAGAGCTTTATTTTGGGATGTATAAAAAGTGTTTTGGAGGAAATAAATGTTTCAATAACTTTGCCCAAAGCTAAGGAACTTTATGAGAAAACACAGTAATAAAGACAGAGTAGTTAAGTCAAAAAAACATACAGTAAATCTTTATTATTCACAGATTCCAAATTAGCTAATTCACCCACTTGCTAAAATTTGTAACCCCAAAATCACCTGAGGCACCTTCACAGTCACTCACAGACAAGTGCGGAGAAGCAAAATGCTTGACACTCCCAGCTGAGACTGAATAAGGTAGCACCCTGTCTTGTTTCAGCTCTCATACTGTACACAAGTGTCCTTTTCAGGACCTGCTAAGTGCCACATTGTTTGCACTGTGATTTTCGTTTGTAAGTTTGCTTTTTAAAATGGCCTCTGAGAGTGATTGCTGAAGTGCTATCTAGTGTTCCCAAGAACAAGAAAGCTGTGATGTGCCTTACAAATAAAAGGTTTGTTAGATAAGCTTTGTTCAGGTAAGAGTTACAGAGCCCCTGGTCACGAGTTCAATGTTAATGAATCAATAACATATAAATGACATATATTAAAGTGCCTTTCAACAAATATATAAAAGATGGTTACGTATTAAATTGGTTGACAAAAATATAGTGACCAGAGAGTCACAGGAACCTAACCTTCTATTTCCTGTAGGAGCTATGGTCCAGTATTCGCACATTTCATTCAGGGCTTGCTAATGTATGACTTTATAAAATAAAACTACCACAAGTAACAAACAACTGTATATGTATACATGTATATTTATTTATTTATTTGTAAAGCAAAAAGGACTGGTAATGAGTTGTAAGAAGTCAATGAAAGAAAAATCAAAGATTATGTGAGCTTAGTTTCTGGCTTAAGCAACTGGAAGAGGGTGATACTACTAATAAAGATGGGAAATAGAGGAGGTGGTGGCAGCTTGGATCAAGAAGGCAATGATAACAGCTCTGAAGAGTATAATGTTATGTATGCCACACTGTAATAAATATAATTATGTGTTACATACTCAAATCCCCGCCCTTTGAGAGTTTAGAATCATATCTTCGTTCATCTTCACAGATCTTCTGCAATTAAATGATGCTTTCCGTTAAGTCATATAACATAAACTAGACATGTCAACGCCAGAAATGTGCACTTTCTCAATTCTTTTACCTTCCACTGCCATCTCTGCAAGTACTTTACTCATATTCACCATAACCTATAATAGTGTTTCTATGAGTCCTAAAAAGTAAAAATGTATACAATTTTACTTTTTTAGATGCAAGAGACTAAATGACACATATAAGAAATTCTGCATAGCCAAGGAGATTGTTTTTTAATTTGTTTACGAACATAAAACAGTACCTTCAGCATAAATTACTAAAATATCATTCTGAAATACCAAGCTTATATAAAAAATCCTAATGGATAAATTATGGTATGTTTTCACACTTGATTTAAGAAAACCTCAGAATTATCATTTATTTCAATGCAGCTTTTACAAAAATGTACACATACAATCAAAAAGTGACACATTTTTCTATATCCTAAAAAGTATAATATACAACTGAGGTTTATATAATTATTAAAAAAATAAAAGATATTCAATCAATCCCTGTGTAGTCAACATTATCTTTGTTTATATATGTAACGGAAAACATTTTCTAGGCTACTACAAAACTGATTTTATAATCAAATATTTATTTGTATGAACACAAAATGGAAAACTTGATACATAGATTCTTCCTGAATATATAACTGTATACTTGTGTATTTGCAATGGTCCACAGAGAGATGCAGGGTCATTTTAAAAGGTAAAGAGTCATATGAGAATCCATTATTTTTCTCCTTGTTTATCCTAACAGTACTTCCTTTTACATACAAAGAAAAGCACTGTATATACTTTACCTTTGGTGTGACAATTAGTTGCATGACCTCCTACTGAATATTAAAAATTAAATACGTTACACTGGGAATAGTTATTACTACTTATATAAGAAAAAGAATGAAGGAAAAGTTCAAGAAGGAAGGATTCAATGCCAAAGGGAGAAAAAAAGGTTACAATGCCACTTTAGTAACTAAGAAATAAGAAAAAGGTAAAACAAAAAAGGCAGAGAAGTGAAGCAAAGTGTTCTGTACAGAAGTGAAACACCAGTTCTTGGCAATCAATGGTAAGAACTATAACCAAAAAAGCCAACCAGACTTTAGAATGCAAAAGGACAAAACATCTATGAACATCAGATCTTTTAAAAAATAACAACAAAAAAATTAAGAGTAAAATGGTAATTTAAATTTTTTTTTGTATTTTGTATCACGTAGAATGTAATTACAATACTATTTCTATTCATAAGGTAAAATATTAATGCACTTGATCACAATGCAAATAAAAATGGCTTTGCACCTCGAAGTTGATATTCGAACTGGAAAATAAAGCAAAACCACTTAGCATATCTGAGCTACCAAGACAGTGACTGGTGCAGCAGTTGGTGCAGAATATGCACTTAGAGCAAGCGTTATCACTAGGACTATGTCCATGGACATGCAGCCACTTGTCTCTCTTCCAAGGGCTAATGGCCAAGGGTGGAAGGGGCAGGGGTTCTTCTTGATGCCACCCTCCGAATCGCTGACACTTCCTTAGTCAACAGGGCAAGTGCACACCATGTATATGCCTGACAGACCAGTAGCCAGGAGAAGGAAAAAAACAGGGAGACATTTAAAAAATCATTGCCTTTTCTATCATCCTATAATATAGGACTTTTTCCCCTAAAATAATTTCATAAAGGGTAGTTATAATCCTAGTCGCCAACAAAAAGAGATTTAGTTCACGCTGCAAGATCTACTACATGACTTAAAAAGTATTGTGTTTCCACTTGAAAATTGGTTTGTTTAAAAGAAGGTATGGGTTACAGTTCAACTTCAGTATGGGTTAAATAAGTATTTGTGGATTCATATGGACCACATATATAGCACTTACTCTATCTGGAATTATTGTCTGTTCCAAACAAACTCTTAGAACACAATTCACTTGCAAGTTGGAGACTGCCTATGTACAAATCTAGGAAATTAGTCATATACTAAAAGTTCAAAATAACTAAGATGTTTTATCTAGAAAAACAAAATCAACAGTTGAAGTAATTCAAACTTTAAAATCAATCATAAAATATGTGATTTATATGATCTAATCATCAGTATGATGTGCACTGAAGTAGTCAATTACAAATAAAACCTGAAGACATCCTAAGAAAGTGTCTAGTCCAGAACAATAAAGATATAGTGCTGGCTTAAGCTTTCCTACCAAACAGTGAATATAATATAAAAGATCGGAATGTCATTCTGCAAATAAATAGAAAATAGAAGTAGAAAAAAAGTTTATCAAAAGTATAGTGAAGTAGCTGCCAGAGAAAAATATTTTTTTACTGGTAAAAGGCCAGCTATTTCTCTTTTCACTAAGAAATAATATTTTAGGTACTATTTTTTTCTCCAAGAAACACTAATAATGTAATATCAACATTCTCTTATGTAAAGACCGTAATTTCTATTTATTAATTTTTGGGTATTCCTGATTACAAGAAAATATGAATTACAAATTCCAGTTTGTCAAATATTACTCTAAGCATTAGTAGTAATTCCTTTCATTCTACTGTTTTCTTTCTCTAAGGCAGTAGTTCTCCAGAAGTAGTAACATATCCAAATCACATGGTGACTATTTTGAAAACATACATTCCCAAATGCCACCCTCAAAGACTGGTTGACCACATCTCAAGTGAAGTCCACAGTATCTGAAAAATTCCCCCAGAGGTTCTCAGTGGTAGGTGAAGAAACTGCTTTAAAGGATGAATTTGCATACTTGTTCTGCTGTCTAAAAGAGCTCTTACTTGGTCTGCCATTGCTGAAAACTTAGATTGTAGCACACACAGCTGTCAGTGGCAAAGAGGAAAACTCAACATTTCATTACTTACAGTACAAAAGTTAAAGAGCTCTGATTAAATGATCTATTAAAAGAACATGCAACCAGACTTAAAAATACTTTCTATGTATTTATTTTAAAATATGCATTTAAGGAAAGTCATTTTGAAAATGTATAAAAATAATTTCTATATTAATCCAACTTCAATATTTACATGGTCCCTTAAAGGATTTCCATTTTATTTTCATTAAAAATATATTTCAACCTCCACAGTGTTCTTCAAAGTCAGGAATTTAAAGATTTTTCCAATAGAAAAATTTTATATTCACCTACAGAATATTAATGAAACTAGGGATGATATCACTGATATTTTAAAATGCAATTATGTCTCAGCTATGCTTATGTTTAGTGATTTAAAAAAATCTTCATCACTAAACTATAATCCTAAGTGGTGGCATTTTGTTTAAGAACAAAGCACAAAAAATAATGTCTCGTTGTAAAAAACTTCAAGGCTTCAAACAAAAATACTGCATCTGAGGTCTGATTTCACAAGATCAAGTTTTCGTATGCAATTTGTAAACATACACTCATTACAGGCTATCAACTTAAATAGAGCCAGTTATAACTAAAAAAGATAAGAGTAAAAACGAAATTTCAGTGCAAAAATACATATCAACTAACGTTATCAACTGACTTAAGACTATTTTAATATAAAAATCACAACATTAAATCCATAATGTAAAGTCATCCTATAAAGACTTTAAATCACTTTAAAATAAAAAGCTCTATAACAGTTATCAAGTTTTCCTTTTGTTACTATTCTCTACTAAAAACTTTCCTTTGATTAGCTTTTACAATGTCATCAGGAGATGCTGATTTGAAGTCAAATGGTGTTATTGCTATAAGAGGACTTATTTCTTTGTCTTTTACATCTTTAACTTGTCTGCTATAAAGAAAAGTCTTATAAAGGTCAAGGGTGCGTCGCTTGCAGCCTTTCAATGGGTAACGAAGACATAGTGTTGAAGCAAAAGCTGAAGGTCTAGCAGCAAGGGCCTTGGTCCAAGACAAAGAAAAAGGTGGTTTCCTAGCCAGAGAGCCTTTATTGTTCTTCTTATTATCCTTAACAGAAACAGAATTTTTCCCTAGCTTCGAACTCAAAACTTGAGTTCCTGGTGCTGGAGCAACTGATTGTTCTATGACAGGTTTCGGAACAAAATCTGGGGTTTTTATAAGAATGCTAAGGTCAATATTTGAACCTATTTCAGGTGACTTCATTTCAGATAAACTGAGCTTAGAAGAATCTTTCTTAATCTGAGAGTTGTCCATATCAATCGTTTCTGCAATCAAATCAGAAAGTGACAAAGTCTCAAAGTCTCTTGTAGGAGAAGTTTTACCAAATGCCAAAGATGACAGAGATCCTGTTAATTCTGATACTCCTGTTGAAGACTGACATCGATGTGCTAGTTGTGACAGGGGAAAGGATCCCAAACTTAGATTGGAGAAACCGGCAGATGGCTGGTTACAAAGACCAGATAAAGTAGAGCATGGACTTGAATTGTTTTCTTCGTGGTCCTGAAACAGTTCAGCTAGAGATGGACTTCCACATTGAGAAAACCGAAAATTGTCATTTTTTAAAATGTAATTCTTCGCACTTTGTTTAACTGAAGAAACATTTCCAACTTCAGTCATTTCATGAGCATTTAAATTATCAAGAGCCATATTTTCCACTGAGCTAGTTAGGTGCAAAGGCTTATTTAAACTTTCTATACTGCTTTGTACTGAAATGTTTTGCAAATCAGGTAGTGAATCATTCTGAACAAATAAAGAGTTATTTGGTGTTGTGTTGTTTATCATTAAGGATTTTAAATCTGGTATTCCTTTGAACACAGAATCATCTTTGGAAATACATTCAGATGCATGAGGACTTAACAAATCAGCATCTAGACTCTTTGAAATTAGGCTTTCCAGACTATCTGTGGATGATAATCTGACTGATGGCTGACTTTTCCAAGAATCTCTTGGCATATCATCAATTAGTTCGGCTAGTGACAGCTCTTTTGTTAACTTACATGAGTCTAGTTTCTTTTCACTTTTAGGCCTCTCAAGTTTGTCTTTTTTATGAAGTAAAAAGTGACCTGGTACAACTGAGGAATTATGATATAATCCATATTTTCCCACTGGACCAGAAAAATCAAATGGTTCACTACTGCAATCCAAATGGTTTGCGGGCTGAGGACAAGAGCTTTGAACATTATCAGGTGAAACTTCAGAGTAAGATAATAAGACTCCTTACCTTACAAAAGCCATTAATTTTCGGATGAATAGGTTCACATATGCAGAAGACAGTCACAGCAACCAAAAGGAAACATGAAATGAGGCATTTAATTACTAAATGTTTCTTTTGATTATGACATGAATAAAGTGATATTTGGTCATTATTTAATAAAAGTGAATACTTTAAAAATCAATAATAAAAGAATTTTATCTCCTTTAACCATCTAAAGTGACCTTCATACTTCATTCACTGATATATCCAAATATAAGAACCAAGTTAACCAATGTTCTAATTTCCACAAAATTTTTACTGTGAGGTTTTAACATACTTAGAGTCAGAATTGTCTCAAAATCAAAACGTCTAAAAATCTAAGTTTAACTTCTGTATTTTTAATGTATTAAAAACAAGCAAACATCACCCTATAATTTAATTTCTATAATGATCTGGTATAAACTACAGATACAGATCACATATTACAAACCCGCTCCTACACTGGTCAGTTCAAAGTATACCCCCCTCAAATTTTTTTTTTAATTATAATACAAAATAAAAACCACCCTTATTTCATAGTAGTAGACTGCATATAGTTTTTGGAAACAATCAGTCTTTAGCTTACAGGAAATATCGACCCAGTTAATAAGTCATCAGGCTCCTACTAACAGATCTCAAACCAATTACTATGAAGGTATCTCAGGTTGCCTTTTTATGTTGACTAATGCCCAAATTTAACCCCAAATTCTACAAACTTAAAATTAGACATCAGGCTATAAACTGAAAGAGTAGTATAATTATGATATTTATGATATTTAAATAAAACTAACATTTATAAATACTATAAGCATAAAGGGATTTTTTGACATCGTTGGGCTATTAATTTCCATCACCTGACCCATTCGCAGTTAAAAAACGACAATAATTTACAAGCTCTCTAAGCTACTAGCAAAAAACAAAAGTGTTTTGTCCTGTTTTCAATAAAATTTTATTTCCCCTATATCCTGTTAATTAAAAAAACAAGCAGGGGGATGGAAAACAGGCTTTGACAGAGGGAACATGGCACTCAGCTTAAAAATTTGCAAACTAAAAAATCAATTGATGATAATCTAGTTACTGTAACATGCAAAATTTTCTGCCCATTTTCCTTAACAGCTCAAGTAAATCAAAGCCTCTCCTAATGCATTAATTGTAAAACAACTAAAAGAACAAGTAAAAGCATACCTTTTGCTGTCTTTCCTGTAGATATTGCTCCCTCACTCTTGTCCTTCAAATTCTGCATTTTATCTTGTTCCAGAACCATTGACAAAGCCTTCTGCACATCAAACTCATTCTTCAGAACTGCATCAATCAATATGTCATCTGGCACAGCATCTCCAAATACCTCTCTCATGTGATCAAGGCATGAATAAAGACGAGCTAGAACAGACAAGAGTAATTAAAAGCTACACCAAATGGTGTCATGAAAAAAACCTCAAACTTCAAAACTGAAAGAAGAATTGAAACTACAATAAGATGTTCAACTCTTCTTTTTCCTCCACAACTTATTTATAATAATTATATTTTTATCCACAACATACCTATCTTCCGTTATCAAAGGAACAATTCCATTAGTCAAGAAATAATTATAATAAAGGTCTCCTAAATAACACTGACTAATGCTAGAAATAAAATGTAAACTTTATACAAGGGGGAACCCCCTGCCAAAGAACCCAGAATTTATTTACAAAAAATTGTGTATTTATTCTAATGTTTAAACTTCAGTCATCTTCAAAGTACTCTCCATTTGATGCAATACATCTACCATGACTTTTTTTCCACTGCTCAAAACAGTTTTGGAACGCATCGATTTTGATGCCTTTTCATGCTTCTGCAAGTTTTTTGTTTCACATCTACAACATCAGCAAAACGTTCCCCTTTTAGGGCTTTTTTCATCCAGGGAAATTTTTAAAAGTCAGTCGGGATGAGATCGGGTGAATGGGGAGGGTGGCGCGTGAGGGTCATGCCATGGTCAAAAACTGTGGAATATTCAGCATGGTGTGGGCAGATGTGCTCATAAATCACCCATCGTGAAATGGGCAAACACGATGAGTCTACAAAAAAATTCACTGAAACCAAACGCAGTCTCTCACAACAATGTCAGCTAGTACATGGCTACAGATGGGTTCCTAGAACACTCATCTAGTGGTGAAAGCCTGCACTACAAGGGGTCCGCCCTCCAGAAGATAATTCTGGTTTTTGGGGGATCTCCCCCTTGTACATTAATATCTATTTTCAATAATGATGATGTTTACACTGACTTTTTACATGTGTACAAAAGGAGGTATAGGTGTGAAAGTATTTCTAAATGTTAGGGAACCCAGTCAATCACTAAGTATATTTTTTAAAATTTATTCAATTATTATTACTTTAAGTTTTCTTTTAGGCTAGCTTCAGTTTTCTCCAGCCAACTAAAATCACCCTTAGTAACTCCTTAAAAATGGGTAAGAGAACCTAATATTAAAATGTCATAAAAATAATGAAGTTCAGTAGATTGAGAGAATGGACATTCATTTAAAAAAAAAAAACTTTAAATCCAAAACTCAAATCTTTAAAAAATTTTTATTTTCTGATGACTGCATTAATTACTTCTAAAAAGTAATTGCTAATAATATTCATTAATAATGTAAATTCATGAGAATTATATCCCTGGATTCTATAACAGGACCTGGTAGAGGTCGCTAATGAATAAAAATGGTTGAATATATTATTTTTATTTGTATAAGCATTTGACAGTTTTCAAAATAGTTTATATATTTTGTAGTCCTCAAAATAACTCTAACCTAGATATATCAGGCAAATTCTAATTCATAAATATGGTTGAATATCACAGAATTTCACCCACAATGACAATGACCACACTTTCTTTAAAAATTCAAACACTACTGAATTTTAAACAGAACTGAGGTCTGCAGACTCCCTACTCCATAAAACCATTTCCCAAAACTCAACTCACATTGCATTTTATATGCTGACATGTTGAACAGGAATCTACTGGCAACACCCTACCTCTGTTAAAAACAAAAACACTATTTGGTACTTTTTCCACTGCTTTCCTTTTAATCAGTCATGCACCACATGATGACATTTTGGTGAACAATGAACCAATATACCATGGTGGTACCACAAGAGTATAATGGAGCTGAAAAGTTCCTATCATTTAGTGACATCACCATCCTAATGTCCTAGGCAGGGATGTCCAACCTGTGGCCCACAGTCTGCATGCAGCCCAACACAAAATCGTAAATTTATTTAAAACATTATGAAATTCTTTTGTGATTATGTGTCACAATGTATTTAATGTGTGGCCCAAGACAATTCTTCTTCCAGTGTGCCCAGAGACGCCAAAAGGCTGGACACCCCTGTGAGCAACGAGTACTTGTTTGTGGTGATGCTGGTGTAAACAAACCTATTGAGCTGGCAATCATGTAATGGTGTAGCACAAATAACGAAGTGCAGTATGTGATGCTTGGTAAAGATAATAAACAACTATTACTATTTTATATATTTAATATATGTTTTATTATTACTTTTAGAGTAGCAATTTTCACCCAGTGTGCCAATCATGCAATACCTGACAATTTAGTCAGGGGCACTGCTCTCTTTTTTCTTAGACTGTCAAATAAAGGACAACAGCCCTGGCTGGTGCGGTTCAGTGGACTGAGCACCAGCCCGCAAACCAAAGGGTCGCCAGTTCGATTCCCAGTCAGGTCACATGCCTGGGTTGCGGGCCAGGCCCCCAGCAGGGGCCACGCAAGAGGTAACCACACACTGAAGTTTCTTTCCCTCTCTTTCTTTCCTTCCCCACCCTCCCTAAAAATAAATACATAAAATCTTTAAAAAAAAAATTTTTTTTTTTAAAAAGACAACAGCCAACACAGTAGTAGCCATCTGGTGTGAATGAGTCAAAATCATACCTTTTTTTTGGTCAGATCAACAAAATATATATTTTTGTTGTGCTACAGAATTTTAGTAATTAGTTTATGTGTGCCATGAGTTGAAAAAGGCTGAAAATTGCTGCTTTATAGAGTGTACTCTTTCTACTTATAAAAAAAGTTTGCTATAAAACAGTGCGCCATTTTACACCAGCAGCGGCCTCATGCATCTTACCGAGTATTCACTTAATCTCGTGTTTTACAGACTAACACGCTAAAAGGCTTGTAGGCTAAAAGCAGCGGGCACAGAATACAGACTAGGTGTATAGCAGGCTGCAGAATCTAGGTGTGTGAAAGTGTGCTCGCTCTATCATGTTCACACACCGATGAAATCACCTAACAACACATTTCTCAGAACATAACCTGTTGCTTAGTGGCGCAAGACTGTATTAAAAATAAATTCCTCAAATATTTGAATTCTGCTTTGCTTGAGTCCAACATTAATTTTAGACTAATAATGTATACTTGAAAAACTATGCCATATTTATTTCATAAATACATGAATTATTGAAACTGGAACAGAATACTTAGTATAGCTAGCACTGAGGCCTCTTCCGATTAATTACAGCAATTACTTTCTATACATACACAGGGAGCAGAAATATGAACTCAGGCTGTCTTGATTCATATCCTAATGTCACTCACTAGCTGATACAATGTGTCTCATTTTCCTCACCTCTGACATGAGAATAATTAATTGGACTACCTCATAAGGTTACTGTTAGGATTAAATAGTTAATACCCAAACAACATTTAGAAGAGTACCTAAAAAGCATTTAGTAAAGGGTAGCTACCATCATTATTATTGTTATCATACAATTAATTCTGTCAGATGGGAATGATTAACTTTCACTCTCTAACATAGCTTTGAATTTCAAATCTTCTTAATTATTCTGAGGCACAGCAAAAAAAGTATAAGACTTCTATTCCTATCCTCTCACCCCAAAATGACAACTATAACATTTTCTTCAAATACACAATCAGGTATTATTAAAGGGATTATATAACAGCTTCTCTACAAACTTTTATCCAGATTGCTAAATGCATTTGCAGTTGATAAAGAAATTTTTTTAATTCTATCACTTAGTGACATTACCATGGTAATGCTTCCCTTTCTTTCTAATTTCCTATATTTGTGCTTTCTCTCCATTTTTCTTGGTTTGGTTAGCAACTGATATGTCTTTTACTGATATATTCAAAGATCAGCTCTCAGATTCTTAAATTTCCTTTTTACTTTCCAAGTAATTGTTACTAATTTTACATTTATCAACATTTACAGAACAAAGTCACACACTAGAGAAAGTAAATTAACTCAACCCTGCTGACTACCAAGAGATGCTTTCACTATGATACCTGGCCATTTTAGTTTTGCTACACCGTTTATCTATGGCTTGAGTGATATGTTTGAAACAATGTCACGTTTGAAATTTACTTATAAAAGACCAAAGCCAAAATACAAGTATCTCTGTTAAATGTTTTTAAGAGAACTGAAAAGATCAAACTCAGAACTAATATCATTACCATTTACAAGTTCTATCTGGAAACTTAATTTACATGGATATGACCCATCAGGACACTTGTATAGTGTTACTTTGGACCTGAATACTTTAAAAGAGTAGGGGAAAAAAAAACTAGCCTTCTGGAACCTAATGTTTTATAAGGAAATGAATTTCTGTAATCTAATCATGAGCTCTACATAGAGCATATAAAATAATAAACATTATTAAAAGACAAAAAATCTTGAAGTTTCTCTCCTATGAAAATCAGATGAAGAATTCAATAAAAAAAATTCCAGCTACTACATAATAGCCATACAATTAATCTTCTTTTTCTAAGTATATTTTATTGATAATGCTATTCAGTTGTCCCATAATTTTTTCTCCATTTTATCCACCTCTACCCTGTATCCCCCTCCCTCCAACATTCCCCCCCTTAGTTCATGTCCATGGGTCGTTCATATAAGTTCTTTGGTTTCTCCAATACTATTCTTAACCTCCCGTCTATTTTGTACCTACCATTTATGCTGCTTATTCTCTGTACCTTTCCCCCCATTCTCCCTCTCCCTCTCCCCACTGATGACCCTCCATGTGATCTCCATTTCTGTGATTCTGTTCTTATTCTAATTGTTTGCTTAGTTTTTGTTTATGTTTTTTAGGTTCAGTTGTTGATAGCTGTTAAGTTTGTTGTCATTTAACTGTGCATAGTTTTGATCTTCCCCTTTTTCTTAGATAAGTCCCTTTAACATTTCATATGATAAGGGCTTGGCGATAATGACCTCCTTTAACTTGACCTTACCTGGGAAGCACTTTATCTGCTCTTCCATTCTAAATGACAGCTTTGCTAGACAGAGTAATCTTGGATGTAGGTCCTTGGCTTTCATGACTTGGAATACTTCTTTCCAGACCCTCCTTGCCTATAAGGTCTCTTTTGACAAATCAGCTGACAATCTTATGGGAACTCCTTTGTAGGTAACTCTCACCTTCTCTCTTGCTGCTTTTAAGATTCTCTTATCTTCAATCTTGGGTAATGTAATGATGATGTGCCTTTGTGTGTGCTTCCTTGGGTCCAACTTCTTTGGGACTCTGAGCTTCCTGGACTTGCATGTCTATTTCCTTTGCCAGACTGGGAAAGTTTTCCTTCATTATTTTCTCAATTAAGTTTTCAATTTCTTGCTCTTCCTCTTCTTCTTCTGGCACCCCTATGATTCGGATGTTGGGGCGTTTAAAGTTGTCCCGGAGGTTCCTAAGCCTCTCCTCATTTTTCTGATTTCTTGTTTCTTCATTCTGTTCCACGTGAATGTTTATTTCCTCCTTCTGTTCCAAATTGTTGCTTTGAGTCCTGGTTTCCTTCCTTTCACTGTTGGTTCCCTGTATATCTTTCTTTATTTCACTTTGCATAGCCTTCACTTCTTCCTCTATTACTCAGCCATTTCTGTGAGCATCCTGATTACCAGTGTCCTGAACTCTGTATCTGATAGGTTGGCTATCTCCTTATCACTTAAATTTTTTTCTGGAGTTTTGATCTGTTCTTTCATTTGGACCATATTTCCTTGTCTTGGTGTACCTGTTATATTGTAAGGAGCAGAGCCTTAGGTAATCACCAGGGCAGGGCAACCCACATCACTGTGTTGTGGTGCTATATGTGGGAGAGGGGTCAGAGAGGGAACAATGCCATTTGCTCAGTTCTCGCCCCACTTTCAGTCACTTCCCCCACTCCCCTCAAGCACATTGGGCCCTTCTGGTGCTAATTCCTGCATAGGTGGGTTGTATACATTCTAGGACTTCGTGGGTCCCCCCTACAGACTCTGCTGTGTAGCTGGGTGTTTCTCCTGCTGCCGCAACCCCCACAGGATTTTACAGCCAGAGATTTTCAGGCTTTATTTCCCCACAATGGCACCCTGGATCCCCAGTTGTTCCTCCCAGTTTATCCACATGACAATGTGGGACCACTGGATCTGTCAGCCACGGCCTTGCCCCGCGTCCTCTCCATCCCGTATGCCCATTTCTGCCTCCTATCAGTCTGGACGAATGTCTCTTCTTTAACTCTGTGGTTGTCAGACCTCCATATAGCTTGATTTTCTGGCAGTTCTGATTGTCTTTTGTTTTTAAACTGGTTGGAGTTCTTTCTTTTGGTTGTGCAAGGAAGCGAAGCATATCCACCTATGCCTCCATCTTGGCTGGAAGTCTGGCCGATTTTCAAATATACAGTTAATCATACACTCTGCACATAATGTACTTAATAGAATATAAATTTCATTTGAAAATATAAGATGCATTTGTATCTTTACTGCCCACAATCACTATCATAAACAATCACAATGAAACTGGTAAGTTCTGGTACACTGATTATTAATCATTTTCAGACAAGAAATACAGACTATTTTTACTATACCTTGGTCAAATCCACTCAGCTGATGGTTCGAAAGGTAATTGGAGGATTCCTTCAGATCTTCATAATCATATTCATCTACAGGCTCAACATTAGGTTTGTCACGTCGTGAGTAAATAAACTGAGCAGCTAGAATATAAAATGGTGGAAGAAAATGATTGAAGAATGCTTTTGTACAGCCATTTCTTTCTTTCTTTTTTTTTTTTTAACAAAAGTTAAAGTAAAAATTAGAGATTCTGCTCTTGGGTTCAACCTATAGCCATTTATCTACATTCTAAAATAATGGATTGAAACAAAGACAAAACATATCACACCCTATGGAGTGTCCAACCCCGCAGCCCAGGATGGCTGTGAATGTGGTCCAACACACGATCGTAAATTTACTTAAAACCTTTCTTTTGCTCATCTGTGTTCGTTAGTGTCTGTGCATGTAATGTGTGGCCCAGAGACGCCAAAAGGTTGTACACCCCTGCTTGAGAAGCACAAAAGACAAAGTAATCACTGAAGACTGGAATAATTATAACAAGGAGGTAAGAACACTGGAAAAACTGAAGAGGTGGAAGACATCTTAGACAAGAATGAAATCAGAGAAGTAAAAGCAGGTGAGAGAATTCAATCTTTTCTGCTATAATGCACATTTCCTTAATCAAATGAGCTCATGCCAAATGACAAACAGCAGAATAATGAGCGTTTAATACTCAAGCTGCTCTGGTTTATGAGCTTTTCCCCCAACACTTCAACGTTTTGCATCACTGCATAAAAGCAGCAGGTACAAAGTCCAAAAATACCAACCATATACTATTATAATACTATAATTGTAATTATACTGTAATACCAGATAGCCCCCCCATTCTTTCTTTGGCTCAGTTTGTCCACGTGTTTGGTATTTGTGTGTGCTTACTGTTTGGTTCTCTACGGCCTATAAGCATTTGCCTTGGCAACATTACTCAAGAGTTTTAACTCTTTCTTATACCATACAAGGTCTGCCCAGAAGTTATCCAGCCATGTAATATGAAAAAGAGAGACATTTATTGAAGAAGACACAAGATACAAGAAACACTGTACGTAGGACAATGACGCCTCACTCCCCTTCAAGGTAGGCAAAGTAGGTGTCTTTTGTGCTTCTGCAGCACTTGCTATCTGTACAATTTATTTGGCTTTTAAAAATGTCATTACTTTTTTTTTCTTTTGGGACCTCACACAGTTCTCCCAGTTGCCATCAGCTTGCCCTGTCATATTTTCCTGAATCTCGCTGACAGCCTAAAAGCTCTTCCCTTCCAGAGGTTATTTTAGTTTTGGGAAAAACCAGAAGTCACAGGGCGCCAAATCTGGGCTGCAGGGGGGCTGAGTCACCTGGGTGATTTGATGTTTTGCCAAAAAACTCTGCACGAGACGTGATGCATGAGCAGGAGCAGTGTCGTAATGAAGTTGCCAATCACCAGCTGCCCCATAGCTGCGGCCTTCTGAATCATCAGAATAGTATCCACGGAAGAATGTTCAAGCTTAACGGAAAATTTGATGCAGATGTGTTGCTCTACTCGCTCAGTCATTTTGAATGTGGTGGCCACACAGTACACATGCTCACTCTACAGAGTCTACTGCCCCCACTGACTAGTACAGTGAAGTCATCATTGTTCACACATGCACATTCCAGTCCACTCTCCTGCGCTGCCAGGTTACATCGATGTTGTGGAAACCATTCTCAGTATATTAACAATAGCTAGATTTTTTTCACACAGGCTCGTATTTCTATCAGGATTTCACCTTTTAAATGTCATGCCGTTTACTTGAATATTTATTAGGAAATTAATTTCTCTTTTCAAACGTGCAGTAATTTTTATTAAGATGATTATTACTGTTTTTGTTAGTACTTCATAGGTTGAGTGGTCTGTCACAATCGTATGTTTTCCCAGAAGTTCTGTTATGTTTTAGCACACAATTTTGAAGACCACGAGGCGGTCATTTTTCAAGAATGTATATATTATGTGGCGCACATATATAAATATTTCTATTTTCCTCCTCTTGTGCAAGGAGAATATAATGTTGCTATTACACAATCGGCCTGGCTAGATAGCAAAAGAAATATCCTACTTCATAGATATTCTTTAAGATAACCACTATTTTCCCTGGCTGGTGTAGCTCAGTGGATTGAGCATCAGCCTGCAAAGTAAAGGGTCACTGGTGCGATTCTCCAGTCAGGGCACATGTCTGGGTTGCGAGCCAGATCCCCAGTAGGGGGCACATAGAGGCAACTACACATTGATGTTTCTCTCCCTTCTCCCTCCCTTCCCCTCTGTCTAAAAATAAATAAATAAATAAAATCTTTAAAAAGAAAAAAGAAAAGATGACCACTTTTTTCACATTAAAGTATCAAAAGGAGGGAATGTCTCAATCACATGGCATTTTGCATTATGTAGTATTTAAGACTAGTGGTTGATTTTTTTTTTAAGTAGTACATAAAATAATAGTATGTCTTACAATCTGTTGCATCTTAAATTTAATAAAATGTGGTAGTACTAAAAAATGTAAGTTTTGAGCCATTTTGTGGTTGGTAACTTAGAAATTACTTTCTCGGATGAAATAAATGATTCAGTTTAGCCTAAAAGTAACAAATATGAGTATACTTTCCCCAACTTCCTTTCGTAGTCTTAGGTTGAGCCTAAGACAAATAAAATTTAAGTGAGGCAAGAAATTAGATACTTCCCTCAACAATTTTCACTTAGGAAATATTGACAGAGAAAAGGAAGCTGCCAATGTCCAGGCTACTACTCTACCTCCTAGGAGCTTTTTTTTCTGAGGGGGTTTTTCTACCCCAAACCCACGCACAAATCAACTCAGAAATCTATACTGTGGTCATTGTCTTAGAAACAGTAATGACTTGATTTCCAGAGGAGTGGGGACGGAGGGGAGGAAATGTCCAAATACATAAAGTTGAAATGAGAGCCCAAAAGGTAACAAATACACTAAAAAGAGAGATAAGCAATGGTCAAAAAAAAAAAAAGTAAATATAAAGTATATTATAAACATATATAAACATATATAACATAAAGTTGCCTCTATGTGCTATTCCTTTCTAAAAATTTAAATGCTTTCTGAAAAATTGGATACCCATTGTAACCTTTTAAATTTAAGGCAATTTGACAAATACAAAAATTCAAAGAATTTGAAACCTGACTCCTGAAATTGCCTAAAACTGTTTCTTAAACACCTGATAATAAAAATCATGTGAGGCATTCATTAAAGATTTGGTTTTCTAGGTCTCTTCCTGTGGAGATAGTTGGATTTGGTGGTGCTGGAATGGGGCAGGGAATCTGTATTTTTAAAATGACTCCCGGCTTATTGGAATCATCAGGGAAGGTTAGGAGGCACTAACCTACAAGTCTCCCCTTTCATCTGTCTCACCTGAAGACAGTCCACTTTGTATCACAGCATCAGTACTTTCCTAAAATACTACCCTCTTGCTCAAAAGCCTTTAATAAACTGACAATACACACCTAAAATTAAACACTGCCTTCCACAATACGGTTCCCATTTTCTTTCCTAGCTCTATTTCCCACTGCAGTTGCTCTTACTGTGGGAGTTCCCAAATGCACCTCACTCAGAGGCCACTCCTCAAGGACTGCTTCCTCTACCTCGGATGCCATTCTTACTCCCCTATTCACCAGTCCATCCCACCTCCCTCCAGAAGCTTTCCCAGGCTCCTTGAGACAGGACTATTTCTTTACCCACCCTACTGTTATAGAGCATGTTGTCTGAATGGGATTTTTAACTGGCTGCCTTATACCACATTAATCTATAAAATTCTTACAATAGGTTTTTTCCTTATATGTTAATTAATGCCCAAAATAGGTTTCACGTTTAAGTGGACTGAATAAGGATCACTACTGTTAAAGTAACCGTAGAAGGAGGCCATTAGACAGAGGTGGCTCTAATGCTTTGCTGGCAAATGGACAACGAAGCAGTTAATTCCTGTAAATGACTCTGGATTAAAAACAACCAATCACAAAAAGCCAACTAAGCTTTTCCAAATAATGTAACCACTTAAGCTACAGACAAGCAAATTAACTTCACTGCTTTACTTTCTGTCTTCTCTATAAAAATCTTGCCTCTGTCTCCCATAGTGGAGCACTCCTGACCACTTGCGGTTTGGAGCTGTCTGATTCAAATTGTTATCTGCTCAAATGAACTCTTAAAAAAATTTAATATGCCTCAGTTTATCTTTTAACACTTCTAATTGTATTAGTTGAAACAAAATTCAGCACTGTTCAAATAAAGTTTATATATAGGCTCTTTTTGCTATGGCTGGGTCCTTAATGTATGTTCAATATTCAGCATCAAAGTCAATCCTCCTAAAAGGGCAAAAAGCTTAACATTTAGAAATCACCCTTTCATCAAGAATATTGTGCTTAGTAGAATTAAAAAAAATACATTTGCTGATGAATTTTAGAAACTCCTACTAATTGATAAAATCACTCAATTATCAGAATTCATTAGACCAAGAATACAATCTTCTCTTCAATGACATTAGCTGCCTCTAAAAGAAAATATCCTTCTAAAACTATTCACTTTCCAGTTAAAATCACTTGGAAAGTATGCCACTAAAAAAAGAAAAGCTTCTGATGTGATATTGCTATTTTTACAGTTAGGCACTGCTTAACAACAGGGATACATTCTGAAAAACATGTCATTAGGAGATTTCATCCTTATACAAACATTAGAGCGTACTTACACAAACTTATATGGTATAGCTAACCTACACCTAAACGAGATGGTATACCAACTTTGTACACGTGGTCTGTCATTGACTGAAATGTTTTGTGGCACACGACTGTACGTGTTTTGAAAAATTAAACCCAAAACCACATGCTTTAGTTAAAAATAAGTTTGTCAAAGAAGAAACTCAAAACCATTTATCTCTTGCTTTGATAAAGTCAGTTGACTTCTTGGTGTATACAAAAGCAACTCTCAAAGAGTCAGACTGTCCAGGATGTGAACCTCACACATCAAGAGCTGTGAGAGACAGGGGTAAATTCTGACCTCAAGAAAAGTAGGCCATAAATGCAAATCTCAGAAAAACCCTCTCAGAATGCCTCACCTTGTATACTCTTAGCTCATTAATATGAAGCATGTTTTATCCAGATAAGACTAGATAAATATATGTTAACATAAAATAGTAAGATATTTTTCAGTAGTCCCTCTCCATGAAGGTTTTCACCCTTGTGCAAGCGATACTCGACCAACTTCCAAGTCCTGTGGACCTTAATGCCTATAATGATCTCTTTAAATGTACAAGGTCTGTCCAGAAGTATCCAAGCATGTAATATGCAAAATAAAGACATTTATTGAAGAAGATATACGATACAAGAAATACTGTACATAGGACAATGATGACTCACTCCTCTTCAAAGTAGGCACCTTGGGACCTCACAAAGTTCTCCCAATCGCCATCAGTTGCCCCGTCGTATTTTCCTGAGTCTCACTGACAGCCTAAAAGCTCTTCCCTTTCAAAGGTAATTTTAGTTTTGGGAAAAAACAGAAGTCGCAGGGTGCCAAATCTGGGCTGTAGGAGGGCTGAGTCACCTGGGTGATTTGATGTTTTGCCAAAAACTGCACGAGAGTTAAGCGTGAGCGGGTGCGTTGTCGTAATGAAGCTGCCAATCACCAGCTGCCCCATAGCTGCGGCCTTCTGAATCATCAGAATAGTTTCTGCGGAGGAATGTTCAAGCTTAACGCAAAATCTGATGCAGATGTGTTGCTCTACTCAGTCATTTTGAATGTGATGGCCACACAGTACACATGCTCACTCTACAGACTCTACTGCCCCCACTGACTAGTACAGTACAGCGAAGTCATCATTGTTCACACATGCACATTCCAGTCCATTCTCCTTAGCTGTCAGGTTATATGGATGCCACAGAAGCCATTCTCGTTCTGTTAACAATGTCTGAACTTCTTCCAGACAGACCTCATATTTCCAAATCCAATACTATCAACCTTGTCCTAAACAAATGGTTCTCAAAGCAAGTCGCAAAGTACTCTGCAGGGCTTGTTAAAACAGAAGCAATACCCCACCCTGAGTTTTTGACTCTGGAGTGGGGCCAAGAATTACTTTTGTGATAAATTATCAAGTGATCCAAATGGACATGGACATCTTAAGAACACTGTCTAAAAAATCTTCACCTCTTCCAAATCAGTGTAATAGTCTGCTAACTAATCTACTGACATCTACTCAAGTACCACCTTCAATCCAGACTCCACTATGTAATTTTTTTTAAATCTCCTAATTATCACAGCTACAACATCATGTCAGTTTCATCAACATACCATGCTCTCTACTGCGCCTAGGATCCAAATCGGTACTATCAGACACCACTGTCACCTAATCAACTATGATAATGAACTGTAGGAGCCCAAAAGGGTTATCCTCAATCTCTACAAAATGCGGTCTTTTGAACACCTGAATGAGCTTCAATGAATGCTGATTAAGCCACCTCTCTACTTCTAACCAGCCTTCTTTACTGTTTTGTGACACTAGGCTCCCTTTTCGGCTCCCTTAAGACTGCTGCCTTTTGACAGCTGGTTCCCTTTTAGGACCAGCCAACAGGCAGATGCTAAAGGAAGACTGGACGGCTGGAGGAGGAATACAAATGCTTCTTTCCTTTTTGCTTGTTATCCAGTGACTGTCACCCCAGCAACACTTCACCTTAAAGAAGCAGTCTGTTCCAGTAACAGCAATTAATATCAGTTTGCAGTTTTTCAGAACTCTCAGAACCAGCTTCAATATGCCCCGCCCCCCATCCAATCCTCAGACACTACACTCAGCCAGTTGTCTAGAACTGCCTCTTCAAAGGTTGAATCCCAGCTTCACAGGTATTCTGCAGGGACACCAGTACCAACCATGCCATGTCCCCCTACTCAGAGGTGTGAATTTCAGTTCTACAGTCCCTCCTCTCAACTTCAAAGGCAAAGCAACAAGTCAGAACCCTCTCAACGCAGGTTAAAGTCCCAGCTCTGAGAAGCCCCTCCATGTGCTTCTAAAAGGTTCATTTCAACCTTATCCATCTGTTCCACTAGGAACTAGGATGGTGATGCTTCCAGAAGTTACTGCCTCCTTGAAACTCTGGTTGTCCCTTTTGCATTTTTTGTTCTCTAATACTTACCTAGTTAACAATTTTTTATATTAAATTCTCTCTGGTAAAATAACTGATGCAATTCCTGTCTAACAGGATACTGATTGGTAACAGTGTTTAAAGGAAAAGAGAAAAGACCCTGATTAGGGTCTTTAACCCTAGTTAAGGCTATATGAGGAAAGTATTTAAAAAGAGCTACATGTATTTCACGGTAACAAGAAAAAATGATGACAGAAAGAGCATAAGTACTAAGACAACTTCCACAGGACCTGTGGCTTTATAAAGAAAAAGGGAATTCTAAAAAGTCAGAAGAGACATATTTGGTCTAAAAGTGAAACAGGCTTACAGGACAGCTCAGGTTTACAGGAGAGCCTAGCAGAAAGAAAAGAAATTAAAGAAAAGGTGGACTCTGTTGAAAATATTAATCACATTAAACCTTTAAAGTTGTGGAAAATGAGTTTTGTTCATTATATTTATGCTGTATCTAACTATATTTCATTGTACCCCCCTTTTATGGCATAGTAAAATTTAGCGGGGCATTTTAACTAACTGTTTATAGAGTAGACTGAAATTTGAAAATAGATGTATTATTACAGAAATCAGTGAGAGAAAAGTCTGAATCAAGGACTCAGTCTTTGCTGGAAAGAACATATGAATGTTTTCTTTATACAGTGGCAAAGAAGAAAACTTTTGGCAGATTCAACAGAAAAGGCAGCTCTGATGTGGAATCCTAAAGGAATCTGAACTCTAAATCACTGTGTGGCTCCATCAGATGTCGAAACTACGTCTGATGTATCTGGTTTACTTGCCCAACTGTTTAACAAGAGATAAACTATAGTACTGTGCAAAGGGTATTCTGTGCACAACACCACAATGTTTCTAATGTTCAGAAGATTCCTGAGAATATATAATTAACTGCTGTCTGCTTTCAGAAGATTTAGTTTTAGATAAAGTTACCATTTTAGTACAATTTAGATCAATCGCATATTGCAAAGAATATTAGAAAAGCCAGTTTTCTGAGTTTTCTTCTAATTGTTTAAAGCTAAATGATGGAATCAAAACTTTAAATTCTATTACCAGGTAAAGAAATTATTTTATATACCTTTAAAAGTAAACATATAACTACCTTTTTAAACGTTACATGATATTACAGCCTTATGCACTCTCCAGTACTAGAATGACAATAATACTTACTTAACACTTTTAAACAGACAAATAATGAAAATCAAATTATTTCTCACCTGTTGATGGCGAAATACAATAATCATCCTCTACAGACTGGCCATAGAGATCATCATCTTCAAAATCTAAAATAAAAGCACAAGAGATATATTCATTTACAAGTTGTTCTTATATTCTTAGTTATTAACAAGAAAGCATCTGAATTTTTTCCAAAAGAAATTAAATTGATCATCAAAATGAGAGGAAGTTGGGCTCTGATCGGTGTGGCTCAGTTGGTTGAGCTTCGTTCTGCAAAATGAAAGGTTGTTGGTTCGATTCTGGGTCAGGGCTGGGTTGCTGGTTTGGTCCCTGGTTGGGGCGTGTACAACGGGCATCTGACTGATGTTTCTCTCCCTCTTTTTCTCCCTCCCTTCTCCTCTCTCTAAAAATAAATAAAATCTTCAAAAAAATTTTTTAAAAATTGGAATGTCCACTTCTCCAAAATATTCTAAAAATTGTACTTATAAAGTAGGTATTTACTGACTTTATATATTTACACATTTATAGAGACAGGTTCTTCAGTTTTTAAGCTAATTGGGCTTTATTAACTTATTCCAATTTTTCACCTCATGCAATCAAAAAGTAATACATAATCCCACAAACTGCATCCTTAGCATTCTTTCCAGTGTCAACAAACATCCAAAATGAAATCCATCAATTTTTTTCACCAAATGTCCTCTACAACAAAAGTATTTATTTTTCATACAAATAACCAGCCCAGGGTATATAATCAGACCATAAAAGCAGTTTTTCTTCATGTAGAACAAGGTAATCTCAGTAAAAACCAGCTTATTCAAAACTCCCTTGAGGTCATTCTGCTTGGACTAATTGGCCTTTTTTCCTAATGACTAGACTATGTTTTTAACCAAATTTTTCTAAGGCTGTTTCCTCCTCTTGGTTAAGGTTCCTACTCGAATGTCACCTATTTGCAGAAGTCTTCCCTGACCACTCTGGGTCAAAGGCAGGAAGCCCCCTGCCACTTTTACTCTCTAGTATACTCCTCCAATTGAAAGTCTTCAAAGTACTATACCTGTTGTGCTCCATGAGACTATAAGCTGCTTCAGCGCAAGATGCTGTCTAGCCAACTACCTGGCACATGTCTGGCACTAAATTAATACATGTTTTATTATAATTAATGAATCAAACCATTTAAAACTAAGAACCCACAAAGAACATAAACATGTTTGCATAAAGTATTTATTCATTCGACAAATACTAACACTATGTCAGGGATTATTAGAAACACTTGGGGTAAAACAGTGAGTGACAGGCACATTCCCAGACCTTTACAAGCCTCAAATCCAACAGGGAGCAGTCAAGAAAATGGGCAATTACAAAACCATATGGCAAGTGTTTGCCATGAGCAATAGAGCCACTGGAGATCACACATATGAACAACAAAAATAGAATTGGGAGTGGGGTAGCTAGGGAAAGATCCCAGGAATATTTAAACCAATCCCAAAGGATATAGTTATCTAGCCTCTGAGGGTATTCATGCAGCAAGAATGCATGTTCAAAGGCTGAGACCAGATGTCTATGGCAAAGAAAAATTAGACAAATGTTACTATTGGATTAAAATGTGTAATTCAATAAATTAGATCACAACCCTGGGTTAATGATCATTTTATAAGCAAATAAATGAAGAGCTGTTCACAAAAAAATATTTTTAGACATTAAAAAAAAGTAAGAATCTTTTTTACTAGATCAGTTTTTCAATACTGAAATTGAGCCTAAAAGTAACACAATATAAAAAGACAGAGAATTTTTTCCTGGGATTTTTGTAAAGTAGTTCTTTTTCTCAAAAAAATTTGGGAGTATTTACTTCATTCAACTAATGTGGCGGCTACTGGAATAAGTATCAAGTATGAACTTTGACTTCTTGGCACTTTTAAATTAATAGCTAAGGCAGTCATGTAAAGTGCTATCCAAATTACAGAGAAAAACAAAGTGAGAGTTGAATAGAGGAATTAAGGGATTTTGGAGCACAAACTCTTTCCAATGAAGTTGCATTACTTTTGAGAATTTTTAAATTATTCTGAGAGTACAAGGGAAGCTTAACTTGGAAAAAGGGAAATAAACTGAACTCGTAAAATGAGTAAAAATTTTGTAAGGAGGAAAAGGGGATGACCCTCCTATTCAAAGGGATAGCTTGGCTATGATGTCATCAATTGTTCCAAAGAAAGCTAACAATCCAGCCTGGGGTTGCCAAGTTAAGAAGATACTTAGCACTCTCCTTAGGCTAAGCAATTCTCCAGGAAGCCTTCCCTCACAGAGAACTCCTACTCAGACTCCTCTAACCCACTCTGAATAAGGTGCTCACACTTCAGTAGCTTCCACGGAACTTTGTGAGTACTTTTTGAAGCATCTCATACTCTAATCACCTGTTACTTGTGTATCTCCCCCTTTAGACGCCCTCAAACATCTTACCATTGGTCCCCAAAGCTTAGAGCACTACTCTAGGCATTCAATTAATGAAAAATAAGCACTCAATTAGTGTTGATGAAATGGTATTTATTAAAGAAATAAATTACTTTATTAAAGTAATTAGGCCTATTCATGTCTTTATAGCTTATCTACAAAAATATATCCCAGGCTAAAGTCACTTCTACCTAACAGTGGTCCACATCCAATACTTACATCCACTGCAATACTTAAAACAGCCTCCATTCTGAAGTGAACACCAGGAGCCTAACTAACATATGCCAAGCTGACTAAGTTACAGTCTCCAAAGGAAGCTCAGGGTGTTAGCTACCCTCCACTATGGTTAAGAGCATACTGATGTTCTGCAGTAACCTGCTGGGAGAGCCAATAATAACCAACAAATATTAAGCACACTACATGCTTTGCACTTTACAAAGCAATAAGTCTTTATACCTCTTCTGCACTCGATCATATTTGTCTATAATTTTGGTTTGTATGATGCTTAGCGTGGCCCATAATTATTCACTACACAGAAATGTTGTGCTTGTTATAAAACTAATTCTAACTTCTCTTAAACTCCTAGAAAACATTCATATAAATCTTTTATTTCATTTTTTTAATCAGTAAGTCTTTTACAAAGCCCTATTTCTTCTATTTTGCTATTTTCCATTCCATAATACTTTTATATTGAGAATAATCAACCAAAAATTAAGTATACACCCAATATCACCTAATTGACTTATTCTTTGGGTCTTATTTATATGTATCTTTTCTACTGTCTCCTAAAATTTCCAAGTTAACTTGATACTCATGGAAAAAAAATTAACCAGTTGGTTCACGCCAGATTCGATACTTAATATGTATGAAAACACAAACGATTTACCAAGTAAATCTAACACAGTAGCAGCAAAACAGCTGCATATGTAGCCATTCAGTCACCCCATGTTTTACAAATAAGCAACGTTTCGTGGGCATTTTTGAAAGGGAGTTAGAGCGTCGGAAAAAGGAGCTAAAAACAAGCAGTGTATACCGGGCCTGGGAGAAAACAATGGGAGGGAGAGGTGACAATGCTTACGTGCATAAATACCACTGGGTCGCAACCTCGCCAAGTCCTTCCCATTTAACGCTGTACAGCACCTCCCCCATCTTAAGTAAAATCAGTCCCAGAAAGCAGAAATCACGACATAAAACAACGCCATCCTCTGGCACGCAGATGGCCTATTGTGCTCTCCAACTGAGCCTGCTCTGACTTCCAGGCAGACACCACTGATCAGGAACTCACAGACAGAAGAGAATGCCAATAAGCTGAGATCCCGGCTGGAAAGGAGAAAATGCCATCCGGCATAAGCCTGCCACCTACCTTCATCGTAGTTATAGCCTCGAACATTCCGATGCCGGGCCATGGCGGCGAAAAGGGCGGTCGCCACAACCCCTTACAAAACACCCGCTCAGAAACTGATAAGGCGCCAACTGCGGCCTGGAGAACATCTAAACGCCATTTTAGCTTCCGGCAGACTCGGCACTGAGCGCCTGCGCACGCCCGACGTCTGGTCTGCGCAGGGCGCGACGGCAACCTCTCAGGGTCACCCGCCTTCCTGGGAACGCATGCGCACTCGTGCAAATTGGGGGGTTCTATTTTGGCGTGGCCCCGCCTACACGTAGATTGACTGACGGGAGTTCCAAAGAGGCGGGATTCCACTGCTCACCATTTGTTGATTTGGACCAACCGTTACCAGCTACTATCCTGTTCCTGCACCCGCGTTCCAGATTATTTTCCAAACAAAGTTTCAGATAATCTAGTGAAAAAGCTGACTGTGTGCAGAATAAGAGCCAGCATCCTGTCTTTTACAACTTTCATCTTTAGGCCCGTATAATAAGCACTAACAAACGTGTATGTTTTTTAACGAATTAGCCCAAACTTTAGACGAGAAAAAAATACTCTCTTTAAGTGGGTATATACGGTTAAGTTGAGAATCTGGCTACAATAAATCACCAGGCTTTCATGTAATTCATGGTTTCATTGCACATAAGTCCTGCATTAATGCCTTTAGTAAACTGTCTGCCCTTACCTGTCTAAAGGATTATCTGCATCATAAAAAAAAAGGATTCACCTAGCATTCATTTAACACATAATCCTGTGTGACATGATTAAGTATTAAATATAGCTTTTTAGACATAGCACATGTAAGGCCAGTTATGGAAATGATGAGTGTTGTTGATGAATTAATCTACAACCTGCTATTAAATGTCCTCATTTCTTTGAACAAAGTGAATCATGCTATGTAAAGAACAAGCTTATTATGTTACTGAACTATGCTTGAGTTTTAGCTTGCGTTTTTGAAATGGTGATAGCTTACATAAAAGATAAGTTCTCAAATTCTTGAAATGAAAAGCTCAATCAGCTTTTTATTATCCACAATAGAAAGAAATAAAAATTTAAATTCAATTCATAAGTGACTTGAAGTGTAATTTATACATTAACTTGAATGTGTCTGACTACCATAAGTTTGTTCTGAACTATCATTGTTGTTTACTGTAGCCGCAAGACAAAATTCTACCAGAAAAAAAATTATTAATTCAATATACTTTAAACGTTTTGTTTATTTTACTCCTGTAAATAATTTTTATGTTACAGTCTATTTATTAGTAAAATAGAGATAATAATAGTGTTTAACTCAAAGTTGTGTATAATAAATTTAACTATGTAAAATGATTTCACATAGGTGCTTTAAATTTTCAGATGTTATTAATATACAAATGGCACTTCCAGCCACTGTAATTGTCAGTTACAAATTTCAATATAAATCATGGAGGTATAAAGTAGAAGAGTTATATATGACTACACAAACAGAACTATGGGAGCAATAAGAAAGAAAATATCACTTCTGCCTGAAGTAATACATTATTCTGCCTGAAGATGCTGTATAATTTTCCTCTGAGTCATCAGAAACACACTCCCTTAAAATTCTAAATACTTGAGAGCCTTGACTGCATCTCAAGCATTAAGGATTCAGTAGTAAAGCCTTCACAGATTTCCTCAAAAAGTTTCAGGGGCTTTATCCTGTGCCCTCAGAGCTCTTTAGATGTGCTTGTAACTTTTGTATTGTGGTTTGGTGGAAAGTACCATGACTTTGGAGTCACACAAGCCTGGATTTCTGTACTGTTCTGCCACTTTCTGTATAGTAACTTCTTTGGGCTCAATTTTTTCATCTTTAAAATGGATATAAGAAGATATGGCTTCTATTTTGTGAAAAGTAAATGAAGTGATGGATGTAATAATATTAGCTGTTACATAATAGATACTATAAGGGAGGAAAAATTCTCTACCCGCTTTAGTTCTCCAATGGGGGTCTAAGAATTAAACTGACATAAAACGAGTTAACAGGAAAAAGTATATGTTTAAATTTTTACTGGTATATGGGAGCCCTCACAAGAGAATGAAGACCTGAAAAAGTAACCAGAGCAGAAAGCTCTTACACAGTTTAGACAAAGAAACAATCAATTTATGAAGAACTGACAAGACAATGGGGTGTGGGCTATGGGTAGCAAATTATGGGAGAGTAACTAGGAGATATATGGTGCAGGTGGGGGGCGGAAAATCTGGTAGAAGATAAGGGTTATTTCAGTAAGTTTGCACAGATCCATTTCAGCATCAATTTCCAGTCTGATGAGAAGGATGCTCTCTCCTCCTGGTATAGGGACAGCACCTTTCTGGTGGCCTGTGTTATATAGAAAAGAGTAGGTTAAAGAGCCCTTCTTGCATCTGCTGTTTCTCAAGTTCCTTCAGCTTCAAATAATCAATGTGAAATTTTGAGGGAAACTCCTTCAGTAGTCCATAAATGCTACTTCTCCACCAAACTAATTGGAAAGCTTCACCTGTGTTTGTCCAACACCCTAATGGCTGGCATCTTGAATGTTTGCTGAGTGAATTGCTGAATTAAAAAAGATAAATATAGTCTCTGGCTATGAGATATTTAACAAATGCTATACATGACTATACAAATACTTAATTTTTATATCAATTTGTTAAAAAATGATAAATGAAAGTAACACAACTATATTACCACAAAGTTTTAACATCTCATTGAGGAATCCTTGACAAACAATAAACTGCACATACTTAAATTATACAATTTGATATGTTCTGACATATGTCATCTCAAGTGAGACCTCCAAACCAATCACGGCAATGAACTAGATTCCCAAAAGTTACCTCAAGTACCTTTGTAATCGCTCCCTTCCGCTCCCCACTCTCTCCTCACCCTGGCCTCTGGCAACAACTGATCACCTTTCTGTCACTATAGATTAGTTTGTACTTTCTAAAATGTTATATAGAGGAAATCATATAATATGTATTCTTTTTTACCTGACTTCATTCACTCTGTCTAATAATGTTTATATTTATTCATGTGGGTACATGAATCTACAGTGCATTCCTTTTTATTGCAGGGGGGAATTGCGTTGTATGGTTATACCACAATTGGCTTTTCCATTCACCTGTGGATAGATATTTGGGTTTTCAGTTTTAGCTACAATAAATAAGGCTGCTATGATCATTCATGTACAACTCTTTGTATGAACACAGCTTTAATTTATCCTGGATAAATATACCTAGGAGCAGGATGGTTGTGTGACATGATAGGTTATTGTTAGCTTTTTAAGAAACTTCCAAACTGTTTTCCAAAGTGGCACTAACTCTTTATATTCCCACCAGTGTAGTTCCATTTTCTCCACTTCACTATCACTTGCTATGGTCTAAAGATATTATGCTTATTTGACATTTCTTTATCTTGTTGGTGTGGTATCTGGATCTTTTTGTTACTTTTTAATGGGATATTTGTTTTCTTTTATTTTTTAATTTTGGAGAGTGCTTTTTATATTCTGGATATAATTTCTTTATCGGATATATAATTTGGAAATATTTCTCCCACTTTGTAACTATCCTTTTCGTTTTTAATAGTGTCCTTCAAATAGCAGAAATTTTTACTTTTGATGAAGTCCAGTTTATAAAATTTTTTTATATCATGGGATCGTGCTATTAATTTTGTATCCAAGAAATCTTTGCCTATCGCAAGGTCACAGAAATTTTCTTCTTTTTTAAAATAACTCTCACAGTGCTGGGTTTTAAATTTAGATTTATGATCCATTTTCAGTTGATTTTTGTATATGGTATAAGGTTTGAACCAAGTTCATTTTTATGTATGTATATATTCAAGTGTCCCAGCACTATTGTGAAAAGAAGGTCTTTTCCCTACTGAATTGCATCTATATCAAAAATCAGTTGTCCATATATATATATATATATATATATATATATATATATGGTCTATTTCTAGACTTTCCATTCTGTTTCATTGACCTATTGATTTATTGACCTAGCTTGACACCAATACCATGATGTCATAATTATTGTAGCTTCATAAACCTTAAAATGAGGTAGTGTCGATCCTCCAATTTTGTTCTTTTTCTAAGCTCTTTTAGCTATTTTAGGTCCTCGGAATTTCCATATAAATCCTAAAATGCTGTTATCAATTACTAAAAATATTCCTTCTGGAAGTTTGACTGGTATTTTGTTGAATCTATAGATAATTTGGATGAAAATTGATATTTAAAATTGCTACAAACATGCAGTCTTTCAACACATGCACATCATATGTCTCTCCATTTACGTGTTTTCCTTAATTTCTCTTAATAATGCTTTCTAGTTTTCAGTGACTGGTCTTGTACTGAAGATTTAATTCTAATTATTCCATTTCTTTTTTACAAGAACAGCACTTTATTCATTACAGACAAAAACTGGACATAACCCAAATGTCTCTCAAGACATACTACTCAGCAACCAGAAGAAATTAACTATTTTTGATTCTTGCAACATCATAGATGAATATCAAACTCCATATATTTTTACTCTATTGTAAATTTGTTAAAGATTTCAAAGTAAAAGTATATAATTAAACTATTAAAATTAATAAGTTAATCAGTACCATAATACACACAAAAAATTATACTTGTTTATAACAGAATAAGCAGTTGGAAAATAAAAGTTAAAAATACATTAGCTATGTTAAGATAAAAAATGATCAAATATTTAGGATAAATATAAAGAAAGATGTACAGGCCTAAACCAAAACTAAAAACACTACTGAGAGAAATAGAGAAATTCACATTAAATGGAGACATATGCTGTTAGTGGGTTAGAAGAGTCACTATTATTACGTTAAATGGAAGAGATGTCAATTACTCCCAATTTAATCAGTATTCAATGTTATCCTAGTCAAATTCTAGCAGTTTTTTGGTGGCAATTGACAGTCAGATTCTGTAATTTAAATGGAGCTGCAAAAAATCCTAGAAGGGTTAAAGCAGTGTCAAAAAAGAATCAAGTTAGAGAACTTACACTTGCTTTTCACTAAGACTTGCTTTGATGCAATAGTGAGGCAGGTGTGCCATCTATACAAGGATAGACAAGTAGAACATTGAAACACCGTGGAGAGTTCAGAAACAGATCTGCACGTATGTGAACGCCGAGTTTACACTAAGGCACCAATGCAGGAGAGGAGGAGGTAGTCTTGTCAATAAATTGTTCACAAATCTAGAGAAAAATAAAAAGGAAAATATCTGCATGACCAGGAGGTAGGCAAATGTTTTCAACCAGGGCACAGAATGCACTAACCGTTTATGTTAGATCTTTATGTTAGAACCATTTATGTTATGTAGATCTTTAAGAAAAGATCTACAAATTGAACTTCGTTAAACTTAAGAACTTCTGTAATAATACTGTATTGTATATTTGAAAGTTAGATCTGAGAATGATGTAAGAGAACAGATATTAAAAGTTTTCATCACAGGAAAACAAAATTGTAATAATGTGGGTTAAGAGTGTTAGTTAGATTTATTGTTGCGATGATTTAGCAATATATACAAACATGAAATCATTATGCTGTATACCTAAAATGAATATAATGCCACGTTTCAATTAGATCTCAATAAAAATATTAAGAACTTCTGTTCATCAAAAGACAACATTGAGAAAGTATAAAGGCAAGTTGCAGCCCAGGAAAAGATACATACAGCACATATATCTCACAAAGAACTCATATGTAGAATATACAAACAAGCTCATGCCCCCCCTTGAAATATTTACCAAATGAAAAATATTTTTTAGTAAGTAAAAGTCCCAAACAGACACATCACAAAAAAGAATATCCAGATGGGCACTCAGCATTTGAAAAGGCCCTCAATCTCACTAACCGTTTAAAAAATGGTTAGTGACTAAATTAAATGGAATGACTAAAATTAAAAGCATTTACAGTAGCGAGTGGTGGCAAAGACATGCAGCAACTGGAAGTCTCAAACATGGCTAGTGTGTGTGCACATTGGCGCAGCCACTTTGAAAGACTTTGGGCAGCATGTCCCAATACTAAAAGTTTGTGTGTCTTATGATCCAAAAATGCCAGTTTTAAGTGCAAACCCAACAAAAATTAGTGCTTGTGTATAGAATGTTTATAGAATTATTATTCATAATAGCCCTCAAATATAAACAAACCAAATGTTTATAAATAATAAATCAATTGGATTCATTCAATAGGAAACGGCATAGCACTGAAAAACCACAGAGGGGTTTTATACACATGTAAATTTTTATCATTCTGTATATTTAAGACTTATGCACCTTGAAGTATATGTTGTATCTCATTTAGAAAATGCTAAATAAAAATAAAATGAAAAAATAAACTTAAATGGAATTTGCAAGCTATTTTTGATATCCAAATATATGTATGAGGACTCACAGACATGGACAACAGTATAATGATTGCAGGAGGGGGGACTTTAAGGGGGATAAATGGTAATGGAAAAAAATACAATAAAAAATAAATTTAAAAATATATATGTGTCTATATTTCAAGTCTTTCCTTTATGCCTTCAATAGTGTCCCATTCTAAAAATACAAATAAAATCTAAGAGTTTTTATATATCTGGGTTAGAATTCATTCAGCAATATATCAATATTTCCCAGAGTGCAATCTATTATTTTCTCTTTAAATTAAACAATTATTGATCCATTTGGACTTTAATTTTTTCTGTTGCTGCTCTTGGCAGCTACTTAAACACTCATAGGAGTTTTGGTAAATAAATTATGGTAAATACTACATTCAACAATTTTTAAAAAGAATAAAGAAATTGATATTAATCATTAGGAAAGGAAGAGAGGGAGGGAAGGAGGGACGATAACTGTAACTGTGACATTAAACACATCATATAAGAAGTCTACACATCAAAATTACATTACCCAAGATTAAAGATAAGGAGAGAATCTTCAAAGCAGCAAGAGAAAAGGAGAGAGTTACCTACAAAGGAGTTCCCATCAGACTATCTGCTGATTTCTCAAAAGAAACCCTTCAGGCAAGAAGGGGCTGGAAAGAAGTATTCAAAGTCATGAAAGCCAAGGACCTACATCTAAGATTACTCTACCCAGCAAAGCTATCATTTAGAATGGAAGGGCAGATAAAGTGCTCCCAGGCAAGGTCAAGTTAAAGGAGTTCATTATCACCAAGCCCTTATCATATGAAATGTTAAAGGGACTTATCTAAGAAAAAGAAGAAGATCAAAACTATGCACAGTTAAATGACAACAAACTCACAACTATCAACAACTGAACCTAAAAAAATAAAAACAAAAACAAACTACGCAAACAACTACAGCAGGAACAGAATCACAGAAATGGAGATCACATGGAGGGTTATCAGTGAGTAGGAGGAAGAAGCAGGGAAAGGTACAGGGAATAAGAAACATAATAGTAGGTACAAAATTGACAGGTGGAGGTTAAGAATAGTATAGGAAACAGAGAAACCAAAGAACTTATATGTACGACCCATGGACATGAACTAAGGGGGGAAGTGTTGGAGGGAGGGGTGGTGCAGAGCAGAGGGGAATAAAGGGGAGAAAATAAATGGGACCACTGTAATAGCATAATCAATAAAATTCACTTTTTAAGAAAGGTCTATGAGGATAATAAGCCTAGAAGAGTCTACTAACCATCCTCAGCCTGCTCTTCATTCTATGAAAGCTACAGTGCAGTGTTTGAACACGGTTAAGTTTAATTCAAACCTATCAGGGTTTTGGAAACACTTTTCAGCCAAGAACACAACTTCTAAATACAAACTCTTCTCACTATATAACAATTACATGTGACTTTAGAGATAATAAAACACGTCATTTTGAAAGATCTTTGATAGTATCTAAAATAAAATATGATAAAAATTTTTAAAAAGTGCTAGAGTTTTCTAATGAAATGCCCAGGAAATTATGGCCTGTACTACAAACTGTAAAACCACATAGGTATGTAGGAGGACCCTTTTGGTGTCCTTTGCAATTCTGTGATTGTGATTAGACATTAATAACAAATCTTTTCATCCTAATTATTATTGCCAAATATCTGTAAAAACCTCTAAACAGATGACTTAATTTTCTTGCTGATCTTCTAAGTTAGTTCTGTTAACTCTGTCTGACCTAATGATATTATTCTCCTCCTCTATGGAATTTCCCCTTTCTTCACATATTATTTATTTTTTCCTTTCTTCTTTTTTTATTTAAGGCAGAAATTTAGTTGAGTGAAAACTGGCAAGATCCAGTGAATAGGTCCTTCATCAAGACAAAGCTTTGCTCCCAAAGGGCTTGAGGCTGTCCAGGGATTCCATGCTTGACAGAAGCAATGACAGCAGAACTAAACAAACAAGAAGGTATTCAGGGAAGCTGAAACAGGATCTTCAAAGAAGATTCAATGGGTGATTTTTAATTTCTGTGTGGTATTATAGAGCTTAATGCAGAACATAACAAAACCTTGGAAAGGCAATGGTAGGGTCATGAACTTCATAACGCAGAATGATTCTCGAGAACAAAAAAATAGAAGTCAAAAGCTTTATATTTAGCTATGACTACTAAATGGGAAATACCAGTAAAGCAATAATATCTGGGCAAAACCTCCTTCCTCCACAGGTAGTTCCTTTTAACCACCAATGCTGGGTTATTTGGCTGTCAAACACTTTATCATGAAATATAATAATTAAATAAATACTGTCCAAGAGGTCTTTACAAGATTCACTTTTCAAAGGTTCACCTTGGTAAGGTCGTTCCTGTTTAAAATCTTTCAGTGGAGCCACATTGCTTATGCGGTCAGTCCAAACCCTTAGAAAGACATCGGAGTCTGTCGTGATTCACTGCTGCCTGGTTTCCCGTCTTACCTTCCACCATCCCACCGCCTTACCTGAGGCACTCTCTGCTTTTAGGATTTCAAATCCAGCCACACTCTTCCTGCCCCAAGACATCTGGGTGCTATTCCTTCTACCTAGCATGCCCTTCCAACTTTATATCCTCTTAAATTGCTCAGGAGAGCCCCAATCGTATCACACATCTGATGACACCCCCTTGACTCAGACAAAATAAGCAACGCGCATTCTACAACCTTAAAATATCCTGTCTCTACTATAATATATGTTAGCTTAAACCTTTCTTCACCTCTGCAACTAGATATAAATTCCTTAAAAGCGGGACACTCTTAAGTTTATCTTATATCTTCATCGTCCCATATAACCACTACTACAAAATTAGAATAAATAAAATAAATTTTGTTGAATGATTGTTGAATAAATGTATAACATGTTAAATAAACATGTTTGTAAGGTAGAAGAATTTCATGACTTTGGAGACGTCAATATCAATATGATTCTAGAGAAAGAAACTGCAAGAAGTGAGAGAGAGAGTGGGTAATACGGAAATAAAGGTTGTGAGTAGAAATATCTGGATTACAAAAGTCTCTTTTATATATACCCAGAATAAATGAAACATATATTCACATATAAACTTACACATTAATAGTCATAGCAGCAGTATTCATAATATTCAAAAAGTAGGAACAACTATAATGTCTATTAACTGATGAATAGATAAGTTAAATGTGGTTATCCATAAATTAGAACATCATTTAACAATAAAAAGGAATGAAGTGTTGATAATATGCTACAATATGGATGAGTCTTTAAAACACTGTGCTAAGTGAAAGAAGTTCATCACAAAAGAAACACATATGACATGACTCCATTTATATAAAATGTCCAGCATAGGTAAATCTATAAAGGCAGGAGGTACTGATTGATTAGTGGTCGCACAGGGCTAGCATAGTTGGGGCAGATGGGGACTGACTGCTAATGGACCAGGGGTGTTCTTTTTAGGGTAATGGAAATGTTCTAAAATCATGATGCTATTCCTATAAATTCTATAAATATACCAAAAACTTCTTCAAAAATTGTACCCTTTAAATAGGTGAATTGTAGATTATGTTAACAACAAATCAATAAAGCTGGGGTTTAACTTTAAAAACGTTTTAATTAAGATATAGAAGAGAAATGACTCAAGATATATATTGAATATTGACTATAATACAGCTCCTTGTCTACATGGAGTTTTTAGAGTTCAGTGGATTTATATGTATAAAAATTAAAATTTTATCTTTTCCCAAAATGTCAATCTGCAAATTTTTACATTGAAATGCCCCACTCTCCATATCCTTCTACCCTTTGTGCTTTCTTCTTCCGGTTACAGCACTCATTCACAGTACACTTGTTCCAACTACACTGAGATCTCCTGTTACCTTTAACCCTTTACTTCATCTCCATCAACCCTACCCAATATCTTTTCTTCCTTCCCTATTCAGCTGAGACTTCACATCAACCATTTGGGCTCTCCCTTAAAATATTCTCAACATATTTTCACTGCTTTATTTGCAATGCTTACAACTGTCTTCATGCTCAGAGAATATGGCCTCTGTCAGTGGAGGAAACTGGAACATGTTAGAACTGTTACAGATGCCTGGGCTCGAATTCCAATTGAACCTTCAACTCTGATCCCCACCCTATCTTCTTTTTATTGAATTCACTGGGGTGACATTGCTTAATAAAATTATATAGTTTTTAGGCATACAATTCTATAATATAATACATCATCTTTATACTGTATTGTGTGATCACCACCACAAGTCAAGTCTCTTTCCGTCATTATTTATCTTCCACTTACCTTCTTTTACTCCTCCCACCCCTCTTTCCCTCTGATAATGCTACCTAAAGCAATCTATAGATCCAACTCAATTGCTATCAAGATATCAATGGCATATTTTACTGAACTGGAACAAATATTCCAAAACTTTATATGAAGCCATGAAAGACCCCAAGTAGTCACAGAAATCTTAAGAAAGAACAACAAAGTTGGAGGAATCACACTGTCTGATATCAAACTATAGTACATGGACATAGTAATCAAAACAGCATGGTATTTGGCATAAAAACATGTAGTTCAATGGAACAGAATAGAGAGCACAGAAATAAACCCATGTCTTTATGGTCAATTAATATTTGACAAAGGAGGCAAGAGCATACAATAGAACAGAGAGAGCCTATTCAATAAATGGTGTTGGGAATATTGGAGCAAAAACATTGAAATTAGACCACCTTCCTACACCACACACAAGAATAAACTCAAAATGAATTAGACTTAAATGTAAGACTTGAAACCATAAAAAATCCTGGAAGAAAACATAGGCAGTAAAATCTCAGACATTCCTCATAGCAATATTTTTTCTGATATAACCCCTAGGGCAAGTGATACAAAAGAAAAAATAAATGGGACGTAATCAAACTAAAATGTTTTTGCACAGCCAAGGAAATTATCAACAAAATAAAAAGACAACCTACTGCATGGGATAACATATTCACCGATAATACATCTGATAAGGGGTTAATATACAAAATTTATAAAAAACTTACACAACTCAACATCAAAAAATCATGCAATCCAGTTAAAAGATGGGCAAACGACCTAAATAGACACTTCTCAAAGAGGACCTACAGATGCCAACAGGCATATGAAAAGATGCTCATCATCACTGATCATCAGAGAAATGCAAATTAAAACCACAATGAGGTATCTATCACCTCACACCTGTCAGAATGGCTATAATCAATAAATCAATAAATAACAAATGTTAGGGAGGATGTAGAGAAAAAGAAACCATTTGCATTCCTGTGGGTGGAAATGCAGATTAGTGCAGCCATTGTGGAAAATAGTATGAAGTTATCTCAGAAAAATTAAAAATGGAACTGCCTTATGACCCAGCTGGAAATATATCCAAAGGAACCCAAAACTTTAACTCAAAAGAATACATGCATCCCTATGTTCACTGCAGCGTTATTTTCAACAACCAAGATTTGGAAGCAGCCCCAGTGCCCATTAGTAGATGAGTGGATAAAATAGCTGTGGTATATTTACACAATAGAATACTACTCAACTAGAAAAAAGAAGGAAATCTTACCTTTGTGATAGCATGGATGAACCTGGAGAACATTATGCTAAGTGCAATGAACCAGTCAGAGAAAGACAAATACCATATGATCTCACTCATATGTGGAATCTAATGAAGAAAATAAAGTAATAAACAAAACAGAAGCAGACTCATAGATACAGAGACGAGAGTGACAGCTGTCAGAGGGGAGGGAGTTTGGGGGCCATGTGAAACAAGTGAAAGGATTAAACAAACAAACAAAAAAAAGCAGGTGGTTTTTTTAAAAGTCTCTCTGTTGGAGGGAAAGTCAAAGTGAAGAGAGACAGAGGTCTTATGCAATTAGGTTAAATAATTCAGTTTTGAAATTTCACAAAAATTTATGAAAGTGTGAATGACCTAATAGAGCCTCTCCCAAAGCCCAGAAAGGAACCCATGGAATTTAGGGGCCCTGAAGCTTAATCTTATTAATTTCATGGTAAATTTGCCTGTTCCCCTCCCTTGCATTTGTCTAATTTTTTTCAAGAAATATTTCTAAAAGTTTGTTATGTACCTAGCATCATATACTGCCAGGTGGCATCGAGATAAATCAATAGTTTGGGTGAGTTCAGATTTCTGGAAAACCTACTTTAAATTTTTATTTGTTGGCATCTTCAGCACTCTTTTTACATGCATCTTTCATATGCATTTATACTTCATGGTGAAATTAAAAGCATCAACCCTGTCTTAAGGCAATGAAATACATGTATTAACTCTATAAATACAAAATAGTTTTTTATAAAATATGTTAGAACACTAAGGGAGTGATAATTGTGGAATGAATTCATATAGAAAAAAGTCTTGGAATTCTTTTAAAGGAAGTGGTCATCATGGAATGAAGAAAAGGAGTGGTACTGATGAACAAATAAAAAAGTTTGTAAGTAAATAAACACTACAAAGATAATTGTGCCTGGACCCCTTGCTGTATACGTTTTAGGAAACTGAGATCTGAAGAAATCAAGTTACTTGCTCAAGCATCCACAAGTCCTAGCGAATGAACAAACCTGCAGCCGCAGCAAAGAGAAATCATTCATTTATCATGTGTTGTTAAGTGTCTGCAATGTGGTTTGTTAAAATTGAATGGTAACAAAAGGAATGACTTTAACTGTATAGAAAACCAGTATATGGAAGGCAGGTACAGGATCCAGTAGTATTACTCATGGCAGTTGATCCTGTTGTGCTTAGTGAAGAATTTGGAAACAATTTTTACAAGCCAAACAATACATTTCTTGAAAATATTTAAGGTTAGTACATGGGTTTTGCCATATCTTTTCTTTTTTGAGAGGTTCCTCCGAACGGGGGAGACAGAAATGCTTAAATAAGTAAATAAGGAAATCAGTAAAATCTGAGCCCTTCGCACGTTTTTATTTATGAAAGATTACACGCCACATCAAGAGGAAGGTGTGCTAACATCCTCACGTCCCGGTCAAATTTCAAGTCAAAGAATTTTATTCTCTCTGCCTAAATCCTCTGCGGTTTAATTGAAGGAAGTCTTCACTCAACTTCCTCAAAAGCTAATAAAATAGGTCTGGAGTTGTTCAAACTATGCAGTATAATGTAATTCTTAGATTTTTAAAAGTCCACGAACTCTTTATATTGCTACAAAAAAAAATACTCATTATATTTAGCTTGTTAGCATTTTCCCCAGGAGTAACATTTTGGATCTTTATTATGTTAGTAATATAAGTTTATAGAGCATCAGGATTAAGAAATATACTTTAACACGGTTATTTTTATATAGCAAGTTGTCTTCTTTCCTAAAATGATAGAAAGCAACTTGCAACTTTCCTTCTATTTCATTTGGTTCTCCTCGGAATGCTTTTTAGGTTCGCCACAGAAATTCAAGGAAACATCAGCTTCTGCTTGCTTCTTTACTTCACCTCTGAGTTGTCAGTTTTTCTGAATTCTCTATTATATTAAGGCAAGACATAACTTGGCTTGGTTGTTGGAAAATCCTGGCATCAGAGGAGGGTGGAAACTTGGCCCTAATCCAATTAGCTTTCATGATAACACCCTTTCAGCTTCATTTTGGTAGTTTAATCTGATAACCAGAAAGAAAGGAACTACTTAAAAACATGTCAGCTTACTATCTAGTTTGGTTCACATGTCTAAAGTATAAAATTCTATCACCCATTGCTAGGATAAATGTCACATCTTGCAAAGACTAATCTTGTTCAACGGATGCACTTTTAAAATGTAAATCTACTTGAAAACCAATCTGATAACAAAGACATGCCTGCAGAAGGATGATTCAGTTGTATCAATGTACTTGTCACTCAGACCTCAACCCCCCAAGAAATAATGTGATGGGGCTGGGTGGGTGCTAAAACATGCAAAGTCTTGATAATAGGAAAACATTAGCCACAAGATGAAAAGAAGAAACATTTTTTAAAACTTTCAAGCAAAAATTGTCTAACAAGTTTTTAAGACTTTATTACAAGGGTACAAAAAGACAAACTGTCAATTTGCCTGAAAAATTAGTAAAACTCAAGAAAGGTTTTATTTACTTTGGCCTTTATCATTATTTTAAAATTGAGGTTATACATATTGTCGACTCATTCTCAAAAAGTTATGCTTGAAATTGGGAACATAACTGTTCCTTGCTTCGAACATTGCAGTCAATTTTGTATACTAGTGGGAAGGAAGAACTGTCTCTTAACTATACTTGCAGAAAATGTATTCTCTCTCCTTAACATTTCCCAGTTTCTTCTATTTTCTTGCCCAGAACCATTAGTTATTTGGGAATATATTATAATTTTATAATAATATAATAATTTTATATATTATATATAATATATATAATAATAATATAATATTTTTATAATAATATATAGAAACCAGTGGCCAAGTCCAAAAGCATATAATTGATAGTGAAGGTTATTTTCCTATACATCCTTTAAAACTTTAATAGGACACTTTAACTATGTTCAATTTTACTCAAGAAACTGCTCCTCTGCAAGGTAATTAAATAATTCTAAGATAAGAACATATTTAAAAGCTTGCAAGGTCCAGATCCCTAAATCCAAATTTTCCTAATTAATTCAACCAGCCCCTCGGTGCCTCAGAAACCAGATCCACACATGCCTAGGTAAACATGAGTATTATTATTTGATATATTGGTCAGGGTAGTCTACTCTTTTCAGGGGCTTAAATTTTAATTATAGTAAATTATGCTGTTATCCTAACTTTGTAAATGTATAATTAATTGTTCTTCATGAGAATTTTCTCACCCCTGCTTGACTTTGCCTTGATTCTACTACTATATTTAGGTGACAGAAAAAGAAGTTGTCTTTCGTTCCTTCCTTCCTTCCTTCTTTTCCTTCCTTCCTTCCTTCCTTCCTTCCTTCCTTCCTTCCTTCCTTCCTTC